>JARNME010000488.1:29036-89039 GCA_030179655.1 Scaptomyza flava | reverse complement strand
CCTATACAAACTTTGAGCTAGATCACCCAATTTTGGTATGAAGTAGCATTTGACATTCACAAGGATCTGGCAGCAAAAATTTGGATGCACAGAACAACCGCAACCATAATAATACGCCGTCCCGTCTCAGACCTCCTTTGCCTCCAGTGGGTGTTTTGTTTGTTTTTGGTTTTTTTTTTGTGGGGGGGGGGGGGGTTAGGGTGGAGGTTGGTGAGGGGGGGGTGGGTTTTTTTTCTTTCTACAAACTTTGAGCTAGAGTCACCAAATTTGGTATGAAGGTAGCATTTGACATTCCACAAGGATCTGCAGCAAAAATTTGGATGCCACGCCCAACCATACCGCCCCCAGCCCCCCTTTCCCCACTTTATACAAACTTTGAGCTAGAGTCACCAAATTTGGTATGAAGGTAGCATTTGACATTCCACAAGGATTTGCAGCAAAAATTTGGATGCCACGCCCAACCATACCGCCCCCAGCCCCCCTTTCCCCACTTTATACAAACTTTGAGCTAGAGTCACCAATTTGGTATGAAGGTAGCATTTGACATTCCACAAGGATCTGCAGCAAAAATTTGGATGCCACGCCCAACCATCAAAAATTCACCAAATTTGGTGCTTAGATCTTTTACTACATTCGCAAAATAGGTGCAAACTTAGATGATTTTTTCCAAGATCTGCGTAAAAAAATCGCAGCCCACACAACACCTTTTGCCCCTAGCCACCCCTCTTTGAATTGGAAATACCTGAATATCAATATTCATTAATTGAACGTAACGTAAGTTTTCCTAGCTAAGGATTTACTATAAAAAGCTGACTGCTAATCCTTATCAAATAGGGTTTAGCGCCATCTAGCTTGATTTTTTGCAGCTTATCAATTGATAGGTAAACACTTGGGTCCGTTTAGAAACTAGATGGCGCTGTATGGTCTCTTAAATTGTATAAATATGCAAATATCGCGATTGCGTTAGGATTACAAAAATGAACACAGCTTACATATATTTGAAACTATGGGCTGGGGCAGAACACTTTTCGGATCACTATCGTTTTTGTGAACATGTGTTTTGCTTGATCGCATATACATATACATAATGCACTCGTTTTGGCATATTTTTAAGCGTTGCCAGATAAGATACACCTACGCATGGAATGCAATGCATATGCAATGCTCAAAAGTGTAAGTGCCTTTATGTTTGGCGCGAATTTTTATTTACTTTCTGGTTTTGCTCAATTTGAATGGAACGCTTAATTCCAAGGCTCCAAATTACGCAAAATTTAGTGCTGCCAGTAAGTGGAATTCTAATCATATGTAGTCTGTGGTTAGTAGTAGTTGAATTGCCAGAGTTGCCAGTAAATTAAAATTTGATTTGTTTGGCTGCTAACCACACCATACATAGAAATGCAACGCAAACGCTATACTCAAAATTAGTTAGTCCCGTTACTTTTTTGCGTGTATGTGTCTTTGCTCTCTTTTTACTCAATTGAAACGAACGCTTTAATCGAACGCATCATATTTGCAAATCAATATTAAACTTATTCTTTCTATTTATTAAAAAAAAACATTACTTTTAATTAAATATACATAGCTTCAGAAATTGTTTATAACTGTGAGACATTTTAAATTAAATAATCGCAAGTGAATACAGTGAACAGTGCCATTGTGTGTGTTGACATACATATTTTGTTTATATGTAGCGTCTTAAAGTGGATACACAGCAGCGGTCTGCTGCACACGGTATTCACTTAAAGAGTCTTTTTAAGACTACTTAATTAAATTATTTCTTATTTGTTATAAATTTTCAACTTATTTTACTTTTTTACGCCATTTGCATAATTTGACAACGCGATTTAATCGTCGATTCAAGTTCTGTTTAATTTTAATTAATAACTAAAAGATAAGTTAATATTCTAATTCTACTTTTTATACACTTATAACTTTCATATATAACTTTCATTTACATACAAAATATATTAATATATCTTAAATTATTTTGCAATCAATTGGCAAGCGTGCCAACTTAGCGTCGCAGTCTTGTGTGGCATTTTACACATCAATTATACCGATTATTTATGCAAAATAATTTGAATTATATTAATATATAATTTTATAATTATATTTAGTGCCTTTATAAATAAAATATATACTTATATATAAATAATATATTAACATTCAAGTTAAGATTATTCAATTTTACATATAAACAAATATCGGTAAATTCGATATTTAAAGTTTTTTAATAAACTTTTACGTTTGCAGCTTTATATAAAATATCAAAATTATATATTTCACGGTTTTTAATTTTAATTCTCCAACTGACAAATTTAAAATGCCGCGTTTGACTAGGGTGACTGCATCACAAAGATTGCGAGCGCAGGCAATTAGAACTAGAATTGTCCGTGAAAATGTTGAATATGTAGAAAGAGAATTAAGTTTAAATGCAGAATCCCAAAGATTCGTCGAAACGACGAGGACTACAGAATTCCTGAACATCAACAAACACTGTCCCGAAGAGCAGCTCGCAGGCAAGATACAGAAATAAGAAGAATCGAACAGAGACAGAATACGATAAACCAAATACGCAGACGTACAAATACACAAGTTCGGCAAGCCGAACAAGCAGTGGACGTTCGCGTCGGGCAACTAGGAGACAAATCAACGACATAAGAACAAACGAACAGGGACAAAATACAATTCAACGAGCACGGAACGTACAAATATGCAAGTTCGGCAAGCCGAACAAGCGGTTGACAGTTCGCGTCGGCAGTAAGGAGAGGAAATGATAGTATTAGGAGAATCGAACAATCACAAAACACAACTCAACGAGCACAAAGACGTTCGAATAGACAAGTTCGCAGGCCGAACAAGTGGTAGACACATCGCGTCGGGCTACTAGAAGACAAACGACGATATAAGGATAAACGAACAGGGACAAAATACAATTCAACGAGCACGGAGACGTACAAATATGCAAGTTCGGCAAGCCGAACAAACGGTTGACAGTTCGCGTCGGTCAGTTAGGAGACAAAACGACGATATAAGGACAAGCGAACAGATGCAAAATACAATTCAACGAGCACGAAGACGGACCAATTTACTAATACGACAGGGGAGCAAGTGGTGGACAGTTCCCGTAGGAGAACGCGTAGACAAAACGAACATAACAGAGTTATGAACAGATTCGTAGAAGGCTGGCTAGATCCTTACGCCGACAGGAGCTTGAGCTTAGTATTTTGATGCGAGAGCAAAATAGAGCTCAGAGAGCTCGGATACGTAGCAATCGTTTGCGTAGGCTAGCTGAGCAGAGCAGAAATTCAGCTAATAGGAAAATGCAAGGAGACTAGCAAGAGAGCAGCCGCGCAAGAGCCTAGTGAGCTAGAGCAAGAGAATAACCCCCGATCAGCCCATTGTCAATTAGATTCCAAAATAGTGCTTTTAATAAAATAGTTAAACATGCCCTGACCAACTTTGCCTTTGCTGCAAGGGCTTTGGTTTCCACATCAAGTGGACAAGATTAGATCTCAATATATTGAAGAAAAAATTCATATAGTGCACAGATTTTGTTTTTATCGAGAGAATTTCCTTCTGAGATAGTACCTACAAGTTTTGTAAGTCATGCAGTCGCACTATAAAATCAGGTAGGCTGCCAAAAATTCCATTACTAATGGCCTAGATTTCCCAATCCTTCCCCAATGCTTAAAGGATTTGACTCCCTTAGAAGAACGACTAATTTCTCCACGTCTTCCATTTATGATAATTAAGTCATTAGGGCATGAGCGTCAAAGTGCAATTAAAGGAGCTATTGTGAATGTTCCCATTCCTACCGCCCATGTCGTCACCTCTCTCCCAAGAGCTTTTCATGAAGCTGAGGTTGTTCAGCTCCACCTCAAACGTAGATTGGAATATAACCATGATATCATGGCTGAACAATTAGACCTTTTAAAATTATTGATGCAATGCGCTTTTTAGTTTCCACTGAGCTTTATCAGAAGCATAATATTTCTATTAATGACCAATAATGTCCTCACTTTCAACGCACCTAACATATGCCATTCTTTGCAACTAATGAGGACAGAGTTGTATTCGATCAAATCGCTTTAAATACTGAGAATCAGGAGGCCCAACAAGACATAGAAGAAGAGCAGCTAAATCCAGGTGGGCAAGAAACATTGTTAGATGACATTCAAGCAGATCAGGTGAATATGCAAAGAATTCAAATGGCCCCCGGCGAAGGCCAACGACCCCTTGACATGATTGGAGAAGAGGATGCAGAAGAATTGTCTTTTCCGACTTTATTTGCTGGCAAAAAAAGAATGTGCTTAGAAAGTTTCACTACTATTGTTAGATCTGAGCTTAGAAATTATGATAGACGAGGTTGTAGAACCGATAAAATATTTTATAATTATAAAAAGTTGGAAATGATCCACATTAGAAGTAATACTTCAATATGCCTGCGAAAACACACTGCTCCTCGCTGCACAACTGCAGCCCATGCACTTAATGCTGATTTAGTTAGTAATTTAATTCTTCATGATGAAGGCTATCGGGTTTTAAAGGGTATTCGCTCATCTCCAGCTCACTGGAAAGTGAGAAAAAAAGGTAATGGCAATGATAAGACAATTTGACTTGCCAACCTTTTTTATCACACTGTCGGCTGCTGAAACTAGGTGGGGTGAACTGTTAGTTCTGTTGAAGCGAAATGTCGATAAGGAGCACATAACCGAAGAAAGTGCAGCGTCATTGCAATTTGCTGAAAAAGCAAGGCTGATTAGAGCCGATCCGGTGACATGTGCTCGGTATTTCGACTTTCGTTATAGACAGATTGTAAAGCTTATGAAAAAAGAGGGTGGGATTTTTGGATGTCATCCAGTCATCAAATATTATTGGCGAGTTGAATTCCACAAAGAGGTTCCCCTCACATCCACGGTAGGTTTTGGCTTAAGGTGCCCCAAAAATTAACTTTAAAGACGATGAAAGTAGAGACAGGTCTATTCCACCGTAATAACTTTATCAACCATTTGTCACTACAGATGTGACAAATGTTGATCTTAGCCAGTATATTGATACCAAAAGCATAATCATGGGCGTTCATGCATGCGGGAAATAAGGGGGTCCCGCATATGCCGCTTTGGTATTCCATATCCTCCAATGCCTCAAACACAAATTCTTTTTCCTTTGTCCGAAAGTGATCTCGGTACTTCACATCGCAAAAATCTTCAATCTATTCAAAATTTGTTAAATTTTCCTTTGATCGTGATACATTGCCGACATTTGACACCTTTGATGATTTCTTAGCTCACGATCAAATCAACTTCACTTACGAGCAATACATAATGGCAATTAGGTCTGGTTTAAAGAAGCCACAAATATTCCTTAAGCGTTCTTTTAACGCAATAAAAGTAAACGCCTACAACAAACATATTCTTGCGATGCAAAGAGCTAATATTGACATTCAGTTTATATTAGATCCTTATGCATGTTGCAGTTATGTTATTAATTATATAATAAATCACAGAGAGGGATTTCTAAATTAATGCGCGATGCCGTGGATGAAATTAAACAGCGCCACAATTACACAATTAAGCAAAAGTTGCAACACATTGGGCATAAATTCATTTCTGGCACTGAGATTTCCGCTCAGGAAGCCGTGTACTGTTGTATGGGGTTGCGTATGTCCGAGACCAGTAATGGTGATGTTTATATCAACACAGTACTTCCCGAAAATAGAGTTAGAATGCTTCGGCCCAAGCAACAACTTCAAAATTTAGCCCAAAACTCCACAGACATTTTTACAGTTGGTCTGTTAGATCATTATGTACAGCGGCCTTATGATCTTGAAAATATTTCCTTAGCTGATTTTGCCGCAAACTATAATTATAGCAAAATTTGTAGAGTGTCCCGCCATAATATTGATAGCGACGATGACGAAGAAAATGAGGTCGTGGGTTCCGAATCTTTTCCGCTTTTAGATGGAAGTGGTTTTATTAAAAGAAGGTCCAAGTCACGCATAATTAGATATAGGAATTTTAGCCTTCACAAGGATAGACAAAACCACTTTAGAGAGTTAGTGATGTTATTTTCACATTGGAGGCAAGAGCAATGCGATTTAGTTGACAGAATTGTGAGGCATACTACTGGGAACATGAGAGCCGTATAAACAACGAACGTGACAACTACGACGTATTTAGAGAAAGACCAACTATGCTAGAAGACGCGCTTAGGGATGCTGTAGAGGGTGAAGATATAGAAGAAAATTAGAAAATCAAGTGGTTCTTGATGAAGAATTTAGAGTTCTAGCTTTCCCAGAAATAAGTTCTCAAATGAATGTCCTTAATTTGAATGCCAATGATAACACCTCTGAAGAAACAGATAACGTCCGGCTTATTAAGCTTCCTCCACTCATATCCCCAGAAATTTAGCAGATCTCGTAAATCATTAAATTTAAAGCAAAAACTTTTTTTTCTCATGTTCTTCATAACGCTAATATGAAGAACGTTTTCCATGAGTTTGTTGGTGGGGGTGCTGGCGTTGGGAAGAGTCGTCTTATATCAGCACTTTACCAGTCCTTAACTTCATTTTATAATAGTAAACCTGGATGTGATCCAACTTCGGCAAAAGTCATATTGTGTGCTCCAACTGGTAAAGCTGCTTTTGGAATCAATGGTTCCACACTTCACACTATGTTTTCTCTTCCCATTAACCAGTCTGGGTCCGCTTTTAAAGAATTGGGTGCAGATTTGCTTAATAGTCGTCGATCAATTCTAATTGATCTTAAAGTTTTAATCATAGATGAGATCTCAATGGTAGGATCAAAGATGTTTTCGTTTATAGACTCCCGTCTTAAGCAAATTTTCAACAACCGTGAATCTGCATTTGGAGGAATTTCAGTGATCGTTTTCGGCGATCTTAGACAACTACGTCCGATAGGAGATAGATGGATATTTCAATCCACTTCCGAGTCGCATAACCCTTATAGTGCCTTATTTGGGTCTTCTCTTTGGGGATGCTTTAAGTTTTTTGAACTTACAGAGATAATGCGGCAGCGAAATGATCAACCTTTCGCAATAGCTCTCAACAACATGGCATCTGGTCAAATGTCGACAGAGGACGTAGATTTATTTAAAAACAGGATTTGTAGAATTGACCAAGTTCCAGATGATGTCATTCATCTTTTTGAAACCAACGCCGAAGTTAATAGTTTCAATACAACAAAGCTTAACTCAATTACAACTGACCAACATATTTCAAACGCTAGAGATTTTGTAAAAGCCGCACATTTAAATGACTCCGCCAAGAGTCGAATTCTTGAGTCTATTCAGGATTTTAAAACTTCCCAAACGCAGGGATTACCCTATTCTCTCATTTTGAAAACCACAGCAAAGTATATGGTGACGGTTAATGTAGACACTGCTGATGGATTAGTTAACGGAGCAACAGGAACATTAATGGAAGTAGGATTCAGATCAGCCACACCATCAATTTTGTGGATAAAATTTTTAGAAGAAAGTGTAGGAGTTAATGCTCGAGCTAAGTGCTCACATCGTCAAGAAACTTCTTGGACACCAGTTCAGAAGACTATTAAAAGTTTTCAATACCATTCCAACGAGCAAATAACTATTGACCGCGAACAATTTCCTGTAGTACCTGCAGAAGCTATTACTATTTATAAGAGTCAGGGTGCAACATATAACAAAGTGGTTGTCCACACTTGTAGCAAAATGCGCCGAGAAGCATTATATGTGGCATGTAGTAGAGCAACCAATGCGTCTGGTTTGTACATAATCGGTGAATTTTATCCACCAAAACCTGATGCAGGCTCGGCTGTAAATCAGGAACTTCAAACTTTACGCTCCGAAAAACTTCTTAAGACGCATTTCGATATTATACTTAACTCTTCTGAATTTAATTTAATTTTCCATAATACGGAAAGTCTGCATTGCCATTTTAGTGATATTTCGTCCGATCAACTAATGTTACAATCTTCTATTCTATGTTTTGTTGAGGCTTGCACATACTCACACGAAACATATGAACTAAATGACTTTTCAACAGTCGTGCGACTAGATTGCACACCTAATCCAAGAAATCGACCAAAAAGAGGAATTATTGTTTTTATTAAAAATGAATTATACCAACACGTAAGTCTTTGTTCGACGGTCATGATTTTTTCGGGTTCACATGTCTTTGAGTACGCGTTGTTTAAATATAAGTCCTTGGGGGTTCTGGTAGTGTACAAAAGTCCGTCTTATCCATTGCGCAAATTTGAAACAGAATTTGAGAACTTATTCAATCAATTCACTTTTTTAAGAAGCAATACCTTAGTTTTGGGGGACTTTAACTTATGTCTGCGAGCTCATTCAGGAGTAGCAGTAGGGTTTATAACTTTTTACGCTCAATAAATTATAATTCACTTCTCGATTTAAATTTACCAACCACCAAGTCCGATACCCATATTGACTGGGCATTTTCAAATATTTCTAATGGGAGGGTCAACGCGCGAACTTATGAAACAATATATAGCCATCATAGCGGGATTTCGGTAAACCTTGAGAGCTTATTGATTGAAGAGTAATTGTTTTTTTTTGTGTTAATATTTATGTTTGATATTTTATTTATTCATATATTTTTATTTATTTATTTACATATTTTTATTTGTTATTTATTTATTTTGTTTTAAGCATTACGTATTTATTTATTTTGATTTTTTCACATATGTATATATTTGTTGCAAAATAAAACTTTAAGGTAATTTTAAGTGTTTGATATTTTATTTATTCATATATATTTATTTTATTTATTTACATATTTTTATTATTTACAAATTTTTATCTGTTATTTATTTATTTTGTTTTAAGCATTACGTATTTATTTATTTTATTTTTTCACATATGTATATATTTGTTGCAAAAATTAAAAAAAAATTTAAGGTAATTTTAAGTGGGGAACATGGAAATGATTTTTGATAAATTATTTCAAGTCGACTCGAAGGCTCTTACAATTATATAAGAGCCCCATTACAGTCGTGATGGCCTCCACGTGGTGTTCCCTGGATACCGATTGAAATTATTAATCGGGAGCAAATTCGAGCGGCGAAGTTAGGTTAGTTTTATATATAATTATGTTATACATAATTCTAGATAATTTTTGAAGTTACAAATTTTAAAAAAATCTTGTAATCTACATCTGTACTGGTATCGAGTATGCCGCAGTCGGTTGCGTCCGACTGCAACGTTTTTACTTGTTTTTTTTAAGTTGCGTTAACAGAGTCAACAATGTTAAGAATTCGGGTGTTGCAATAATCGAGGAGTTGCGTGTAACGAGGGTTGCGTTAACCGAGGTCGTACTGTATATAATTTTAATGTATAGATAACTTATATTAAGTATATAATTACAAAATATGTTTATTCAAGTGTTAGTTAAGTAGTATTATAAACAGCTTGTTATATTAGTTATGAATGCCCTACCTATTTGCAAATATATTAATAATCATATGAAATAGAAAGCTGATTTTCAAATAGCTGGCAGAATAAGTTGGCAAGGCAGAGAGCAAAATTATTTGTGTGTATACTCCAACGAGTATAGGTCTAAACGTTTTCTTGTAGGTATATACTCGTTGTTAGTGACGAGAAGAACATTTCATAGTATAAACATTTTTTCCAATTTCCCAACTGTTTTCTTCATCATTCGCTCCAAAATGTGAAATATCCAAACAGTATAGTATCGCGCAAATTTCTTGTCTCTAAGGGTGTGAATATATATGGAACACACATACAAATAGTGACGGAACCCAAATTTTTAACAATGCGCCAATTTTTTTCTGTGTTAGTATTGCAGAGACGACAACTATGTAAATTTCTTAGTACCGCGCCAATTTCTTATCGTACTTCTTTAGTGTCGGGCCTTAAACTTTTTTAGTATTTCGCGAATAAATGGCCTATGTAGGTACAAATATATACAAACACATGTACATAGTAGTTTCGTGCGAATTTCCTGTCTGTATGGCGGTACATTATATTTTACATACCGCCAGTTTTTTTTCTATGTCCGGGCCGCATTTATAATTTTAACCACGCCAATTTTTTGTTTATATAAGTTTTAGATATGCATTACATTAATTAATAATAATATTTTGATTTTCAGATGCTGCCCAACTGATGGAACAATTTAATAAAATGCCCCCCCCCCCCCCTTCCCCTTCCCCAACAGTAACAGAGTTAAAGCTCGACTAGGTATGTTACAATGCAAGCCATTTAAAGAATACAATTTTTATATGAAATAATTTGTTCTAAATTTATTAATTTAAGATACTGTCGAACTGACCGAACATTGTCATTAAGTGACACGCGCCGGCAGCAGCAGAATTAAATCTTTGCTATGTAAGTAATAATTCAAATCATGTAATTTCATTTATTTCATTCATTTTTATATTATATTCATTTTAAGTAAATGTAATGGACACCACACTAAATCCAGAAACTTTGAGTTGGCTGGCTCGAAAACCGGTGTTTTATTTGCCAACAGCACTGTTGTAAACGATGCCGGTGCCTCGAGTAAGTATACAACTTAATTTAACAATTGAAAATTCGAAACTAATTTTAAATTAAATTCTTTTTAGATAAATTATTTGATGGCCGTAGTGCAGTTGCTGTGGAAACTTGTGTTTCTTTTGTCAACGACAGCACACCGTATATTGAAAATAATATTGATGTTCAAAGTACTTTGATCAGCCCTCAAATTTTCAGCCGACGTCGTGCTGGTGAAATAGAAAGGCTTACAATCGAAAACTTCAACACATCTCATGAAGCAGCTGAAAACATGGACGCCGATATTCTAAAAATAAAACTGTCAACAAAAAACACAACAAGTTTCCAAAAAAAAAAAAAATATTGCTGAATCACCATCCGGGGAAAATTAAATAGAACCGTACCTGTCCTATTAGCACCGTTCGATAAATTATGCAGTGACACCATTTTAAAATATCGCAAAGTCGCAGGTGTACAAGAGACAAATAAATATATTTTCAGTGTGCCATATGCTGGTAATTTGGGCAAACAATACATCCGGGGGTGCTCAGTTTTAAAAAAATATTCTGAGGAATGCGGCGCAGTTTGCCCAGCAGCTTTGAGAGGCCCAATGCATCGAAAGCATCTAGCTACTTAGACCTCAATGCTAAACGTAGAAGACGTACAAATAGACGGTTTAACTAACTTTATGGGTCACCATAAAGACATACATAAGGAGATTTACCGAGTTCCTGCTACATTTGCTGAAATAACTGAAGTTTCTCAATTGCTCATGGCTGCGATTCAAAATGATGACGAAAATTGTATTGAAAGTGATGTAGAAAATGAGGTAGAAACTGAGCAACAAACTGAAGGTTCGTTTCTTCCACTGAATGATTGTGTTTGTCTTACCGGAATCCTATAATCCTTTTTAATTTGATCCTTTTAATGTCCTATATTTAGCTTTTTAAATGAATTGTTCAGAAATATGTAATTTGCGCAGAACCATGAATCTTTTTGTTCAACTCCAATTTCATTAAGCTATAACTGTAACTCCTCTCTCTCTCTGTTCATGTTAAGTTGACATAGAAAAGTTTAGCTTAAGTCCAAATTACAGCGTGACTTTAATCTATGTACGCTTTTTCTACGCACAAGAAGTGCCCATCCGCATACAATCACATACTAAACATATAAATACAAATACAGTCGAAATTCCATATAATGAAGTTTTCCATGTAACGTATTAATTTCTTAAACACTGCTATTTGGTTCAACTTTCAGTGTGTTTTCTTCTCCATATAACGAATTTGCATATAGCGAATATTTCTTTATTACGAATTTATTTTTAGGACATAGCTCGTGCGCTCATGCGTTTTCTGTTCCCCATAACGAAGTTTTTCGTTCTTGTTTCATTATACCCTTAACCAATAAAATGGGTAAATAAGGGTAAGTATTTAACAGGCAGAAGGAAGCATCTCCGACCCCATAAAGTGTATATATTCTTAATCAGCATCAATAGCCGAGACGATATAGCCATGTCCGTCTGTCCCTCCGTCTGTATGAACGCGTGGATCTCAGAGACTACAAGAGCTAGATGCTGTAGATTTTGGATATAAGTTCTCCTAAACCATAAGCAGAACAAGTTTGATTCAAACTATCGATAACTATTCTGGTTTCCGATATACAAATGGAATCGATAACAAAAAAATATCGAATTTGGAAAATCTAAAAATGAGGGTTGACGTAATGGGTAATGATAGAACTTTTCTGAAAATTTCGTCTAAATCGGTTAAGAAACACCGGAGATATTGAACTTAATCGATTGAAGCTAAGTCAGTATACCAAAGTCTTACATAAATTTAATTTATTTATTTATTGCAACTGGGTTCAGGGTATCTTCTAGTTGGGCTCTCCCGACTAGAGCCTTCTTACTTGTTTTATGTACGAATTATGTTGAGAATGCGATAACAAAACAATAACACATTTTTTGTTTTCGTGCTATGTTTTGCTTCTCTGATCTTCGCTAAACAGTTTTATATGAGAATTTTTACTGCTCAGAGCACATCGAAGATGTAGATGAAGACGTAGATGTTGTTGTTGGAATTACTCCGTTATTTTTTATAGGCACCAAAGCAAAGAATAATGGATTGTGATTAACTGTATTTAGAATAGTTGTACACATTGTAGATTGTTTAGTCTGCAGCTTCTATCATCATTTCTATGTAACGAATCTTCTATGTAACGAAGTTTTTTCTTGTCCCCTTCAGATTCGTTATACGGAAGTTCGACAGTACAATTATTCTACCACAAACTACAATACAATACCACAAATATAAACAAATCCACCATAAGCATTATTCATCTTTCGGATCCTCCGCCACAAACAGATGGTATATTTGAATAACCCTTGATTTTAGTTTAACCAATACGTGTTCTGCTACTTGTGCTAAATAAGTCTGCTTAAAACTATTTCTTTTATTCACAGTTGACAATCAAAGTAATGATCCTGAAGCGGAAAATGAAACCGACATTGATGCATCTGAAAAACAAGGTAAAATTTTGCTTAACTCTTAAAATATCAGTAGGTACTACTTGTTATTAATATTTTAGCTTAAGTATTTTTGGCATCATCAGTACAGCAAATAAGTTTATTAGTTTATTTAGTTACTACTATTATAAATACTATTGATAAATTGTGCTAAGTATTTTCGTATGTTTTTTCGGAAATCTATTAAACTTAAAAAAAATATTAATTTTTCGATATTTTTCGATTTTTTAATAACTATATCTCGATAACCAAGCAAGTTGTCGATAAACTGATACATAATATTTTCTTCTTATTTTTTCGGTTTCTACAAGAATCAATCGTAGACTAGCCCACCTATTTGCCAATATATAAATAATCATATGAAATAGAAATTGTGCTAAAGTATCTCACGTTTAGCATCACAATTGCACGAAGTTCATATTAAGTCTATACTTCATTCAAGCAAAATTCAGAAATTGCCAAAGTCAAGTTCTTTAACAAAAACAAGAGAAATTAAGTACGGCAACATATCATTTTCGGCACTCGCATCGCACACTTTGCGATCAAAACAAAAGCCTAAACAATGATGGGCGACTTTGATTCTTTGCTACTTCCCTATGCACCAGCTGATTTTCAAATAACTGGCAGAATAAGTTGGCAAGGCAGAGAGCAAAATGATTTGTGTGTATACTCCAACGAGTATAGGTCTAAGCGTTTTCTTGTAGGTATATACTCGTTGGTAGTGACGAGAAGAACATTTCATAGTATAAACATTTTTTCCAATTTCCCAACTGTTTTCTTCAACATTCGCTCCAAAATTTGAAATATCCAAACAGTATAGTATCGCGCAAATTTCTTGTCTCTAAGGGTATGAATATATATGGAACACACATACAAATAGTGACGGAACCCAAATTTTTAACAATGCGCCAATTTTTTTCTGTGTTAGTATTGCAGAGACGACAACTATGTACATTTCTTAGTACCGCGCCAATTTCTTATCGTACTTCTTTAGTGTCGGGCCTTAAACTTTTTTAGTATTTCGCGAATAAATGGCCTATGTAGGTACAAATATATACAAACACATGTACATAGTAGTTTCGTGCGAATTTCCTGTCTGTATGGCGGTACATTATATTTGACATACCGCCAGTTTTTTTTCTATGTCCGGGCCGCATTTATAATTTTAACCACGCCAATTTTTTGTTTATGTAAGTTTTAGATATGCATAACATTAATTAATAATAATATTTTGATTTTCAGATGCTGCCCAACTGATTTCCTAAAATTTGCCAACAGCACTGTTGTAAACGATGCCAGTGCCTCGAGAAAGTATACAACTTAATTTAACAATTGAAAATTCTAAACTAATTTTAAATTAAATTCTTTTTAGATAAATTATTTGATGGCCGTAGTGCAGTTGATGTGGAAACTTGTGTTTCTTTTGTCAACGACAGCACACCGTATATTGAAAATAATATTGATGTTCAAAGTACTTTGATCAGCCCTCAAATTTTCAGCCGACGTCGTGCTGGTGAAATAGAAAGGCTTACAATCGAAAACTTCAACACATCTCATGAAGCAGCTGAAAACATGGACGCCGATATTCTATAAATAAAACTGTCAACAAAAAACACAACAAGTTTCCAAAAAAAAAAAAATATTGCTGAATCACCATCCGGGGAAAATTAAATAGAACCGTACCTGTCCTATTAGCACCGTTCGATAAATTCTGCAGTGACACCATTTTAAAATATCGCAAAGTCGCAGGTGTACAAGAGACAAATAAATATATTTTCAGTGTGCCATATGCTGGTAATTTGGGCAAAAAACATATCCGGGCGTGCTCAGTTTTAAAAAAATATTCTGAGGAATGCGGCGCAGTTTGCCCAGCAGCTTTGAGAGGCCCAATGCATCGAAAGCATCTAGCTACTTAGACCTCAATGCTAAACGTAGAAGACGTACAAATAGACGGTTTAACTAACTTTATGGGTCACCATAAAGACATACATAAGGAGATTTACCGAGTTCCTGCTACATTTGCTGAAATAACTGAAGTTTCTCAATTGCTCATGGCTGCGATTCAAAATGATGACGAAAATTGTATTGAAAGTGATGTAGAAAATGAGGTAGAAACTGAGCACAAACTGAAGGTTCGTTTCTTCCACTGAATGATTGTGTTTGTCTTACCGGAATCCTATAATCCTTTTTAATTTGATCCTTTTAATGTCCTATATTTAGCTTTTTAAATGAACTGTTCAGAAATATGTAATTTGCGCAGAACCATGAATCTTTTTGTTCAACTCCAATTTCATTAAGCTATAACTGTAACTCCTCTCTCTCTCTGTTCATGTTAAGTTGACATAGAAAAGTTTAGCTTAAGTCCAAATTACAGCGTGACTTTAATCTATGTACGCTTTTTCTACGCACAAGAAGTGCCCATCCGCATACAATCACATACTAAACATATAAATACAAATACAGTCGAAATTCCATATAACGAAGTTTTCCATATAACGTATTAATTTCTTAAACACTGCAATTTGGTTCAACTTTCAGTGTGTTTTCTTCTCCACATAACGAATTTGCCTATAGCGAATATTTCTTTATTACGAATTTATTTTTAGGACATAGCTCGTACGCTCATGCGTTTTCTGTTCCCCATAACGAAGTTTTTCGTTCTTGTTTCATTATACCCTTAACCAATAAAATGGGTAAATAAGGGTAAGTATTTAACAGGCAGAAGGAAGCATCTCCGACCCCATAAAGTATATATATTCTTAATCAGCATCAATAGCCGAGACGATATAGCCATGTCCGTCTGTTCCTCCGTCTGTATGAACGCGTGGATCTCAGAGACTACAAGAGCTAGATGCTTTAGATTTTATGTATAAGTTCTCCTAAACCATAAGCAGAACAAGTTTGATTCAAACTATCGATAACTATTCTGGTTTCCGATATACAAATGGAATCGATAACAAAAAAATATCGAATTTGGAAAATCTAAAAATGAGGATTGACGTAATGGGTAATGATAGAACTTTTCTGAAAATTTCGTCTAAATCGGTTAAGAAACACCGGAGATATTGAACTTAATCGATTGAAGCTAAGTCAGTATACCAAAGTCTTACATAAATTTAATTTATTTATTTATTGCAACTGGGTTCAGGGTATCTTCTAGTTGGGCTCTCCCGACTAGAGCCTTCTTACTTGTTTTATGTACGAATTATGTTGAGAATGCGATAACAAAACAATAACACATTTTTTATTTTCGTGCTATGTTTTGCTTCTCTGATCTTCGCTAAACAGTTTTATATGAGAATTTTTACTGCTCAGTGCACATCGAAGATGTAGATGAAGACGTAGATGTTGTTGTTGGAATTACTCCGTTATTTTTTATAGGCACCAAAGCAAAGAATAATGGATTGTGATTAACTGTATTTAGAATAGTTGTACACATTGTAGATTGTTTAGTCTGCAGCTTCTATCATCATTTCTATGTAACGAATCTTCTATGTAACGAAGTTTTTTCTTGTCCCCTTCAGATTCGTTATATGGAAGTTCGACAGTACAATTATTCTACCACAAACTACAATACAATACCACAAATATAAACAAATCCACCATAAGCATTATTCATCTTTCGGATCCTCCGCCACAAACAGATGGTATATTTGAATAACCCTTGATTTTAGTTTAACCAATACGTGTTCTGCTACTTGTGCTAAATAAGTCTGCTTAAAACTATTTCTTTTATTCACAGTTGACAATCAAAGTAATGATCCTGAAGCGGAAAATGAAACCGACATTGATGCATCTGAAAAACAAGGTAAAATTTTGCTTAACTCTTAAAATATCAGTAGGTACTACTTGTTATTAATATTTTAGCTTAAGTATTTTTGGCATCATCAGTACAGCAAATAAGTTTATTAGTTTATTTAGTTACTACTATTATAAATACTATTGATAAATTGTGCTAAGTATTTTCGTATGTTTTTTCGGAAATCTATTAAACTTAAAAAAAATATTAATTTTTCGATATTTTTCGATTTTTTAATAACTATATCTCGATAACCAAGCAAGTTATCGATAAATTGATACATAATATTTTCTTCTTATTTTTTCGGTTTCTACAAGAATCAATCGTAGACTAGCCCACCTAATTTGCCAATATATAAATAATCATATGAAATAGAAATTGTGCTAAAGTATCTCACGTTTAGCATCACAATTGCACGAAGTTCATATTAAGTCTATACTTCATTCAAGCAAAAGTCAGAAATTGCCAAAGTCAAGTTCTTTAGCAAAAACAAGAGAAATTAAGTACGGCAACATATCATTTTCGGCACTCGCATCGCACACTTTGCGATCAAAACAAAAGCCTAAACAATGATGGGCGACTTTGATTCTTTGCTACTTCCCTATGCACCAGCTGATTTTCAAATAACTGGCAGAATAAGTTGGCAAGGCAGAGAGCAAAATGATTTGTGTGTATACTCCAACGAGTATAGGTCTAAACGTTTTCTTGTAGGTATATACTCGTTGGTAGTGACGAGAAGAACATTTCATAGTATAAACATTTTTTCCAATTTCCCAACTGTTTTCTTCAACATTCGCTCCAAAATGTGAAATATCCAAACAGTATAGTATCGCGCAAATTTCTTGTCTCTAAGGGTATGAATATACATGGAACACACATACAAATAGTGACGGAACCCAAATTTTTAACAATGCGCCAATTTTTTTCTGTGTTAGTATTGCAGAGACGACAACTATGTACATTTCTTAGTACCGCGCCAATTTCTTATCGTACTTCTTTAGTGTCGGGCCTTAAACTTTTTTAGTATTTCGCGAATAAATGGCCTATGTAGGTACAAATATATACAAACACATGTACATAGTAGTTTCGTGCGAATTTCCTGTCTGTATGGCGGTACATTATATTTTACATACCGCCAGTTTTTTTTCTATGTCCGGGCCGCATTTATAATTTTAACCACGCCAATTTTTTGTTTATGTAAGTTTTAGATATGCATAACATTAATTAATAATAATATTCTGATTTTCAGATGCTGCCCAACTGATTTCCTAAAATGCCCCTCCCCCCCCCCCACCCTTCCCACAACAGTAACAGAGTTAAAGCTCGGCTAGGTATGTTACAATGCAAGCCATTTAAAGAATACAATTTTTATATGAAATAATTTGTTCTAAATTTATGAATTTAAGATACTGTCGAACTGACCGAACATTGTCATTAAGTGACACGCGCCGGCAGCAGCAGAATTAAATCTTTGCTATGTAAGTAATAATTCAAATCATGTAATTTCATTTATTTCATTCATTTTTATATTATATTCATTTTAAGTAAATGTAATGGACACCGCACTAAATCCAGAAACTTTGAGTTGGCTGGCTCGAAAACCGGTGTTTTATTTGCCAACAGCACTGTTGTAAACGATGCCGGTGCCTCGAGTAAGTATACAACTTAATTTAACAATTGAAAATTCGAAACTAATTTTAAATTAAATTCTTTTTAGATAAATTATTTGATGGCCGTAGTGCAGTTGCTGTGGAAACTTGTGTTTCTTTTGTCAACGACAGCACACCGTATATTGAAAATAATATTGATGTTCAAAGTACTTTGATCAGCCCTCAAATTTTCAGCCGACGTCTTGCTGGTGAAATAGAAAGGCTTACAATCGAAAACTTCAACACATCTCATGAAGCAGCTGAAAACATGGACGCCGATATTCTAAAAATAAAACTGTCAACAAAAACCACAACAAATTGCCAAAAAAAAAAAAATAATGCTGAATCACCATCCGGGGAAAATTAAATAGAACCGTACCTGTTTTATTAGCACCGTTCGATAAATTCTGCAGTGACACCATTTTAAAATATCGCAAAGTCGCAGGTGTACAAGAGACAAATAAATATATTTTCAGTGTGCCATATGCTGGTAATTTGGGCAAAAAATATATCCGGGGGTGCTCAGTTTTAAAAAAATATTCTGAGGAATGCGGCGCAGTTTGCCCAGCAGCTTTGAGAGGCCCAATGCATCGAAAGCATCTATCTACTTAGACCTCAATGCTAAACGTAGAAGACGTACAAATAGACGGTTTAACTAACTTTATGGGTCACCATAAAGACATACATAAGGAGATTTACCGAGCTCCTGCTACATTTACTGAAATAACTGAAGTTTCTCAATTGCTCATGGCTGCGATTCAAAATGATGACGAAAATTGTATTGAAAGTGATGTAGAAAATGAGGTAGAAACTGAGCACAAACTGAAGGTTCGTTTCTTCCACTGAATGATTGTGTTTGTCTTACCGGAATCCTATAATCCTTTTTAATTTGATCCTTTTAATGTCCTATATTTAGCTTTTTAAATGAACTGTTCAGAAATATGTAATTTGCGCAGAACCATGAATCTTTTTGTTCAACTCCAATTTCATTAAGCTATAACTGTAACTCCTCTCTCTCTCTCTGTTCATGTTAAGTTGACATAGAAAAGTTTAGCTTAAGTCCAAATTACAGCGTGACTTTAATCTATGTACGCTTTTTCCACGCAGAAGAAGTGCCCATCCGCATACAATTACATACTAAACATATAAATACAAATACAGTCGAAATTCCATATAACGAACTTCCATATCACGAAGTTTTCCATATAACGAATAATTTCTTAAACACTGCTTTTTGGTTCAACTTTCAGTGTGTATTCTTCTCCATATAACGAATTTGCCTATAGCGAATATTTCTTTATTATGAATTTATTTTTAGGACATAGCTCGTACGCTCATGCGTTTTGTGTTCCCCATAACGAAGTTTTTCGTTCTTGTTTCATTGTATGTATGAATTATGTTGAGAATGCGAAAACAAAACAATAACACATTTTTTGTTTTCGTGCTATGTTTTGCTTATTCTCTGATCTTCGCTAAACAGTTTTTTATGAAAATTTTTTACTGCTCAGTGCACATCGAAGGTGTAGATGAAGACGTAGATGTTGTTGTTGGAAATATTCCGTTATTTTTTATGAGCACCAAAGCAGAGAATAATGGATACTACCAAGTTGAGTAACTTAATCTGACTTGAAAGCTATTTTAAAATCATAGTTTAGACAGCCAGACATGGCTTTACCGCTCCATGCAAGCCTTTCTTGACGTGCGTTAGGATTATTAGCCTGATGTCTTCTCACTGCAACTCTTTGAGCTTCAAGATTATTAACCTGAAATCTTTTTGATGCTTCTATGCGCTTACCCCTGTTGAGATCACGGTTTTTTTCAAATGAATGTTTTAGTACCTTTTTCTGCTTTGTCGGCGAACCGACTAAGTCTTTAAACGGGATTTTTAACATTTTCAGTTTTACATTTACTTGACGTATCAGAATCTTGAGTTAATACTTCCTCTAAAGGAGTATAAACATCAAAATGTCCATTCATTAAATGACCGGTAAAACGCAATCTTTTAACAGCATGCATATTATTTATTATTATTTTATTTATTATTATTATTTTGAAAAACTTGGCAATTTACAGCAAAAATTTCTGCTGCTGCTTGAAGCTCACATGCAGTACCTTAAGTATATGAATTTGACATAGCGCACTGATATTGTTTAGAAGAGCTATAACACTCTCCATTTAAGTTTATGGTGAAGCAAGCAAATGTTTCCCAGTTGGTAACAACATAGGCTACAATATGTTGGCATATGGTGCCATAGAAGCCTTGCCTACCAAATAAAAGGTAGGAAATAAATCTAAAAAGGCAGGCTCCATCACCAATTATAGCTATTTCGGCTAACACTCTTATGTATGCGCGCGCTCTGCAACTCAAACAAAGAGCGTAGTATCGCTACCTTCTTCGCACGCACTGAATCAACGCAAAACATATCTAAGAGGCTGCAGTTAAGTGAATTGCATATTTCCTTTAGCTTTAATTTAGTGTGTGCGGAGGAGGTAGGGTTATTATACCCTGAACCCATAAAATGGGTAAATAAGGGTATAATGGTTTTGTGCAAAAGTATGTAACAGGCAGAAGGAAGCATCTCCGACCCTATAAAGTATATATATTCTTGATCAGCATCAACAGCCGAGACGATATAGCCATGTCCGTCTGTCCGTCTGTCTGTCCGTCTGTCCGTCTGTATGAACGCGTGGATCTCAGAGACTACAAGAGCTAGAGACTTTAGATTTTGGATAAAAGTTCTCCTATACCATGAGCAGAACAAGTTTGCTTCAAATTATCGATAACTATTCTGGTTTCCGATATACACATAATATCGATAACAATAAAATATCGAATTTGGAAAATCTAAAAATGAGGGTTGAAGTAATGGATAATGATAAAACTTTTCTGATAATTTCGTCCAAATCGGTTTAGAAACACCGGAGATATTGAACTTAATCGATGGAAGCTAAGCCAGTATACCAAAGTCTTATAAAAATTAAATATATTGATTGCAACTGGGTTCAGGGTATCTTCTAGTCGGGCTCTCCCGACTAAAGCCTTCTTACTTGTTAAATTTCAAATTATCAGATTATCATAAGAGCAACACGCGCGCTTGTGTGAACGCCCTTTGCTTATTCGAAATTGTATATTAATAATATATCAATAATATTATGGCGATTTCTTTTCTGACAAAAAATGTAGCATTATGTTACATTTTTTGAGGTTGCACTTTTTTGTGTGTTCTTATGTGAATTAGGGCTACCCTTGCCCCATATGTTTGTGTTCTTTTCTTACAGTGTTGCCCTATGAATGCAACATAAATGCAACATTTCTCACCCTGAAATAAACGAGAGTGTTGTTTGATCAGGGTTGCATTTTAATAGTGTTTGACATAGTAAAGTGACCATATTAAAGCACGAAAAAGTATTTTGATCATATTTCCACAATAAATATGAAATTAATGAACGATTTATGAATGAATTCACAAATGTACAAGATATTGTTGAATTGATGTTTAAAAATTTCAAATTTATTGGGTATATACAATCAGAATACTTTTTCGTGCTAAAATATGGTCACTCTAATGATAAAATAAAATAAAGTAAACAAGTTATAAATATCATACACATTCAATATTGAGGTTTTTCGGGAGTGAAATGGATAACGTATATTTAATAGCTACGGAAATAACACCAATTTTTATGGAATCAAGTTCATCATCGGAAGATGAACTGGATATGCAGCAAATGAGGGAACAGCACGATCGTATTGAAAATTTTGTGGATATATGTAATGAATATTCGGAGGGAGACGTAAGTTATTAAAGATGAACATATAAATAAAAAAAAGAAGAGCCAATTGTTCCAGTTATGTTTTCAGTTTAAAAAAAATTTTCGGGTTGATAGACAAAGCAGCGAATATCTCATTGATAAATATGCAAGCAGTAGCTACTATGGAAGAAGAGACTACCGTGGTGGAAGACAACAAATTTCACCTAATGTAGAAATGCTTTCGTTTTTATGGTAGGTACAAATAAACTATTGAAACAATGTAAAGCTACAAATTAATAATTTTCTAGGTTTGCAGCTAATAAAAGTAGCATGAGGAAGTGGCCAATCTGTTTGGCATGTCAATTTCCAAACAGCGAGGTGTTGTAGTCACGTCATAAATTTTATTGTGGACGTTATTTCGAAAGACGTGATTGCGTTTCCCTCAGAAATTGCAGAAAAAGAAAGAATAGCCAAAGAGTTTGAAGAGGTGATATTATTGTGCTTTCATTTAATATGATAAAGTTACTCAGCGCATATGTTCTTTTATTATTAGTTAAATGGATTTCCAAATGTTTTGGGTTGCATCGATGGCAGCTATATTTCAATAAGAGCGCCGAAGCACAAAATTCGGTCTACTTACGCTAACAGACATGACTTTTTGTCTATTACACTGCAAGGAATATGTGATGCGAAATGCAAGTTCCTTGACGTTTTCACGGGAGTACCTAGCAAAATACACGACTCCCGTGTATTGAAACTTTCATTCATCGCAAAGGATTTGTCAAGAATTTGCTTTCCAAATTTTCATTTGCTTGGAGATGCTGCGTACCCCTTAAGAGAGCATTTATTGACACCATACCGGGACTACGGTAATTTGACCGAAGCAGAGAATACATATAACAAAAAATTTTATGCAACACGAGTGAAAATTGAAAATGCCTTTGGCATGTTGAAAGTCGCTTCCGGCAGCTAATGAGGCTCGATTTTCATAGCGTGGAAACCATGGCAAAATTTACAATTGCATGCTGTGCATTGCACAACATTTGCATAGACAGAGGAGATATTCAACCCGAACTCGACATTCGAAACGATGAACCTAATTCAGCTACTACTTCAGATGCTTGTTATCATGTAAATGAGAGTGATGCCAGGGAAACACTGATGTCACAATTAGGGCAGGCTAAACGCGATAACATAAAAAATATGTTATACGGTTCACTGAACACATAAATAAATAGTTTTGTATTAAACATCTATGTAATTTTAATTAATAAAAAACAATCTGCATTTCATATGCTAAAAAATAAATATGTAAATGAACTTCATGTAGGCACTTTGGTAGAAAATAACACAATATTTTATAAGTCTTTGTCTGCAATCTTTTGCAGCAATTCATGTAATTTATCTGATCTCTGCATTTTCTCAGCATGACGACGTTCTTTATTTTCTTCGCGTTTTTTTTGGGAAATCCAGTTGTGCTTGCTGTAGTGTCAACGCGGCTGTTTTCTTTTTTTTTCTAGGTGGCGAATCGGCTTTATTTTTCATTGCCATTTGTTGAGAGCTGATACCACTTCAGGATCCAGTGAGTCGTCAACCGAACATATTTTTTCCAACTCTTGTTCAAAGTCAACGTTTTGTCTTTTGGATCCTGAAGTGCTGTTGTTGTCTATGGCGGCTTTTTTTCGTCTCATAACAGTTTTAAATCGCTCCTCGCATTGTTTTGGCCGTTTTTGAGCCAACATCATTGGCAATTTGTGACCACATATCCTTTTTATTTCGGAATTTCTTTAGAGGTCCGATTTCCGCCAAATACGCATTATATTGGTCCAGCATTTTCTTCGTTTCTCCATCCGACCAAACTGAAAAAAAATTCATATAAATATAAATATATACATTCGTACAACTAACAAAAATAAAATTGATTAATTACCTTGTATTTTCTTAAAAGATCCAGGAGATATTTGCTCATCCATGTTATTTTTGTAAATTTTTTTAGCGCTTATTGCGTATGTCACTTGTCAGCTGATTGATTAAGTGTTGTCTTTTTTTTGATTGTTTGTGGTAGTAAAAGTGTTGCCCTTTTTCGGGCAAAACGGCAACACTTTAACAGGGTAAATGCAAAATTTAAAACATGCTGCCTGAAAACGGGTAACATTTTTTTCTACAAAAGAAATCACCATTAGTGTGTTTTTGCCTAAGTTATATAAGCAGCAAGTAGGCGAATCCACCCCCAAAACATATTCTGGTGTGGGAAATTTTTCTAGACGCACCAAGTTTTGTTATGTTGTTGTTGTTTTTTTTAAATCAATGACACCAACAAAAAGTAGCAGTGCGGGCCCAACAACAAAACTGACAACAACAACAAACGCTACTTGGGTCGTAAATCAATTGTCAAAGGCACACAAATTTGAAAAAAAAACAACATCTCGGAGCATTCTACGATATAGCCACCATATAAATTTACCATATCAACACGATTTCCGGCCAAACTGCTGAACCGATCTTGATGAAACTTTCACAGATTGCTTTGATCATGTCGGGTTTGTTCAATATGAAATTTCATTTCGATCGGAGCATTCTACGACATAGAAATTTACCATATCGTACTATCAATTGTTGTATCTGTCGTGCACTTTCAAGTACCTACACGTCAATATGTTGTTTTTGTCGCACACGAACAAGTAAATGACGCTCAAGAGTAAAAATATTAGCGAAAAATTACCAACAACTGAACAGAAACATAAGAGGGAGAAGCATTGATTTGGCTGTGTGAAGGGTATCATAGTCTTGGCATAGCCAAAATTAACTATGCGCCACTATGTTTTATTTACAGATAAGTAAATGAAAAAGTCAAAGGTGCATAAATGAGTACATACGAGTGGTTTTTGTTTTCATGTTAGCTTTTCTTCTTTGTGGACTTCTTCGTTGATTTTTTCTTGATAATGTATGGTAAATTATATATGGAATAAAAAGTACAAACATTTTTTCCAATTTCCTTACTGTTTTCTTCATCATTCGCTCCAAAATGTGAAATATGCAAACATGTAGTCACTTTTGCTCCCCACTTTATGTACCTTAAAAAAATATCAATATTATAAAAGTTAAATGGAATGACACTACCCATAATTATTAAAATGTTTTCTAAGCTTATTTTAATTGATTCAGCAGACAATCAGGTGGCGGCTTAAAATGTTTTTACTAGCGCTTTTAGATCTGCGATCTTAACATTTCAGTAGTTGAAATTTTCAAATTATAATATTTGGGCAGGTCAATGAATGCCACCCATACATTTGAACATGCTTCATATGCATACATTCATACACACATGCAAATGCAGGGCCCAGAAAAGGCAAAAGTTTATCAAAAATCTCGACACACCACACAATGGGAAGTTAAAACCACTTTTTGTAGCTCTAATTTATCGCCCGTGAACAAAGCAGGATATTCTGATTTAGTATTGAAATAATCCATAATGCAGCAGGCCCAGCAATAATGAAACAAACGCACATGCATACAAATACTGACAAAGTTTTACCGTTCTTGCTTTCCGCAGGATCACCGCCTGTTCTTTAACAGACAGGCCGCTGAACGCAAAGCGCAGTTGAAACAAAACAACAACGGGCTGGCTTGCCGTAGCTAAGAAGCACAATATGCGCAAAGTAAAAATACTCTTTTCTCAATATTCATTTGAAGTCAAAAACATATCAAATATATAATTTTAATACATAGATAACTTATATTAAGTATATAATTACAAAATATGTTTATTCAAGTGTTAGTTAAGTAGTATTATAAACAGCTTGTTTTATTAGTTATGAATGCCCTACCTATTTGCAAATATATAAATAATCATATGAAATAGAAATTGTGCTAAAGTATCTCACGTTTAGCATCACAATTGCACAAAGTTCATATTAAGTCTTTAATACCCTTCTATGTTCCGCAGCAGCAGCAGTACATTCAAGCAAAAGTCAAAAATTGCCAAAGTCAAGTTCTTTAGCAAAAACAAGAGAAATTAAGTACGGCAACATATCATTTTCGGCACTCGCATCGCACACTTTGCGATCAAAACAAAAGCCCAAACACTGATGGGCGACTTTGATTCTTTGCTACTTCCCTATGCACCAGCTGATTTTCAAATAACTGGCAGAATAAGTTGGCAAGGCAGAGAGCAAAATGATTTGTGTGTATACTCCAACGAGTATAGGTCTAAACGTTTTCTTGTAGGTATATACTCGTTGGTAGAGACGAGAAGAACATTTCATAGTATAAACATTTTTTCCAATTTCCCAACTGTTTTCTTCAACATTCGCTCCAAAATGTGAAATATCCAAACAGTATAGTATCGCGCAAATTTCTTGTCTCTAAGGGTATGAATATATGGAACACACATACAAATAGTGACGGAACCCAAATTTTTAACAATGCGCCAATTTTTTTCTGTGTTAGTATTGCAGAGACGACAACTATGTACATTTCTTAGTACCGCGCCAATTTCTTATCGTACTTCTCTAGTGTCGGGCTTTAAACTTTTTTAGTATTTCGCGAATAAATGGCCTATGTAGGTACAAATATATACAAACACATGTACATAGTAGTTTCGTGCGAATTTCCTGTCTGTATGGCGGTACATATATTTTACATACCGCCAGTTTTTTTTCTATGTCCGGGCCGCATTTATAATTTTAACCACGCCAATTTTTTGTTTATATAAGTTTTAGATATGCATAACATTAATTAATAATAATATTTTGATTTTCAGATGCTGCCCAACTGATTTCCTAAAATGCCCCTCCCCCCCCCCCCCCCCCCCCCACCCATCCCACAACAGTAACAGAGTTAAAGCTCGGCAAGGTATGTTACAATGCAAGCCATTTAAAGAATACAATTTTTATATGAAATAATTTGTTCTAAATTTATGAATTTAAGATACTGTCGAACTGACCGAAAATTGTCATTAAGTGACACGCGCCGGATGGACACCGCACTAAATCCAGAAACTTTGAGTTGGCTGGCTCGAAAACCGGTGTTTTATTTGCCAACAGCACTGTTGTAAACGATGCCGGTGCCTCGAGTAAGTATACAACTTAATTTAACAATTGAAAATTCTAAACTAATTTTAAATTAAATTCTTTTTAGATAAATTATTTGATGGCCGTAGTGCAGTTGATGTGGAAACTTGTGTTTCTTTTGTCAACGACAGCACACCGTATATTGAAAATAATATTGATGTTCAAAGTACTTTGATCAGCCCTCAAATTTTCAGCCGACGTCTTGCTGGTGAAATAGAAAGGCTTACAATCGAAAACTTCAACACATCTCATGAAGCAGCTGAAAACATGGACGCCGATATTCTAAAAATAAAATTGTAAACAAAAAACACAACAAATTGCCAAAAAAAAAAAAAAAAAAATATTGCTGAATCACCATCCGGGGAAAATTAAATAGAACCGTACCTGTCCTATTAGCACCGTTCGATAAATTCTGCAGTGACACCATTTTAAAATATCGCAAAGTCGCAGGTGTACAAGAGACAAATAAATATATTTTCAGTGTGCCATATGCTGGTAATTTGGGCAAAAAATATATCCGGGCGTGCCCAGTTTTAAAAAATATTCTGAGGAATGCGGCGCAGTTTGCCCAGCAGCTTTGAGAGGCCCAATGCATCGAAAGCATCTAGCTACTTAGACCTCAATGCTAAACGTAGAAGACGTACAAATAGACGGTTTAACTAACTTTATGGGTCACCATAAAGACATACATAAGGAGATTTACCGAGTTCCTGCTACATTTGCTGAAATAACTGAAGTTTCTCAATTGCTCATGGCTGCGATTCAAATGATGACGAAAATTGTATTGAAAGTGATGTAGAAAATGAGGTAGAAACTGAGCAACAAACTGAAGGTTCGTTTCTTTCACTGAATGATTGTGTTTGTCTTACCGGAATCCTATAATCCTTTTTAATTTCCTTTATTTAGCTTTTCTAATGATAGCATATTTGATTTAATTTGATCCTTTTTAATGTCCTATATTTAGCTTTTTAAATGAACTGTTCAGAAATATGTAATTTGCGCAGAACCATGAATCTTTTGTTCAACTCCAATTTCATTAAGCTATAACTGTAACTCCTCTCTCTCTCTGTTCATGTTAAGTTGACATAGAAAAGTTTAGCTTAAGTCAAAATTACAGCGTGACTTTAATCTATGTACGCTTTTTCTACGCACAAGAAGTGCCCATCCGCATACAATTACATACTAAACATATAAATACAAATACAGTCGAAATTCCATATAACGAACTTCCATATCACGAAGTTTTCCATATAACGAATAATTTCTTAAACACTGCTTTTTGGTTCAACTTTCAGTGTGTATTCTTCTCCATATAACGAATTTGCCTATAGCAAATATTTCTTTATTATGAATTTATTTTTAGGACATAGCTCGTACGCTCATGCGTTTTGTGTTCTCCATAACGAATTTTTTCGTACTTGTTTCATTGTATGTACGAATTATGTTGAGAATGCGAAAACAAAACAATAACACATTTTTTGTTTTCGTGCAATGTTTTGCTTATTCTCTGATCTTCGCTAAACAGTTTTTTATGAAAATTTTTTACTGCTCAGTGCACATCGAAGGTGTAGATGAAGACGTAGATGTTGTTGTTGGAAATATTCCGTTATTTTTTATGAGCACCAAAGCAGAGAATAATGGATACTACCAAGTTGAGTAACTTAATCTGACTTGAAAGCTATTTTAAAACCATAGTTTAAGCCTTTCTTGACGTGCGTTAGGATTATTAGCCTGATGTCTTCTCACTGCAACTCTTTGAGCTTCAAGATTATTAACCTGAAATCTTTTTGATGCTTCTATGCGCTTACCCCTGTTGAGATCACGGTTTTTTTCAAATGAATGTTTTAGTACCTTTTTCTGCTTTGTCGGCGAACCGACTAAGTCTTTAAACGGGATTTTTATACTCGATACCGAAGGTAAAGAGTATATTGGTTTTGTGCAATGTCCGTCATGGTGTCTGTCCGTCTGTCCGTCCGTTTGTATGCAAGTTTTTTCCACACCCTTCAAGCTAGAGACTTGAAACTTTTCAATTCTCTTTATCTATGGGATAGTAAATTAAAGTGTCAAGATGGGGGTTCTACGATAACTGGGGGGCTGGCAAATCGATAAATTCGATAACTCAAAACCGATAAATCCACATATTTCGCACATCCTTACAGCTAGAACTACCAAATTTGGTAAGAAGATAGCTACTAGCAACCCCCAAAAAACTGCATCAAAAATTTTGGAGCCACGCCCCCCATTCCGTCCCCAGCCTCCCCGCTTTTTAAAGTCAAAAACGCCTATATATCCCACAGTTTTTGAGCTATAGCCACCAAATTTGGTGCCAAGATAGGTGATGATGACCCCCCAAAAACTGCATCAAAAGTTTGGATGCCACGCTCACCGATACTGCCCTAGCCGCCCCCATCCACCCCAACGCTTCGTCAAAAACGGGAATGCGTGTATCTTCCAGAGTTGTGGAGCTAGAGCCTCCAAATTTGGTAGGAAGCTAGCTGGTAACGACCCCCAAAAAACTGCATCAAAGTTTTGGAGCCACGCCCACCCATTCCGCCCCCAGCCCTCCTGCATTTTGAAATCAGAAATGGCTATATCTCCCAAAGTTTTTGAGCTAGAGCCACCAAATTTGGTGCCAAGATAAGTGATGATGACCCCCTAAAAACTGCATCAAAAGTTTGGATGCCACGCTCACCAATACTGCCCTAGCCGCCCCCATCCACCCCAACGCTTCGTCAAAAACGGGAATGCGTGTATCTCCCAGAGTTGTGGAGCTAGAGCCACCAAATTTGGTAGGAAGATAGCTGGTCATAACCCCAAAAAACTGCATTAAAGTTTTGGAGCCACGCCCCCCCATTTCGCCCCCCTTTCCCCACCTTTTACAAATTTGGTATGAAGATAGCAATTGACATCCCACATAGGTCTGCAGCAAAACTTTGGATGCCACATCCACCCATACCACCCCCAGCCCCCCTTTCCCCACTTTTTACAAACTTCGAGCTAGAGTCACCAAATTTGGTATGAAGATAGCAATTGACATTTTACAAAGATCTGCATCAAAAATTTGGATGCCACACCCACCCATACCGCTCCCAACCCCCCTTTCCCCACTTTTTACAAACTTCGAGCTAGAGTCACCAAATTTGGTATGAAGATAGCAATTGACATCCCACAAAGATCTGCATCAAAAATTCACCAAATTTGGTGCTTATATCTTTTACTACATTCGCAAAATAGGTGCAAACTTAGATGATTTTTTCCAAGATCTGCGTAAAAAAATCGCAGCCCACACAACAAGTTTTGCCCCTAGCCATCACCTCTTTGAATTGGAAATACCTGAATATCAATATTCATTTAATTGAACGTAACGTAAGTTTTCCTAGCTAAGGATTTACTATAAAAAGCTGACTGCTAATCCTTATCAAATAGGGTGTAGTGCCATCTAGCTTGATCTTTTGCAGCTTATCAATTGATAGGTAAACACTTGGGTCCGTTTAGAAACTAGATGGCGCTGTATGGTCTCTTAAATTGTATAAATATGCAAATATCGCGATTGCGTTAGGATTACAAAAATGAACACAGCTTACATATATTTGAAACTATGGGCTGGGGCAGAACACTTTTCGGATCACTATCGTTTTTGTGAACATGTGTTTTGCTTGATCGCATATACATATACATAATGCACTCGTTTTGGCATATTTTTAAGCGTTGCCCGATAAGATACACCTACGCATGGAAATGCAATGCATATGCAATGCTCAAAAGTGTAAGTGCCTTTATGTTTTGCGCGAATTTTTATTTACTTTCTGGTTTTGCTCAATTTGAATGGAACGCTTAATTCCAAGGCTCCAAATTACGCAAAATTTAGTGCTGCCAGTAAGTGGAATTCTAATCATATGTAGTCTGTGGTTAGTAGTAGTTGAATTGCCAGAGTTGCCAGTAAATTAAAATTTGATTTGTTTGGCTGCTAACCACACCAATACATAGAAATGCAACGCAAACGCTATACTCAAAATTAGTTAGTCCCGTTACTTTTTGCGTGTATGTGTCTTTGCTCTCTTTTTACTCAATTTGAAACGAACGCTTTAATCGAACGCATCATATTTTGCAAATCAATATTAAACTTATTCTTTCTATTTATTAAAAAAAAACCATTACTTTTAATTAAATATACATAGCTTCAGAAATTGTTTATAACTGTGAGACATTTTAAATTAAATAATCGCGAGTGATTACAGTGAACAGTGCCATTGTGTGTGTTGACATACATATGTTTGTTTATATGTAGCGTCTTAAAGTGGATACACAGCAGCGGTCTGCTGCACACGGTATTCACTTAAGAAGTCTTTTTTAAGACTACTCGCACACTTTGCGAAAAAAAACAAGTGGAAACGTTGCAGTCGGACGCAACCGACTGCGGTATACTCGATACCAGTATTAAAAATTTTGATGCCCATCCATGTGGGATGGCAATTGCTATCTTCATACCAAATTTGGTGACTCTAGCTCAAAGTTTGTATAAAGTGGGGAAAGAGGGCTGGGGGCGGTATGGGTGAATTGCATCCAAATTTTTGATGCAGATCTTTGTGGAATGTCAATTGCTACCTTCATACCAAATTTGGTGACTCTAGCTCAAAGTTTGTATAAAGTGGGGAAATGGGGCTGGGGGCGGTATGTTTGGGCGTGGCATCCAAATTTTTGGTGCAGATCTATGTGGGATGTCAATTGCTATCTTCATACCAAATTTGGTGACTCTAGCTCGAAGTTTGTATAAAGTGGGGAAAGGGGGGCTGGGGGCGGTATGGTTGGGCGTGGCATCCAAATTTTTGCTGCAGATCCTTGTGGAATGTCAATGCTACCTTCATACCAAATTTGGTGACTCTAGCTCAAAGTTTGTATAAAGTGGGGAAAGGGGGGCTGGGGGCGGTATGGGTGGAATTGCATCCAAATTTTTGATGCAGATCTTTGTGGAATGTCAATTGCTATCTTCATAACCAATTTGGTGACTCTAGCTCAAAGTTTGTAAAAGTGGGGAAAGGGGGGTTGGGGGTGGTATGGTTGGGCGTGACATTCAAATTTTTGGTGCAGATCTATGTGGGATGTCAATTGCTGTCTTCATACCAAATTTGGTGACTCTAGCTCAAAGTTTGTATAAAGTGGGGAAAGGGGGGCTGGGGGCGGTATGGGTGATATTGCATCCAAATTTTTGATGCAGATCTTTGTGGAATGTCAATTGCTACCTTCATACCAAATTTGGTGACTCTAGCTCAAAGTTTGTATAAAGTGGGAAAATGGGGGCTGGGGGCGGTATGTTTGGGCGTGGCATCCAAATTTTTGGTGCAGATCCGTGTGGGATGTCAATTGCTATCTTCATACCAAATTTGGTGACTCTAGCTCGAAGTTTGTATGAAGTGGGGAAAGGGGGGCTGGGGGCGGTATGGTTGGGCGTGGCATCCAAATTTTTGCTGCAGATCCTTGTGGAATGTCAAATGCTACCTTCATACCAAATTTGGTGACTCTAGCTCAAAGTTTGTAAAAGGTGGGGAAAGCGGGGCGGAATGGATGGGCTAGGCTCCAAAACTTTGATGCAGATTGTTGGGGGTCGTTGCCAGCTATCTTCCTACCAAATTTGGTGGCTCTAGCTCCACTACTCTGGAATATACACGCATTCCCGTTTTTGACGAAGCGTTGGGGCAGATGGGGGTGGCTAGGGCGGTATTGGTGGGCGTGGCATCCAAACTTTTGATGCAGTTTTTTGGGGGTCATCGTCAGCTAAATTAGCACCAAATTTGGTGGCTCTAGCTCAAAAACTGTGGGAGATATAGCCATTTCTGATTTCAAAATGCAGGGGGGCTGGGGGCGGAATGGGTGGGCGTGGCTCCAAAACTTTGATGCAGTTTTTTGGGGGTCGTTACCAGCTAGCTTCCTACCAAATTTGGAGGCTCTAGCTCTACAACTCTGGAAGATACACGCATTCCTGTTTTTACGAAGCGTTGGGGCATCTGGGGGCGGCTACGGCGGTATTGGTGGGCGTGGCATCCAAACTTTTTGTGCAGTTTTTGAGGGGTCATCATCAGCTAAATTGGCACCAAATTTGGTGGCTCTAGCTCAAAAACTGTGGGAGATATAGGCTTATTTGACTTTAAAATTCGGGTGGGTCTGGGGGCGGAATGGGGGGGCGTGGCTCCAAAATTTTTGATGCAGTTTTTTGGGGGTTGCTAGTAGCTATCTTCTTACCAAATTTGGTAGTTCTAGCTGTAAGGATGTGCGAAATATGTGGATTTATCGGTTTTGAGTTATCGAATTTATCGATTTGCCAGCCCCCCAGTTATCGTAGAACCCCCATCTTGACACTTTAATTTACTATCCCATAGATAAAGAGAATTGGAAAGTTTCAAGTCTCTAGCTTAAAGGGTGTGGAAAAAACTTGCATACATACGGACGGACAGACGGACAGACACCATGACGGACATTGTACAAAACCAATATACTCTTTACCTTCGGTATCGAGTATAAAAATTCGCGACTCCGTTATTTCGTCATTTCTCTATCAGCTGTTTGTTTTTAAATGCTCTTTGTGCGCACGCTCTGCATGTCAAACATAAATCCTAATATCCCTTCCTCCTCCGCACTCTCTAAGCTAAGTTAAGCATAACTAAGAGTTTGCATTTAAGGGAATGACATTGCCTTATTTGTACCACCTACACCTAGCTCTTAAGTACAAGCGTTGTATGTAAGATCTCGGTGTGTGTTGTGTAGAGGAATAACTGTAATACTCTTTCCCACTTTATGTTTTTACATACAATGGTTAGGGAATTGGTTATGCATTTTAGTTTATATTTATTTTGAAGATAGAAAGTTACGTTTCGTTTCAGTTCATTTTTAAATATAGTTTGTATTAAAGGATAACATCGAAAGTTACTTTTTGGATCAGTGAGTTATTTATTTTTCTGATTTTCGTATTATTTATATACAATTCATATAAAATACGTATTTTAATGATAAGTTATAAAAAATATTTAAAGTAAAACATTAACGATCAACGTATTTTAATTTCTTTTGTGGTTTTTGAAACACAAGAAAAATAAGTCGATTTTAGACTTAATAATTGAAGCAACATTATATATAGTTGTCTTCTATTTTGCATATTATATAATAGTTATATAGAAGCTGCTTAAGTGCATTTAAAAATCAAATAAAACTAAGCAGTCTGAATATTCTTTTAAAATAATATAAGTTGGCATATTCAATTTTATTGAACTCTATACTTTGTATAGACACTGTAACGTTGTTCAGTGAAGTCAATTTTTGACTTATTTTGAAGTATTTATTTATTTATAATACTTACTTTAAATTAAGTTGTTATTTTGTTTTGTTGTTTTTTTTTTAAAAAAAAAATAAGAAGTCGATTTTAGACTTAATAATTGAAGCAACATTATATATAGTTGTCTTCTATTTTGCATATTATATAATAGTTAAATAGACGCTGCTTTAGTGCATTTAAAAATCAAATAAAACTAAGCAGTCTGAATATTCTATTAAAATAATATAAGTTGGCATATTCAATTTTATTGAATTTTATACTAACCCATAGACACTGTAACGTTGTAACAATCGTTTTACAGTGAAGTCAATTGTCTCACAGCCAAATTAAAAGATGTCTATTGAAACTTTAGATATAAGTGGTGTTTTGGTGCCGCATTCAGTTGTTCGCATATTTGGTGATGGAGCCTGCCTTTTTAGATCTATTTCCTACCTTTTATATGGTAGGCAAGGCTTCCATGGCACCATACGCCAACATATTGTAACCCATGTCGTTACCAACTGGGAAACTTTTGCTTGCTTCAGCATGAACATAAATGGAGAGTGTTATAGCTCTTCTGAACAATATGAGTGCACTATGTCAAATTCATATACTTATGGTACTGCATGTGAGCTTCAAGCAGCAGCAGAAATTTATGCTGTAAATTTTCAAGTTTTTCTAAATGGAAACTTATATCTATCATTAGGAAATGATATGCATCCTGTGAAAAAATTGCGTTTTACCGGCGAGTTAATGAATGGACATTTGATGTTTATATTCCTTTAGAGGAAGTATTAACTCAAGATACCGATACGTCAAGTGAATGTATAACTGAAAATGTTAAAAATCCCGTTAAAAGACGTAGTCGGTTCACCGACAAAACAACACAAACGGTACGAAAACATATAGTTGAAAAATATCTTGAAAAAAATAAGGGTAAGCACATAGAAGCATCAAAAAGATATCAGGTTAATAATCCAGAAGCTCATAAAGCTGCAAAGAGAAGACATCAGGCTGATAATCCTCAAGCTAATAGAGATGCAGTGAGACGACATCAGGCTAATAATCCTAATGCACGTCAAGAAAGGCGTTTGCGTGCATGGAGTGTTAAAGCCATGTCTAGCCTAAACTATTATTTTGAAATAGCTTATAAGTCAGATAAAATTACTCAACTTGGTAGTATGAATTTGATATGCAAACATTGTAATGCTTTAAAGTGGAAAAATGAGCCTCTGGGTATCTGTTGCAAGGCAGGAAAAGTTAAGCTTTCACGAAATGAAAGTTTGCCTGATGGACATTGGATATACCACAATGGAATCCATTATCAAAAAGGGAGGATCCAAAAAAAATGATATCTGCGTTAAGCTTCTACAGCTATAAAATAATGATTCGTCAATCCGAGATAAATCATTTAATTTATTGTCGTTCCCTTTATAGTCAATTTTTGGTTGATATGTATGCTAAAATTGAAACAGAAAGGTTAAATTATATTCGCTACAATCAGCATCTCGCTACTATATACATCTACAAGATGCAATAGGCCAACAAGATGTTGAAGCAGCTCAACTTGGTCAGATGGTAATTTTACCATCTTCTTTTACAAGCTCTGCACGATATATGCATGAAAAGACTCAAGATGCTATGACATATGTTCGCCATTATGGGCGACCAGATCTTTTCATAACATTCACCTGCAATCCACAATGGAATGACAGCAAAAGTGTTTTGATACCGGGTCAAAAGCCACATGATCGTCACGATATTATAGCTCGAGTTTTTCATTTAAAAGTTAAAGCTTTAATGTCACTATTGATAAAAGGTTCTTTGTTTGGAAGCGTGCAATGTTTCATGTACTCTGTGGAATGGCAAAAGCGGGGCTTACCACATATTCATATTTTACTTTGGTTAGAAAATAAAATAAGATATCTGTGCCGAAATACCAAACGCAGATGAGGATCCTTTGTTATTTAACATTGTTAAGTCAACAAGAAAGTGTACCAAAAGGTTTCCTCGACAACTACTTAAAGAAACTGTGACTGGAAAAGATAGTTACCCTCTATATCGTAGAAGAGCGATAGAAGATGGAGGTAATGCAATTAATATAAATGGTAATTGCATAGATAATCGTTGGGTTGTGCCTTACAACTGTGTACTTTTGAGAACATTTGAAGCTCACATAAATGTTGAGTATTGTAGTTCTGTAAAGTCTATTAAATACATTTGTAAATATGTTAACAAGGGCAGTGATCAAGCATCATTTACTCTTGAAGACCAACGTAATGAAATTAATATGTACGAAAGTGGCCGTTATATAAGTAGCTCAGAAGCGGTATGGAGAATCTTTGCATTTCCCATACATGAACGTTTTCCGGCTATTACACACTTAGCTGTTCATTTAGAAAATGGTCAACGAATATATTTTAACCCCAATAATCCGCAACAATTACTTGACAGATTAAGCATTACACCCAAAACCACTTTGCTAGCCTTCTTTGAGCTATGCACACGTGATGAGTTTGCAAGAACGCTTCTATATTGTGAAGTTCCATCGTATTTTTTATGGAACAATAAAGAATTTCAAAGAAGAAAACGAGGGCATGATGTGCCAAATTTTCCTGGAGTTAAAAGAGATTCAGCTTTGGGAAGAGTTTACACTATTCATCCCAATAATACAGAATGTTTTTATTTAAGACTTTTACTACATTTTGTAAGAGGGCCAACTTCATTTTCAAATTTAAAAACCTTTAATGGTATAGCATACGCCTCATTTCAATTGGCGTGTAAAGCTCTAGGATTACTAGAAGATGATAAGCACTGGGATTCAACTATAGCCGAAGCTGTCATATGTCAAAATCCTACAAAACTGAGGGAACTTTTTGCAATAATGTTAGTATTTTGTCAAATTTCGGATGCTGTTAAACTTTGGAATATTTATAAAGAGAGTTTCTCAGAAGATATTTTAAGAGTCTTTCATATTTCACAAGACAGAAATATTGATCAAAGTATTCTGAATAATGTATTTAATAAATGTCTTTTGTACATTGAAGATATAGTACTGTCTATTGGTGGTCAAAACTTGACTAACTATGGACTTCCACTACCAATCAGAACCGAGGAAATTGTTCAAAATAATGAATATCATAGAGAAACAAATTATGAAAATTGCGATAATTTTGTTGTTAATAATGAGCTACTGCTTACTGCTGAGCAAAAACAAGTATACGAAAAGTTACTGCATAGCGTTGAAGAAGAAAAAGGATAAATCTATTTTTTAGATGCACCTGGTGGAACAGGTAAAACGTTTCTTTTAAATCTATTATTGGCAAAGGTACGGCAAAGTAAAAACATTGCATTGGCCGTTGCTTCTTCCGGTATCGCAGCCACTTTACTAAATGGTGGTCGCACAGCGCATTCTACTCTAAAGATTCCATTTAATTTGTTTCATTTAGAAACACCACGTTGCTCAATTTCAAAGCAGTCTAATATGGCTGCTGTGCTCAAAGATTGCAAGCTTATTGTTTGGGATGAGTGTACTATGGCCCATAAAGGTGCTTTTGAAGCTGTAGATCGATCTTTGAAAAAAAAATCTTTGGGTGGCATAACTGTTCTCTTAGCTGGTGATTTTCGACAAACTCTTCCAGTGATCCTCAGAGGAACAAGAGCAGATGAAATAAATGCGTGCTTAAAGTCTTCAATTTTGTGGCCCAAAATACAGAAAATTGCATTAACAAAAAATATGCGAGTGCACTTAAAAGGTGATAGCATAGCTGGTGAATTTGCAGAAATGCTTCTTCAAATAGGAAATGGATTATTTCCAACCCAAGATGGCAAAATAACTTTACCATCCACTTTGTGTCATGTTGTGAAAAGTATTGAAGAGCTAACTCTAAAAATATTTCCGGATATTACAAATATCTCTCAAAAATCACTCGAATGGTTTTCAGAACGTGCTATTTTGACTGCGAGAAATGACAATGCATTGGAAATAAACGAGTTTTTATTAAAATCATTTCAAAGTGAAGAAATTACATATAACTCTATTGATTCTGTAACTGAAATCGAAGATGCAGTTCATTACCCCGTCGAGTTTCTTAATTCATTAAATCCGGCTGGCCTGCCTCAAGATAAATTAACTTTAAAGATTGGTTCACCTGTAATGTTGATTCGCAACTTGAAGCCGCCAAAACTGTGCAATGGTACAAGATTGCAAGTTAAAGTCCTTCATAAGAATGTTGTCGAAGCAATTATCTTTACTGGCAATGGTATAGGGGAAACGGTTTTTATACCGAGAATTCCATTAATACCTTCTGATTCTGAATTGCCAATTCAAATTAAAAGATTGCAATTTCCTTTAAAAGTTTGCTTTGCCTTAACAATTAATAAATCACAGGGAGAAACTCTTAAATTAGCCGGACTAGACTTAAGACACGATTGTTTTTCTAGCCTGCTCAAGAGTCAGTTCACCAAAAAGTTTATTTGTATTAGCACCTGACGGAAAAACAACCAATATCGTTTATAAAGAAGCTCTTAAAAGTTGTTAATAATTGCAAATTAAATTCAATAAGTGGATAAGGCCTGCTGGGGAAACCACATTAAAAAATGACGCGCCTGATTCTCTACCTCAATGGTGGCGTGGAAAAGAGAATATTAAATACTTTGCTTTAATATTTTGTGAAATATTTTCTAATTTATTTATTTTGTATCTATCTTCTATTGCTAAAATTTATGTAAACTATCCGCGCAGCGAAGTAAGCGGACCACTTACTAGTGTATTAAATAAATGTCTTATTTACATTGAAGCTATTATACTGTCTATTGGTGGTCAAAACTTGACTTATTATGGACTTCCACTAACAATTAGTTCCGAGGAAATTGTGCCAACTAATGAATATCATAGAGAATCAAATTATGAAAATTGCGATAATTTTGTTGTTAATAATGAGCTACTCCCTACCTCTGAGCAAAAAGAGAAATCTGAGAAATCTATTTTTTAGATGCACCTGGTGGAACAGGTAAAACGTATCTTTTAAATTTATTACTGGCAAAGGTACGGCAAAGCAAAAAAATTGCATTGGCCGTTGCTTCTTCCGGTATCGCAGCCACTTTACTAAATGGTGGTCGCACAGCGCATTCTACACTTAAGATTCCATTTAATTTGATTCATTTAGAAACACCACATTGCTCAATTTCAAAGCCATCTAATATTGCTGCTGTGCTCAAAGATTGCAAGCTTATTGTTTGGGATGAGTGTTCTATAGCCCATAGAGGTGCTTTTGAAGCTGTAGATCGATCTTTGAAAGACATTCGAGATAGTGAATACTTAATGGGTGGCAAAACTGTTCTCTTAGCTGGTGATTTTCGACTAACTCTTCCAGTGATCCCCAGAGGAACAAGAGCAGATGAAATAAATGCGTGCTTAAGGTCTTCAATTTTGTGGCCCAAAATACAGAAAATTGCATTAACGAAGAATATGCGAGTGCACTTAAAAGGTGGTAGCATAGCTGGTGTATTGAAGAGCTAACTCTAAAAATATTTCCGGATATTACAAATATCTCTCAAAAATCACTCGAATGGTTTTCAGAACGTGCTATTTTGACTGCGAGAAATGACAATGCATTGGAAATAAACGAGTTTTTATTATAATCATTTCAAAGTGAAGAAATGACATATAATTCTGTAACTGAAATCGAAGATGCAGTTCATTACCCCGTCGAGTTTCTTAATTCATTAAATCCGGCTGGCCTGCCTCAACATAAATTAACTTTAAAGATTGGTTCACCTGTAATGTTGATTCGCAACTTAAAGCCGCCAAAACTGTGCAATGGTACAAGATTGCAAGTTAAAGTCCTTCATAAGAATGTTGTCGAAGCAATTATCTTTACTGGCAATGGTATAGGGGAAACGGTTTTTATACCGAGAATTCCATTAATACCTTCTGATTCTGAATTGCCAATTCAAATTAAGAGATTGCAAATTCCTTTAAAAGTTTGCTTTGCCTTAACAATTAATAAATCACAGGGACAAACTCTTAAATTAGCCGGACTAGACTTAAGACACGATTGTTTTTCTAGCCTGCTCAAGAGTCAGTTCACCAAAAAGTTTATTTGTATTAGCACCTGACGGAAAAACAACCAATATCGTTTATAAAGAAGCTCTTAAAAGTTGTTAATAATTGCAAATTAAATTCAATAAGTGGATAAGGCCTACTGGGGAAACCACAATAAAAAACAAGTGGAAACGTTGCAGTCTGACGCAACCGACTGCGGCATACTCGATACCAGTATTTAAACCGGTAAAAAGAGGCCTGACCGCAAAGGGGTACGGACTGGGCAGGGGGTACGCAGCCTTAAAGATTCTCCGATGCGGATGAGGATGCCACCAGCTATCTTCCTTCCAAATTTGGTGACTTTAGCTCAAAGTATGTAAAAAGTTGGGAAAGGGGGGCTGGGGGTGGCATAGGTGGGCGTGGCATCCAAAGTTTTGCTGCAAATCTATGCGGAATGTCAATTGCTACCTTCATACAAAATTTGGTGACTCTATCTCAAAGTTTGTAAAAGGTGGGGAAAGGGGGGCTGGGAGCGGTATGGGTGGGCGTGGCATCCAAATTTTTGCTGCAGATCTATTTGGACTGTCAATTGCTACCTTCATACCAAATTTGGTGACTCTAGCTCACAGTTTGTATAAAATGGGGAAAAGGGGGCTGGGGGCGGAATGGTTGGGGTTGGCTCCAAAATTATTGATGCAGTTTTTGGGGGTTGCTAGTCGCTATCTTCTCACTAAATTTGGTAGTTCTAGCTGTAAGGATGTGCGAAATATGGGGAATTATCGGTTTTGAGTTATCGAATTTATCGATTTGCCAGCCACCCAGTTATCGTAGAACCCCAATCTTGACACTTTAATTTGCTATCCCATAGATAAAGAGAATTGGAAAGTTTCAAGTCTCTAGCTTGAAGGGTGTGGAAAAAAGTTGCGTTCATACAGACGGACAGACACCATGACGGACATTGCACAAACTCAATATACTCTTTACCTTCGGTATCGAGTATAATGACGCGCCTGATTCTCTACCTCAATGGTGGCGTGGAAAAGAGAATATTAAATAATTTGCTTTTATATTTTGTGAAATATTTTCTAATTTATTTATTTTGTATCTATCTTCTATTGCTAAAATTTATATAAACTATCCGCGCAGCGAAGTAAGCGGGCCACTTACTAGTATATATATAAAAGAGTTTGTCCTGACTAGAATGGAAAAGCCACAGCCTAAACGAAAAGAGCTAGAAGGCTGAAATTTTCACACAATTTTCCATGCAGGTAGTAAGTGAGCACTAAGAAGGGAATTTTTATTTGGACAACTCTTTCAAGTACCTCCCATACGATTTGGAGCACCTTTTAGCCATTAAAAAAAAAAAAATTACAATTACAACAAGTACCCATTCCACTACTGTCGCCTGATTGTCGCACAAGCTGAGAGTTTGATCACGAGCGAGAATACAAAACCAAAACAAATGCGCAGTGACGCCTTCGCGTCGCACAAGCAAAATCATAAAAAAAGGTTCGACACTTGCAAAAAAGAAACGGATTTCCGCTTCTTAAAGAATAAGTGCATACACAATTAAGTGAACAATGCGCTTGAAAATAATTTTCATAATTTTATGTACATGTATCACTTCGCACAGTGCATATTCTTTTTTTTTCAAATTTGTGTGCCTTTGACAATTGATTTACGACCCAAGTAGCGTTTGTTGTTGTTGTAAGTGTTGTTGTTGGGCTCGCACTGCTACTTATTGTTGGTGTCATTGATTTTAAAAAAAAACAACAACATAACAAAACTTGGTGCGTCTATAAAAATTTCCCACACCAGAATATGTTATGGGGGTGGATTCGCCTACTTGCTGCTTATATAACTTAGACAAAACGTAACACACAAACATTATTGATATATTATTAATATACAATTTCGAATAAGCAAAGGGCGTTCAGATAAGCGCGAATTTTGTACAAAGGAAGGCGTGTTATGTAAAAAAAAGACCTTGCGAATATAAAACACGACTGTATGTTCTGTGTATCGAGAATCAACTAAACTTCTTTATTTAAATTGGTTTACATGAAAGCTTAATTCTATCTTAAAATAATTGTTGATACAAATGTCTGGCTATTGACCTACTCATTGGCGTGTGCAGGTCCATTTCCTGTTATTTCCAAATATGCAATGCTTGCATTTCCTGTTATTGTTCTGATTGGACTTATGACTTATTAGGAATTTAAAGAGTTCAATAACTCTTGCACTTTCATACTTATGTTCTTATTTTCGACATTTTTACTCAACAAGAATAGAACTTCTATACATGTTGTTTTTACTGGTGGGATCATACATAACTTCTCCCCCTTTTAGATAAGAATTCTCCTGAATTCTACTGTTATTTAAATGAATTTTAATTTTCTTGTGTTTCAATATAATAATTGCAATCAATATAATTATTAGTATTAATATAGCTGCATTGCAAAAATATGTTATGTCTTTATGTGTATTTACCTTTTTTTTGTTTAGCCAGCTAATTTTGTTATTCTCAAGTATTTTTTCGAATGTAATTTGTTTTGGAAAGTTTTGCATTTGTTTTCTTTTTTCATATAATGTTATTTCATTTTCTTTTTCGTAAATGTTCGTAAAATAATTATTTTCTATATTGATTGTACAATTTGCAAATTGTATTAACAATGTTTTCAATTTTAATTTCTTTACTATTGCAGTTTTGATGTAGTGTTTCGTTATTTGCGTTCTTAATAACTAAAGTTTCTTCGTCTAGTTCTAATATTTCCATTTCTTGTTTTTTAATTAATTTGAATTTACAATGTGTACTTATTTTCATTTCTTTTAATTTTTTATTCTTTTCGTATGTATATGTTATGTTTTTGTGGGTGAATATTACCTCTAATTTCTGCTCTATTTCAAATTTTTCTTTATTCGGTATTGGTATTATTTGTAATATTTTAGTTGTTAAAAAATTCTTAGGTATTTCTATTGCAAAAATTAAAAAATTATTCTTAAACATTGGTGTAGCTAATTTTATATGATTTAGTTTGCTGAAATTTATATTATACTATGTAATTTCGTTATTCGTTAATATGCTTGGATGTAAAATGTTATATTTAGCTGCAACAACATTTTCCTGTAAGTGTTCTATTTTATCTTTTATCATTTGAATTTTTATCTGTTGGTCGTAATATAAATTTTCTTGGTATCTGCTTTTCTCGTATTTGTCAATTGCATTTAGTTGCTTTTCGATTGCCATTCTATCTGACTTAATTATGTGTTCCATATATCTAATTGTGTCATTAATATAAGTGTTTATGTAAACCTGTTTTTTTAGTGATTCGTCCGTTTCTTGTATTTTTTCTTTCAAAGTTGATAGATGTGTTTCTATTATTTTTCTGTCTTCTTCGTCCATTGCACTATGGGATAAAAGTCAATAATTTTGGCATTAATCCAATTTTTTTTTTTGCTAAATAATGTGATGCGGCTGTTATTTTTTGATTCCTTAATAACAAGATAGAATAAAAATTATTTTACAACATTTTTACGGAGTATCCCTAATATTTTGCGCGCTTTCAAAGTCAGCTGATTCAGTGGTGCTTTGAATTGTAAAAAAAGGCGGGAAAAATTAAACAACTTGCAGCTGGAATTTGAGCGTGATTCCAAATATTAAGTAAAAGTGTAACTATGGAAAAAGCAGGTCTAGGTATGTAAAAATAGTTGTTAATACATGTTTTTTGTTAATTATGTGTAGTTATTGATTTGTCCAATGTGTTGCTCGTTTGTATTTTCAGGTGCATACTAACAAACTTACGTGTGTTCTGTGGAGTATTACTTTTGTATAGCACAACGATTCACCAAGGTTAAAGTTGAATGTTTTTAACAAATTATTATAGAATCAAATGGTATTAACGCTTTTTGCCCGTTTTTGCCCCTTTTCGAAAAATATTACATATTGCAGGTGTTTATAAGTTCAGAAAACGCGTCAGAAGCGCGGAACAAACAAAAATAAGAGCGACAGAAAATCTCATGCCAGGAAATGTAGTAGATTGGCAAATATCACAGACGTGTTTAATAGAGCACTGGATTCATCTGATCCATTACTTTCACGTCTTTGTTTCAAAGAAAGAAAACGCTTACAAAAGAAGTTATTGACCTTTTCGAAATTCCGGATGTAGAATCCTATATGTCCGGACCTCGTAATGATGATGAAGAAGAAGAGGATGAAGAATTCACTTATTTTATGAATATCTCGTTAGAAGCGGAAATTGAAGAATGAAAGGCCAATAAATTTATAAAATTAATTAAATTTAAATATTTGTATTAAACAATTCAATAAATATTTTAAATATTCTATATGTCTATATATAAAACGTAATAAGGGTAAACAATTTTTAAAGTGTTTTAGTATTATAAAAACAAGCTTAACTCCCAGATTTGGACCTGATATACTCTAAAACAATATATATACATAACCTATCTTTTTTAAAAAAGGCGGTGACACGCCCATTTTATAAAAAACAGTTTCCTTTCGTACTTAAAAACTTAACGCAAAAAACCAAACCAAAATATCTTGCGTGGTTCCTGAGTTATTAATTAATGCCAGTTTTTTGGCAAAATTTCCCATAGTGCATTGTTCCGAACAGCCATTTTGCTGCGCTACCTACTGCATTAACCAGTCCTCTTTTTGTACGAGTCCGATTGTCGTATAATGTGTTTAATTTATGTCTAGCCTCTGTTACTTGTAATTGTAGTATATGTTTGTTATCGTTGTTAATCATTTCTATGTTTTTCTCTATATTGTTCAAAATATTGTCAATGTCTTTTAAGTTTATTATATGTATTATTATGTCTGTTGCTATAACTATGTCTTGTTGTTTCATCGGTATTTGTGCGTAACCGTCTTCGTCAAGTATTTGTTGCGTCGTCAGTGTTCCTGATATTGTTGTCGTCATCATTAGTATTAGCATCGTAATCATTAGTGTTTTCTGTAAATTTATAAGCTCGTTTTATATTTGAGGGGTCAACATCTTTAAGTTTTGCTTTTTTGAATATCGCCATTTCCTTGTGTCTGACTGCTTTATAGTTTTTTATGAATCCTTCTTCACGATTCTCAACATAATTTTCTTTTGTTCCGAATTTTCAACATTTTTCCTTTTGCGTATTCTATGTTTCCTCTGATTTTCTCCACTTCTGCTTTATTATTTTGGGCTTCATTCGGTGTACATTTAATAGTAGAGTGATATCTGTCGTTATAATTTCTTACTGCTCTTTGCAACATCTGTTTCACTGAAATCTTTCCTGCTTATGTCTTGTATATTATTCTGAATTTTTATACTCGATACCGAAGGTAAAGAGTATATTGAGTTTGTGCAATGTCCGTCATGGTGTCCGTCTTTCTGTCTGTCCGTCTGTAAGAACGCAAATTTTTTCCACACCCTTCAAGCTAGAGACTTGAAACATTCCTATTCTCTTTATCTATGGGATAGTAAATTAAAGTGTCAAGATTGGGGTTCTACGATAACTGGGGGCTTGCTAAACGATAAAATCGATAACTCAAAACCGATAAATCCACATATTTCGCACATCCTTACAGCTAGAACTACCAAATTTGGTAAGAAGATAGCTACTAGCAACCCCTAAAAAACTGCATCAAAAATTTTGGAGCCACGCCCCCCATTCCGGCCCAAGCCCCCTCCGCATTATAAAGTCAAAAAAGCCTATATCTCCCACAGTTTTTGAGCTAGAGCCACCAAATTTGGTGCCAGGATAGGCGATGATGACCCCCCAAAATCTGCATCAAAAGTTTGGATGCCACGCCCACCAATACCGCCCTAGCCGCCCCCAGCTGCCCCAATGCTTCGTCAAAAACGAGAATGCGTGTATCTTCCAGATTTGTGGAGCTAGAGCCACCAAATTTGGTAGGAAGATAGCTGGTAATGAACCCCAAAACACTGCATCAAAGTTTTGGAGTCACGCCCACCCATTCCGCCCCCAGCCCCCCCGCATTTTAAAATCAGAAAAGCTTATATCTCCCACAGTTTTTGAGCTAGAGCCACCAAATTTGGTGCCAAGATAGGTGATGATGACCACCCAAAAACTGCATCAAAAGTTTGGATGCCACGCCCACCAATACCACCCTAGCCGCCCCCAGATGCCCCAACGCTTCGTCAAAAACGGGAATGCGTGTATCTTCCAGAGTTGTGGAGCTAGAGCCACCGAATTTGGCAGGAAGATAGCTTGCAACGACCCCAAAAACTGCATCAAAGTTTTGGAGCCACGCGCACCCCTTCCACCCCCTTTCCCCACCTTTCCCCTTCTTTCCCCACCTTTTACAATATGTGAGCTAGAGTCACCAAATTTTGTATGAAGGTAGCAATTGACATTCCACATAGATCTGCAGCAAAAATTTGGATGCCACGCCCACCCATACCGCCCCCAGCCCCCCTTTCCCCAATTTTTACATACTTTCAGCTAGAGTCACCAAGTTTGGAAGGAAGGTAGCAATTGATATTCCGCACAGATCTGCATCAATCATTTTGTTGCCACAACCACCCATACCACCCCCAGCCCCCCTTCCAACACTTTTTACAAACTTCGAGCTAGAGTCACCAAATTTGGTATGAAAATAGCAATTGACATTCCACATAGATCTGCATCAAAAATTTGGACGCAATGCCCACCCATACCACCCCCTGCCCCCTTTCCACACTTTTTCCAAACTTCGAGCTAAAGTCGCTAAATTTGTATGAAGATAGCAATTGACATTCCACATAGATCTGCATCAAAAATTTGGGCGCCTTGCCCACCCATACCACCCCCTATCCCCCTTTCCACACTTTTTGCAAACTTCGAGCTAGAGTCACCAAATTTGGTATGAAGATAGCAATTGACATTCCACACAGATCTGCTTCAAAACTTTGGATGCCACGCCCACCCATACCGCCCCCAGTCCCCCTTTCAACAGCTCTTACAAACTTTCAGCTAGAGTCACCAAATTTGGAAGGAAGATAGTTGGTGGCATCCCCATCTGCATCGGAGAATCTTTAAGGCAGCGTACACCTCTGCCCCATCCGTACCCCTTTGCAATCAGGCCTCTTATTTTTACCTGTTTTAATACTGGTATCGAGTATGCCGCAGTCGGTTGCGTCCGACTGCAACGTTTCCACTTGTTTTTAATGTGATCTCTTAAAATTTCATTCATAAGCTTTTGAAACGTGGCAGGTGCGTTTTTTAGAACAAAAGGCATTCTTATAAATTCGTATAACCCGTGAGGCGTTACGAATGCCGTTTTCTTTCTATCTTCTTCCCTTACTAAAATCTGATGGTAGCCCTTAGCTAAACCTATTGTCGTGAAGTATTGTGCTCTTCCGCGTTTGTCAAGAATTGATTCGATATTGGGAATAGGAAATTAATCGTCAATAGTTATTTCGTTTAACTTTCTGTAATCTACTACTATTCGAAATTTTTTCTTTCCTGAATTGTCTAATTTCTTTTGTATTACTATTAGTGGGCTTGAATACCTTGAGTTGCTTTTTCTATTTATTCCTTGTTCTTCCATTTCTTTTATCTGTCTTCTAACTTCTTCCTCATGTTGAGGTGGGTATCTATATAATTTGAATTTAGTTGCTCATCTGTAGTCGTCCGTATTTCATGTTCGATCTCGGTTGTGCTAGTCAATTGTTCCCCTTCTTTAAAGAATAGTTCACTGTATCGATTAACTATTTTTTTAACTTCTTTAAGTTCTTCTGCATTTAAATGTCCCAATTCCAAGCTATCAAATTTTTCGTTATTACATTCGAGTGTACAAATTTCTTCGTATCGGTATGAATTATTTATTATAATATTTTCTTTATTATTCAAAGTTAAGATTTTCTTTTCAATGTTGATGAACGCGTTCAAAAAGTTTAAAAGATCTATTCCTATTATAAAATTGTATTTTCTTCCTTTTAACGGGGCCAACTTCCAGCGTACCCTAGCGTTATTTGGTAAATTGAATTCCCTAGGTGCATTTGTATGTATTTCGTACTCTATTGTATCTCTGCCGTTTATTGTGCTGTAATGTATGGGTCTGTTTAATTTTATTTTTCTGTAACTGTTTATTTGATTATTCACTAAACTTAATGTGGCACCTGTATCTATTAATGCTACATATTTCTGTCCTTCAATGTAAAGTTCCATTAATGGTAGGCATTCCGAGGCTGCTTCGTAAAAAAAACAGAATTGTTTACCTCTGCCTCTTCGTAATAGTCTCCCTGATTCTGGTCGTTCTGTTCGTTTGAGTTGTTGTCGTTTTCATGGTAATTGTTATCATACGATTCATTGTGGCATGTGTTGTTACTCTTATGTCGTTCTGCTTCTACATTGTCTACTTCCATAGGTTCTGGGTTTCCAGACCTATTTTGTCTTGATTGTTGTGAGTTCGTTTGTTGATTATTCTGGTAATTCCTACTCTGTCCCGAGTTGTTACTTCTTATATTCTGTCTGTATTGTCCAGAGTTATTGTTTTTATAAATCTGCTGATGGTTCCTATTATTTTGGTTTAAATTCTGATTTGCGTTAAACTGCTGGTTGACTTGTTGATCGTATTGTTGATTCGTATTTTTATTTTGATAATTATTCTTATGATTTTGCTGTTGGGCGTTTGGGTTATAGCTATTGTTATTAACCCCTTGGTTTCTATCGTATGATCCTGCTTCCGCATTATTTCTGTTTGGTCTTGGTTTTTTATATTGAAATCTGATGCAACTATTTTCGTACCTACGTAACATCATAATTCTTAATATTCTGTTTAGATCCTTTTCTTCGTATATTTTATCTAGTAATGTCCCTTGCGTCATCTCTTTAGCTGCATTAACTAACAAACTTTCAACATTGCTTAAATCTATAAAATTATCATTTTTATGGTATACAATAAGCTCGTCTGTCTTATATTTAATACTTTGCAGTTCTACTGCTAGCTCGCTTACCGAGTTAACCTTCAGATCGCATATTCTCCTGTATATGTGGTGTGGTTCTGTGTCCGGCCGGTACCGTAGTTTTAACGTTGCTTTTATTAATTCCCAATTATCCGGTTCCGGTACGTTGATGATGACATCCTTGGCTTGTCCTTGGATGGTTTTGTAGAATATCGTCCGGGTTGCCTCTCGCTTCAATTGTAGATCCTGTACTCCTTGGAGAAGGTACTCCACGCTGCTGAAGAATGAGTTGATTGATATATCTCCTGTCCCCGTAAACGTCGCTAGGTGGTTCACATTTTTATACTCGATACCGAAGGTAAAGAGTATATTGGTTTTGTGCAATGTCCGTCATGGTGTCTGTCCGTCTGTCCGTCCGTATGTGTGCAAGTTTTTTCCACACCCTTCAAGCTAGAGACTTGAAACTTTCCAATTTTCTTTATCTATGGGATAGTATATTAAAGTGTCAAGATTGGGGTTCTACGATAACTGGGGGGCTGGCAAATCGATAAATTCGATAACTCAAAAACGATAAATCCGCATATTTCACACACCCTTACAGCTAGAACTACCAAATTTGGTAAGAAGATAGCTCCTAGCAACCCCCAAAAAACTGCATCAAACATTTTGGAGCCACGCCCCCCATTCCGCCCCCAGACCCCCCGCATTTTAAAGTCAAAAAAGCCTATATCTCCCACAGTTTTTGAGCTAGAGCCACCAAATTTGGTGCCAATTTAGCTGATGATAACCCCCAAAAACTGCACCAAAAGTTTGGATACCACGCCCACCAATACCGCCCTAGCCGCCACCAGATGCCCCAACGCTTCGTAAAAAACGGGAATGCGTGTATCTTCCAGAGTAGTGGAGCTAGAGCCACCAAATTTGGTAGGAAGATAGCTGGTAACAACCCCAAAAGAACTGCATCAAAGTTTTGGAGCCACGCCCATCCATCCCGCCCCCAGCCCTCCTGCATTTAGAAATCAGAAAAGCCTATGTCTCCCAGAGTTTTTTAGCTAGAGTCACCAAATTTGGTGCCAAGATAGATGATGATGACCCCACCCCCATCTGCCCCAACGCTTCGTCAAAAACGGGAATGCGTGTATATTCCAGAGTAGTGGAGCTAGAGCCACCAAATTTGGTAGGAAGATAGCTGGCAACGACCCCCAACAATCTGCATCACAGTTTTGGAGCCTTGCCCATCCATTCCGCCCCCCTTTCCCCACCTTATACAAACTTTGAGCTAGAGTCACCAAATTTGGTATGAAGGTAGCATTTGACATTCCACAAGGATCTGCAGCAAAAATTTGGATGCCACGCCCAACCACACCGCCCCCAGCCCCCCTTTCCACACTTTATACAAACTTTGAGCTAGAGTCACCAAATTTGGTATGAAGGTAGCAATTGACATTCCACAAGGATCTGCAGTAAAAATTTGGATGCCACGCCCAACCATACCGCCCCCAGCCCCCCTTTCCCCACTTTATACAAACTTTGAGCTAGAGTCACCAAATTTGGTATGAAGGTAGCAATTGACATTCCACAAGGATCTGCAGCAAAAATTTGGATGCCACGCCCAACCATACCACCCCCAGCCCCCCTTTCCACACTTTATACAAACTTTGAGCTAGAGTCACCAAATTTGGTATGAAGGTAGCATTTGACATTCCACAAGGATCGGCAGCAAAAATTTGAATGCCACGCCCACCCATACCGCCCCAAGCCCCATAGCCCACCTTTCACCACCTTTTACATGCTTCGAACTAGAGTCACCAAATTTGGTATGAAGGTAGCATTTGACATTCCACAAGGATCTGCAGCAAAAATTTGGATGCCACGCCCAACCATACCGCCCCCAGCCCCATAGCCCCCCTCTCCCCACCTTATACAAACTTTGAGCTAGAGTCAACAAATTTGGTATGAAGGTAGCATTTGACATTCCACAAGGATCTGCAGCAAAAATTTGGATGCCACGCCCAACCATACCGCCCCCAGCCCCCCTCTCCGCACTTTATACAAACTTTGAGCTAGAGTCACCAAATTTGTTATGAAGATATCAATTGACATTCCACAAAGATCTGCATCAAAAATTTGGATGATATTCCACCCATACCGCCCCCAGCCCCCCTTTCCCCACCTTATACAAACTTCGAGCTAGAGTCACCAAATTTGGTATGAAGATAGCAATTGACATTCCACACAGATCTGCATCAAAACTTTGGATGCCACGCCCACCCATACCGCCCCCAGTCCCCCTTTCAACAGCTCCTACAAACTTTAAGCTAGAGTCACCAAATTTGGAAGGAAGATAGTTGGTGGCATCCCCATCTGCATCGGAGAATCTTTAAGGCAGCGTACACCTCTGCCCCATCCGTACCCCTTTGCAATCAGGCCTCTTATTTTTACCTGTTTTAATACTGGTATCGAGTATGCCGCAGTCGGTTGCGTCCGACTGCAACGTTTCCACTTGTTTTTAATGTGATCTCTTAAAATTTCATTCATAAGCTTTTGAAACGTGGCAGGTGCGTTTTTTAGACCAAAAGGCATTCTTATAAATTCGTATAACCCGTGAGGCGTTACGAATGCCGTTTTCTTTCTATCTTATTCCCTTACTAAAATCTGATGGTAGCCCTTAGCTAAATCTATTGTCGTGAAGTATTGTGCTCTTCCGCGTTTGTCAAGAATTGATTCGATATTGGGAATAGGAAATTAATCGTCAATAGTTATTTCGTTTAACTTTCTGTAATCTACTACTATTCGAAATTTTTTCTTTCCTGAATTGTCTAATTTCTTTTGTATTACTATTAGTGGGCTTGAATACCTTGAGTTGCTTTTTCTATTTATTCCTTGTTCTTCCATTTCTTTTATCTGTCTTCTAACTTCTTCCTCATGTTGAGGTGGGTATCTATATAATTTTGAATTTAGTTGCTCATCTGTAGTCGTCCGTATTTCATGTTCGATCTCGGTTGTGCTAGTCAATTGTTCCCCTTCTTTAAAGAATAGTTCACTGTATCGATTAACTATTTTTTTAACTTCTTTAAGTTCTTCTGCATTTAAATGTCCCAATTCCAAGCTATCAAATTTTTCGTTATTACATTCGAGTGTACAAATTTCTTCGTATCGGTATGAATTATTTATTATAATATTTTCTTTATTATTCAAAGTTAAGATTTTCTTTTCAATGTTGATGAACGCGTTCAAAAAGTTTAAAAGATCTATTCCTATTATAAAATTGTATTTTCTTCCTTTTAACGGGGCCAACTTCCAGCGTACCCTAGCGTTATTTGGTAAATTGAATTCCCTAGGTGCATTTGTATGTATTTCGTACTCTATTGTATCTCTGCCGTTTATTGTGCTGTAATGTATGGGTCTGTTATTTGATTATTCACTAAACTTAATGTGGCACCTGTATCTATTAATGCTACATATTTCTGTCCTTCAATGTAAAGTTCCATTAATGGTAGGCATTCCGAGGCTGCTTCGTAAAAAAAACAGAATTGTTTACCTCTGCCTCTTCGTAATAGTCTCCCTGATTCTGGTCGTTCTGTTCGTTTGAGTTGTTGTCGTTTTCATGGTAATTGTTATCATACGATTCATTGTGGCATGTGTTGTTACTCTTATGTCGTTCTGCTTCTACATTGTCTACTTCCATAGGTTCTGGGTTTCCAGACCTATTTTGTCTTGATTGTTGTGAGTTCGTTTGTTGATTATTCTGGTAATTCCTACTCTGTCCCGAGTTGTTACTTCTTATATTCTGTCTGTATTGTCCAGAGTTATTGTTTTTATAAATCTGCTGATGGTTCCTATTATTTTGGTTTAAATTCTGATTTGCGTTAAACTGCTGGTTGACTTGTTGATCGTATTGTTGATTCGTATTTTTATTTTGATAATTATTCTTATGATTTTGCTGTTGGGCGTTTGGGTTATAGCTATTGTTATTAACCCCTTGGTTTCTATCGTATGATCCTGCTTCCGTATTATTTCTGTTTGGTCTTGGTTTTTATACTCGATACCGAAGGTAAAGAGTATATTGGTTTTGTGCAATGTCCGTCAAGGTGTCTGTCCGTATGTGTGCAAGTTTTTTCCACACCCTTCAAGCTAGAGACTTGAAACTTTCCAATTTTCTTTATCTATGGGATAGTATATTAAAGTGTCAAGATTGGGGTTCTACGATAACTGGGGGGCTGGCAAATCGATAAATTCGATAACTCAAAAACGATAAATCCGCATATTTCACACACCTTTACAGCTAGAACTACCAAATTTGGTAAGAAGATAGCTCCTAGCAACCCCCAAAAAACTGAATCAAAAATTTTTGAGCCACGCCCCCCATTCCGCCCCCAGACCCCACGCATTTTAAAGTCAAAAAAGCCTATATCTCCCACAGTTTTTGAGCTAGAGCCACCAAATTTGGTGCCAATTTAGCTGATGATGACCCCCCAAAAACTGCACCAAAAGTTTGGATGCCACGCCCACCAATACCGCCCTAGCCGCCCCCAGATGCCCCAACGCTTCGTAAAAAACGGGAATGCGTGTATCTTCCAGAGTAGTGGAGCTAGAGCCACCAAATTTGGTAGGAAGATAGCTGGCAACGACCCCCAACAATCTGCATCAAAGTTTTGGAGCCACGCCCATCCATTCCGCCCCCCTTTCCCCACCTTATACAAACTTTGAGCTAGAGTCACCAAATTTGGTATGAAGGTAGCATTTGACATTCCACAAGGATCTGCAGTAAAAATTTGGATGCCACGCCCAACCACACCGCCCCCAGCCCCCCTTTCCACACTTTATACAAACTTTGAGCTAGAGTCACCAAATTTGGTATGAAGGTAGCAATTGACATTCCACAAGGATCTGCAGTAAAAATTTGGATGCCACGCCCAACCATACCGCCCCCAGCCCCCTTTCCCCACTTTATACAAACTTTGAGCTAGAGTCACCAAATTTGGTATGAAGGTAGCAATTACATTCCACAAGGATCTGCAGCAAAAATTTGGATGCCACGCCCAACCATACCACCCCCAGCCCCCCTTTCCCCACTTTATACAAACTTTGAGCTAGAGTCACCAAATTTTGTATGAAGGTAGCATTTGACATTCCACAAGGATCGGCAGCAAAAATTTGAATGCCACGCCCACCCATACCGCCCCAAGCCCCATAGCCCACCTTTCACCACCTTTTACATGCTTCGAACTAGAGTCACCAAATTTGGTATGAAGGTAGCATTTGACATTCCACAAGGATCTGCAGCAAAAATTTGGATGCCACGCCCAACCATACCGCCCCCAGCCCCATAGCCCCCCTCTCCCCACCTTATACAAACTTTGAGCTAGAGTCAACAAATTTGGTATGAAGGTAGCATTTGACATTCCACAAGGATCTGCAGCAAAAATTTGGATGCCACGCCCAACCATACCGCCCCCAGCCCCCCTCTCCCAACTTTATACAAACTTTGAGCTAGAGTCACCAAATTTGGTATGAAGGTAGCATTTGACATTCCACAAGGATCTGCAGCAAACATTTGGATGCCACGCCCAACCATACCGCCCACAGCCCCCCTTTCCCCACTTTTACAAACTTTGAGCTAGAGTCACCAAATTTGTTATGAAGATATCAATTGACATTCCACAAAGATCTGCATCAAAAATTTGGATGATATTCCACCCATACCGCCCCCAGCCCCCCTTTCCCCACTTTATACAAACTTCGAGCTAGAGTCACCAAATTTGGTATGAAGATAGCAATTGACATTCCACACAGATCTGCATCAAAACTTTGGATGCCACGCCCACCCATACCGCCCCCAGTCCCCCTTTCAACAGCTCCTACAAACTTTAAGCTAGAGTCACCAAATTTGGAAGGAAGATAGTTGGTGGCATCCCCATCTGCATCGGAGAATCTTTAAGGCAGCGTACACCTCTGCCCCATCCGTACCCCTTTGCAATCAGGCCTCTTATTTTTACTGGTATCGAGTATGCCGCAGTCGGTTGCGTCCGACTGCAACGTTTCCACTTGTTTTTAATGTGATCTCTTAAAATTTCATTCATAAGCTTTTGAAACGTGGCAGGTGCGTTTTTTAGACCAAAAGGCATTCTTATAAATTCGTATAACCCGTGAGGCGTTACGAATGCCGTTTTCTTTCTATCTTCTTCCCTTACTAAAATCTGATGGTAGCCCTTAGCTAAATCTATTGTCGTGAAGTATTGTGCTCTTCCGCGTTTGTCAAGAATTGATTCGATATTGGGAATAGGAAATTAATCGTCAATAGTTATTTCGTTTAACTTTCTGTAATCTACTACTATTCGAAATTTTTTCTTTCCTGAATTGTCTAATTTCTTTTGTATTACTATTAGTGGGCTTGAATACCTTGAGTTGCTTTTTCTATTTATTCCTTGTTCTTCCATTTCTTTTATCTGTCTTCTAACTTCTTCCTCATGTTGAGGTGGGTATCTATATAATTTTGAATTTAGTTGCTCATCTGTAGTCGTCCGTATTTCATGTTCGATCTCGGTTGTGCTAGTCAATTGTTCCCCTTCTTTAAAGAATAGTTCACTGTATCGATTAACTATTTTTTTAACTTCTTTAAGTTCTTCTGCATTTAAATGTCCCAATTCCAAGCTATCAAATTTTTCGTTATTACATTCGAGTGTACAAATTTCTTCGTATCGGTATGAATTATTTATTATAATATTTTCTTTATTATTCAAAGTTAAGATTTTCTTTTCAATGTTGATGAACGCGTTCAAAAGTTTAAAAGATCTATTCCTATTATAAAATTGTATTTTCTTCCTTTTAACGGGGCCAACTTCCAGCGTACCCTAGCGTTATTTGGTAAATTGAATTCCCTAGGTGCATTTGTATGTATTTCGTACTCTATTGTATCTCTGCCGTTTATTGTGCTGTAATGTATGGGTCTGTTTAATTTTATTTTTCTGTAACTGTTTATTTGATTATTCACTAAACTTAATGTGGCACCTGTATCTATTAATGCTACATATTTCTGTCCTTCAATGTAAAGTTCCATTAATGGTAGGCATTCCGAGGCTGCTTCGTAAAAAAAACAGAATTGTTTACCTCTGCCTCTTCGTAATAGTCTCCCTGATTCTGGTCGTTCTGTTCGTTTGAGTTGTTGTCGTTTTCATGGTAATTGTTATCATACGATTCATTGTGGCATGTGTTGTTACTCTTATGTCGTTCTGCTTCTACATTGTCTACTTCCATAGGTTCTGGGTTTCCAGACCTATTTTGTCTTGATTGTTGTGAGTTCGTTTGTTGATTATTCTGGTAATTCCTACTCTGTCCCGAGTTGTTACTTCTTATATTCTGTCTGTATTGTCCAGAGTTATTGTTTTTATAAATCTGCTGATGGTTCCTATTATTTTGGTTTAAATTCTGATTTGCGTTAAACTGCTGGTTGACTTGTTGATCGTATTGTTGATTCGTATTTTTATTTTGATAATTATTCTTATGATTTTGCTGTTGGGCGTTTGGGTTATAGCTATTGTTATTAACCCCTTGGTTTCTATCGTATGATCCTGCTTCCGTATTATTTCTGTTTGGTCTTGGTTTTTATACTCGATACCGAAGGTAAAGAGTATATTGGTTTTGTGCAATGTCCGTCATGGTGTCTGTCCGTCTGTCCGTCCGTATGTGTGCAAGTTTTTTCCACACCCTTCAAGCTAGAGACTTGAAACTTTCCAATTTTCTTTATCTATGGGATAGTATATTAAAGTGTCAAGATTGGGGTTCTACGATAACTGGGGGGCTGGCAAATCGATAAATTCGATAACTCAAAAACGATAAATCCGCATATTTCACACACCTTTACAGCTAGAACTACCAAATTTGGTAAGAAGATAGCTCCTAGCAACCCCCAAAAAACTGAATCAAAAATTTTTGAGCCACGCCCCCATTCCGCCCCCAGACCCCCCGCATTTTAAAGTCAAAAAAGCCTATATCTCCCACAGTTTTTGAGCTAGAGCCACCAAATTTGGTGCCAATTTAGCTGATGATGACCCCCCAAAAACTGCACCAAAAGTTTGGATGCCACGCCCACCAATACCGCCCTAGCCGCCCCCAGATGCCCCAACGCTTCGTAAAAAACGGGAATGCGTGTATCTTCCAGAGTAGTGGAGCTAGAGCCACCAAATTTGGTAGGAAGATAGCTGGTAACAACCCCAAAAGAACTGCATCAAAGTTTTGGAGCCACGCCCACCCATCCCGCCCCCAGCCCCCCCGCATTTAGAAATCAGAAAAGCCTATATCTCCCACAGTTTTTTAGCTAGAGTCACCAAATTTGGTGCCAAGATAGATGATGATGACCCCCCAAAAACTGCATCAAAAGTTTGGATGCCACGCCCACCAATACCGCCCTAGCCACCCCCATCTGCCCCAACGCTTCGTCAAAAACGGGAATGCGTGTATATTCCAGAGTAGTGGAGCTAGAGCCACCAAATTTGGTAGGAAGATAGCTGGCAACGACCCCCAACAATCTGCATCAAAGTTTTGGAGCCTAGCCCATCCATTCCGCCCCCCTTTCCCCACCTTATACAAACTTTGAGCTAGAGTCACCAAATTTGGTATGAAGGTAGCATTTGACATTCCACAAGGATCTGCAGTAAAAATTTGGATGCCACGCCCAACCATACCGCCCCCAGCCCCCCTTTCACCACTTTATACAAACTTTGAGCTAGAGTCACCAAATTTGGTATGAAGGTAGCAATTGACATTCCACAAGGATCTGCAGCAAAAATTTGGATGCCACGCCCAACCATACCGCCCCCAGCCCCCCTTTCCCCACTTTATACAAACTTTGAGCTAGAGTCACCAAATTTGGTATGAAGGTAGCAATTGACATTCCACAAGGATCTGCAGCAAAAATTTGGATGCCACGCCCAACCATACCGCCCCCAGCCCCCCTTTCCCCACCTTATACAAACTTTGAGCTAGAGTCACCAAATTTTGTATGAAGGTAGCATTTGACATTCCACAAGGATCGGCAGCAAAAATTTGAATGCCACGCCCACCCATACCGCCCCAAGCCCCATAGCCCACCTTTCACCACCTTTTACATGCTTCGAACTAGAGTCACCAAATTTGGTATGAAGGTAGCATTTGACATTCCACAAGGATCTGCAGCAAAAATTTGGATGCCACGCCCAACCATACCGCCCCCAGCCCCATAGCCCCCCTTTCCCCACCTTATACAAACTTTGAGCTAGAGTCAACAAATTTGGCATGAAGGTAGCATTTGACATTCCACAAGGATCTGCAGAAAAAATTTGGATGCCACGCCCAACCATACCGCCCCCAGCCCCCCTCTCCCCACTTTATACAAACTTTGAGCTAGAGTCACCAAATTTGGTATGAAGGTAGCATTTGACATTCCACAAGGATCTGCAGCAAAAATTTGGATGCCACGCCCAACCATACCGCCCCCAGCCCCCCTTTCCCCACCTTATACAAACTTTGAGCTAGAGTCACCAAATTTGGTATGAAGGTAGCATTTGACATTCCACAAGGATCGGAAGCAAAAATTTGAATGCCACGCCCACCCATACCGCCCCAAGCCCCATAGCCCACCTTTCACCACCTTTTACATGTTGAAAATAATTAGTATTTTAATAGCAACACTAAAATGTATTATTTCAGTCTAACAATCTGGTAACACTTTTAAGTTCGATAACTATCATGTTTGTATGAAACGAAGTAGTCTCTAAGAAAAACTCCGAAGGGTGAACATGTTTTTATTTTAATAAAGTTACGCGCATATTATCCCAACAAAGGTTATGGGCCCAGGCAGCTTATAACTAGAAAATTAAAATAAAAAAAAGGGTCGGAGAGACTCGTCGGTGTGTCCGAGATATTAATTCGTGTGTCGATTAATATAAAAACTTAAAATGGCGAACAATTTGTATTCGATTGAGAAATTAGACGACAAGAACTACGACATTTGGTGTATCCAAATGCGCAGTATTTTAGTACATGCGGAATCGTGGAGTATTGTGAGTGGTGCAGTGGTAAAAACTGAAGAAAACAGTGCCACCTGGCAAAAGATAGATGAAAAGGCGTTGGCTACAATAACGTTGTCAGTGAAACCAACACAGTTAAATTACATTAAAAACTGTAACACCGCAGGGGAAGCATGGCAAAAATTAAAGGAGGTGCACGAGCCAAAAGGGCCGGCTCGGAAAGTGTCGCTGTATAAAGCTCTATTAAGTCTATCATTATCTGAAGATAAGAGTGTAATAGAATACATAAACGAATTTGAAAGCGTGATCGGCAAATTAAGTGAAGTGGGCATAACTCTAGGTGAAGAGATTACCGTAATAATATTGTTGTCCAGTTTGCCAAGATCATATGAACATTTTGTAGTGGCAATGGAGATCAGAGATG
>JARNME010000488.1:0-10909 GCA_030179655.1 Scaptomyza flava | reverse complement strand
TCTTTCCTGCTTATGTCTTGTATATTATCTGAATTTTTTATACTCGAACCGAAGGGTAAAGAGTATAATTGCAGTTTGTAAAATGTCCGTCATGGTTTCACCTGTCCGTCTTTCTTGTCTGTCCGTCCGGATGTACTGCAAGACTCTTTTTCCACACCCTTCAAGGCTAGAGACTTGGAAACTATTCCCAATTCTCTTATCCTATGGGATAGTAAATTAAAGTGTCCATATTGGGGGTTTCTACGATCACTTGGGGGGCTGGCGAAGTCGATCAATTCGGATACCTCAAAACCGATAACTCCACCATATTGCGCACATCCTTACAAGCTAGAACTAACCAAATTTGGTAAGAAGATAGCACTACTCAGCCTCCCCAAAAACTGCCTCATAATTTGGAGCCACGCCCCCCCACCATTCCGACCCCCCCGCCCCCCCGAATTTCAAAGTCAAAAAAAGCAATATATCTCCCTCACGTTTTTGAGCTAGATGCCACCGACATTTGGTGCCAAGAAAGGTGCTGATGACCCCCCTAAAAACTGCATCAAAAGATTTGGGAATGCCAACGCCCAACCGACTAGCCGCCCTAGCTAGCCCCCATCCGCCCCAACCGCTTCGTCAAAAACGGGAGATGCGTGTATCCTTCCAGAGTAGTGGAGCTAGAGCTTCACCAATTTGGTGGGAAGGATAGCTGTAACGATCCTCCAAAAAAAAAAAAAAAAAAACTGCATCAAAGTTTTGGCAAAGCCGCCGCCCAACCCGTATCCGCCCCCACCCTCTCCCGCATTTGTCAAATCAGAAAATGGCTATAGCTCCCGCAACGTTTTAGGCTCGAGCCAACCAAATTTGGTGCCAAGTAGGTGAGTATGTACCCCCCCAAAACCTGCCTCACAAGTTTGGGAAGCCACGGCCCACCGAGTCCTAGCCCTATGTAGCCGCCCCCCCTATCCCCCCCAACGCTCTCGTCAAAAACGGGGGCATGCGTGTATCTTCCAGAGTGTGGTGGAGCTCGAGCCAGCCACCAAATTGTGGTAGGAAGATAGCTGGCAGCGACTCTCAAAAATCTGCATCACCACGTTTTGGAGCCAAGCTCCACGCCCAACCTCCGCCCCCCGTTTCCCCACCTATATACAAACTATCAGCTAGAGTCACCAAAGTGATATGGAAGATAGTCAATTGACATTCCAACAGAGAGTCTGCATGCAAAAATTTGGATGGCCACGCCCACCCCGTAAAACCCCAGCCCCCCCCCCCCCCCCTTTTCCACATTTTTACAAAACTTCCGAGCTAGAGTCCCATAATTTGTAGTTAGAAGTATTAGCATATGACCTTCCACATCCTAGGATCGGCAGCACAATTTGATATGCCCAAGACGCCCTAACCCGTACCGCCCCAAGCCCGCATACCGCCCTCCTCCCCACCTTTATACATCACTTATGGGGCGGGGGGGGGGGTGAGCTAGAGTCACCAAATTTGGTACGGGGGGGGGGGGGGAAGGGGGGCGGGGGAAAAAGGGGGGGGGGGGGGGGGGGGGGGGGGAAAAAAAAGGGGGGGGGGGGGGGGGCGGGAAAGGGTGAAGTACATTGGACATCCCACCATGGATCTGCAAGCAACAATTTGGATGCCACGCCCACCCTACATACTTCGCGCCCCCTAGCCCCCCTCCCCCACTTTATAAACTTTGAGCTAGAGTCACCAATTTTGTATGAAAATCAATTGACATTCCACACAGAGCTGTATCAAATATTTGGATGCAAGTCCACCCATACCGCCCCCAGCCCCCCTCTCCCGACTTTGTCCGAACTTCGAGTCTAGAGTCTCACCAAATTTGGTATGAGATAGCAATTGACATTCCACCGAGATCTGCCGCAAAAATTTGGATGCCACGCCCACCCCATACTGCCCCCCAGCCCCCTTTTCCACACTTTTTACAAACTTTCGAGCTAGAATCACCAAATTTGTATGAGGTAGCAATTGACATTCCACATGGATTGCATCACAAATTTTGATGCAATTCTACCCTACCGCCCCCAGCCCCCCGTTTCCCCACTTATACAACTTCGACGCTAGAGTCCCCAAAATTTGGTATGAATATAGTATTGACATCCCATAGGGAGCCTGCATCAAAAATTTGCATGACAAACCCCCCCATACGGCACGCAGCCCCCTTTTCCCAACCTTTTACAAACTTCGAGCTAGAGTCACCAATGTTGTATGTAGGTAGCATTGGACATTCCACATAGATCTGCACACAATTTGGACGCAACGCGCACCCATACCACCCCCCGCCCCCTTTCCGCACTTTTTCCAAACTTCGAGCTAGAGTCGCCAAATTTGGTATGAAGATATCAATTGACATTCCACATAGATCTGCATCAAAATTTGGGCGCCACCCCACCCCGTACCACCCCCTGCCCCCCTTTCCACACTGTTTGCAAACTTCGAGCTTGAGTCACCAAATTTGGTATGAAGATAGCAATTGACATTCCACACAGATCTGCATCAAAAATTTAGCGCTCATTAAATTAGACATTTCTTCTAAAATGCTTCTTTGAATGGTCAAACTCTTTCCATATGGTTGCAGGCTAGGCGTTGGATTCAAATTACACATTGTACTATTAACAAGTAAGAAGGCTCTAGTCGGGAGAGCCCGACTAGAAGAGACCCTGACCCAGTTGCAATAAATAAATTAAATTTATGTAAGACTTTGGTATACTGACTAATCTTCAATCGATTAAATTCGATATCTCCGGTGTTTCTTAACCGATTCGGACGACATTTTCAGAAAAGTTCTATCATAACCCATTACTTCAACCCTCATTTTTATATTTTCCAAATTCGATATTTTTTGTTATCGATTCCATGTGTGTATCGGAAACCAGAATAGTTATCGATATTGCTCTGCTTATGCTATAGGAGAACTTATATCCAAAATCTGAAGTCTCTAGCTATTGTAGTCTCTGAGATCCACGCGTTCATACAGACGAACAGACAGACAGACGGACATGGCTACTATTTTCGTACCTACGTAACATCATAATTCTTAATATTCTGTTTAGATCCTTTTCTTCGTATATTTTATCTAGTAATGTCCCTTGCGTCATCTCTTTAGCTGCATTAACTAACAAACTTTCAACATTGCTTAAATCTATAAAATTATCATTTTTATGGTATACAATAAGCTCGTCTGTCTTATATTTAATACTTTGCAGTTCTACTGCTAGCTCGCTTACCGAGTTAACCTTCAGATCGCATATTCTCCTGTATATGTGGTGTGGTTCTGTGTCCGGTCGGTACCGTAGTTTTAACGTTGCTTTTATTAATTCCCAATTATCCGGTTCCGGTACGTTGATGATGACATCCTTGGCTTGTCCTTGGATGGTTTTGTAGAATATCGTCCGGGTTGCCTCTCGCTTCAATTGTAGATCCTGTACTCCTTGGAGAAGGTACTCCACGCTGCTGAAGAATGAGTTGATGGATATATCTCCCTGTCCCCGTAACGTCGCTAGGTGGTTCACATTTTTAAGTATGCGCTCTTGCTGGGCCATGTTATTACTGGTGCCTTGCAACTGTAGATATGCTTGTCGCAATTGTTCTAGTTGACTTTCTCTAAGGGCCAGTTGCTCTAAAATGTCCGCCTGTGGCATATTTTGGTTTCCTTATGCCATCCTGTTTTCGTCGTAGTGAGCAGATCTTTTCTGCTTTCTAGAGGCCAGTTTGAGTTGTTCTGTTTTTAATCGATTTGCGCTCGACTTATTGTTTTTGATACACTGATTTTAAGTTAATCTTTTAAAGTTTTAAATACAAGTAATTAACTGATTTTTAGTTAATCCTTTAAAGTTTTGAACACAAGTAATTAACTGACTTTTAGTTTATCCTTTAAAGTTTTGAACACAAGTTATCAACTGATCTTTATTAATCCTTTAAGTTTTATACAAGTTATTAACTGATTTTTAGTTAGTCTGGTCTGTATTTTTACTTTATAAGTTTTTGTGTTGTATTTGCACTTTACACTTTGTAAAACTGGAACTGATTTTTCGTTCCTTTGTTTGTGCGTACTTTTTTCTACCGTTGTCCTTTGCCTCAATTTATTTATTTGGTTCGAATTATCACTGGATCTTATTTAAAAACAAGATCCTACCGGCTGCGCCAATTTTGTACAAGGAAGGCGTGGTTATGTAAAAAAAGACCTTGCGAATATAAAACACGACTGTATGTTCTGTGTATCGAGAATCAACTAAACTTCTTTATTTAAATTGGTTTACATGAAAGCTTAATTCTATCTTAAAATAATTGTTGATACAAATGTCTGGCTAATGACCTACTCATTGGCGTGTGCAGGTACATTTCCTGTTATTGCCAAATATGCAATGCTTGCATTTCCTGTTATTGTTCTGATTGGACTTATGACTTTATTAGGAATTAAAGAGTTCAATAACTCTTGCACTTTCATACTTATGTTCTTATTTTCGACATTTTTACTGGTGGGATCATACATAACTTCTCCCCCTTTTAGATAAGAATTCTCCTGAATTCTACTGTTATTTAAATGAATTTAATTTTCTTGTGTTTCAATATAATAATTGCAATCAATATAATTATGAGTATTAATATAGCTGCATTGCAAAAATATGTTTTGTCTTTATGTGTATTTAACTTTTTTATGTTTAGCCAGCTAATTTTGTTATTCTCAAGTATTTTTTCGAATGTAATTTGTTTTGGAAAGTTTTGCATTTGTTTTCTTTTTTCATATAATGTTATTTCATTTCTTTTTTCGTAAATGTTCGTTAAATAATTATTTTCTATATTGATTGTACAATTTGCAAATGTATTACCATTGTTTCATTTTAATTTCTTTACTATTGCAGTTTTGATGTATGTTTCGTTATTTGCGTTCTTAATAACTAAAGTTTCTTCGTCTAGTTCTATTATTTCCATTTCTTGTTTTTTAATTAATTTGCAGTTATTCTTGAATATACAATGTGTACCTTATTTCATTTCTTTTAATTTTTTATTCTTTTCGTATGTAGTATGTTATGTTTTTGTGGTGAATATTACTTCTGATTTCTGCTCTATTTCAATTTTTCTTTATTCGGTATTGGTATTATTTGTAATATTTTAGTTGTTAAAAAATTCTTAGGTATTTCTATTGCAAAATTAAAAATTATTCTTAAACATTGCTGTAGCTAGTTTATTGATTTAGTTTGCTGAAATTTATATTATACTATGTAATTTCGTTTATTCGTTATAGGCTTGGATGTAAATGTTCTACAACATTGTCCTGTAAGTGCTCTATTTTATCTTTTATCATTTGAATTTTTTCTCTGTTGGTTCGTAATATAAATTTTCTTTGGTATCTGCTTTTCTCGTATTTGTCAATTGCATTTAATTGATTTTCGATTGCTATTCTATCTGACTTAATTATGTGTTCCATATATCTAATTGTGTCATTAAAATAAGTGTTTATGTAAACCTGTTTATTTAGTGATTCGTCCGTTCTTGTATTTTTTCTTTAAAAGTTGATAGATGTGTTTCTATAATTTTTCTGTCTTCTTCGTCCATTGTTCCGAACAGCCATTTTGCTGCGCTACACTACTGCATTAACCAGTCCTCTTTTTGTACGAGTCCGATTGTCGTATAATGTGTTTAATTTATGTCTAGCCTCTGTTACTTGTAATTGTAGTATATGTTTGTTATCGTTGTTAATCATTTCTATGTTTTTCTCTATATTGTTCAAAATATTGTCAATGTCTTTTAAGTTTATTATATGTATTATTATGTCTGTTGCTATAACTATGTCTTGTTGTTTCATCGGTATTTGTGCGTAACCGTCTTCGTCAAGTATTTGTTGCGTCGTCAGTGTTCCTGATATTGTTGTCGTCATCATTAGTATTAGCATCGTCATCATTAGTGTTTTCTGTAAATTTAAATGCTCATTTTATATTTGAGGGGTCAACATCTTTAAGTTTTGCTTTTTTGAATTTCGCCATTTCCTTGCGTCTGACTGCTTTATAGTTTTTTATGAATCCTTCTTCACGATTCTCAACATAATTTTCTCTATTTTTGTTCCGAATTTTCAACATTTTTTCTTTTGCGTATTCTATGTTTTCTCTGATTTTCTCCACTTCTACTTTATTATTTTGGGCTTCATTCGGTGTACATTTAATAATAGAGTGATATCTGTCGTTATAATTTCTTACTGCTCTTTGCAACATCTGTTTCACTGAAATCTTTCCTGCTTATGTCTTGTATATTATTCTGAATTTTTATACTCGATACCGAAGGTAAAGAGTATATTGAGTTTGTGCAATGTCCGTCATGGTGTCTGTCCGTCTTTCTGTCTGTCCGTCTGTATGAACGCAACTTTTTTCCACACCCTTCAAGCTAGAGACTTGAAACATTCCTATTCTCTTTATCTATGGGATAGTAAATTAAAGTGTCAAGATTGGGGTTCTACGATAACTGGGGGGCTTGCTAGTCGATAAAATCGATAACTCAAAACCGATAAATCCACATATATGGCACATCCTTACAGCTAGAACTACCAAATTTGGTAAGAAGATAGCTACTATCAACCCCCAAAAACTGCATCAAATATTTTGGAGCCACGCCCACCCATTCCGCCCCCAGCTCCCCGAATTTCAAAGTCAAAAAAGCCTATATCTCCCACAGTTTTTTAGCTAGAGCCATCAAATTTGGTGCCAAGAAAGGTGTTGATGACCCCCAAAAAACTGCATCAAAAGTTTGGATGCCACGCCCACCAATACCGGCCTAGCGGCCCCCATCCGCCCCAACGCTTCGTCAAAACCGGAATGCGTGTATCTTCCAGAGTAGTGGAGCTAGAGCCACCAAATTTGGTAGAAGGATAGCTGGTAACGACCTCCAAAAAACTGCATCAAAGTTTTGAAGCCACGCCCACCCTTTCCGCCCCCAGCCCTCCAAAATTTTAAATCAGAAATGGCTATATCTCTCACAGTTTTTAAGCTAGAGCCACCAAATTTGGTGCCAAGATAGGTGATGATGACCCCCCCAAAATTTGCATCAAAAGTTTGGAAGCCACGCCCTCCGATACAGCCCTAGCCGCCCCATCCACCCAAACGCTTCTTCAAAAACGGGCATGCGTGTATCTTCCAGAGTTGTGAAGCTAGAGCCACCAAATTTGGTAGAAAGATAAATGGCAACGACCCCAAAAAATCTACACCAAAGTTTTGGAGCCACGCCCAACCATTCCGCCCCCCTTTCCCCACCTTATACAAACTATGAGCTAGAGTCACCAAATTGGGTATGAAGATAGCAATTGACATTCCACAGAGATCTGCATGAAAAATTTGGATGCCACGCCCACCCATACTGCCCCCAGCCCCCCTTTCCACACTTTTACAACACTTCGAGCTAGAGTCGCAAAATTTGGTATGAAGATAGCAATTGACATCCCATATGGATCTGCATCAAAAATTTGAATGCCATGCCCACCCATACGGCCCGCAGCCCCCCTCTCCCCACTTTTATAAACTTTGAGCTAGAGTCACCAAATTTTGTATGAAAATAGCAATTGACATTCCACAAAGAGCTGTATCAAATATTTGGATGCAATTCCACCCATACCGCCCCCAGCCCCCCTCTCCCTACTTTTTACGAACTTCGAGCTAGAGTCACCAAATTTGGTATGAAGATAGCAATTGACATTCCACAGAGATCTGCATCAAAAATTTGCATGAAAAACCCCCCCATACGGCACGCAGCCCCCTTTTCCACACCTTTTACAAACTTCGAGCTAGAGTCACCAAATTTTGTATGTAGGTAGCAATTGACATTCCACATGGATCTGCATCAAAAATTTTGATGCAATTCTACCCTTACCGCCCCCAGCCCCCCTTTCCCCACTTTATACACACTTCGAGCTAGAGTCGCAAAATTTGGTATGAAGATAGCAATTGACTTTCCACATAGATCTGCATCAAAAATTTGGGCGCCACGCCCACCCATACCACCCCCAGCCCCCTTTCCGCACTTTTTCCAAACTTCGAGCTAGAGTCACCAAATTTGGTATGAAGATAGCAATTGACATTCCACATAGATCTGCATCAAAAATTTGGGCGCCACGCCCACCCATACCACCCCCTGCCCCCTTTCCGCACTTTTTCCAAACTTCGAGCTAGAGTCGCCAAATTTGGTATGAAGATAGCAATTGACATTCCACATAGATCTGCATCAAAAATTTGGCGCCACGCCCACCCATACCGCCCCCTGCCCCTTCCGCACTTTTCCAACTTCGAGCTAGATCACTAATTTGTATAAAGAAGCATTGACATTCTACACAGATCTGCATCAAACTTGGATGCCACCCCACCCATACGCCCCCTGCCCCCTTCCGCACTTTTCCAAACTTCGAGCTAGAGTCGCCAAATTTGGTATGAAGATAGCAATTGACATTCCACATAGATCTGCATCAAAAATTTGGGCGCCACGCCCACCCATACCACCCCCTGCCCCCCTTTCCACACTTTTTGCAATTTTCGAGCTAGAGTCACCAATTGACATTTCGCAAAGATCTGCAGTAAATTTTTGGATGCCACGCCCACCCATACCGCCCCCAGTCCCCCTTTCAACAGCTCTTACAAACTTTCAGCTAGAGTCACCAAATTTGGAAGGAAGATTGTTGGTGGCATCCCCATCTGCATCGGAGAATCTTTAAGGCAGCGTACACTCCTGCCGTATCCGTTACCCTTTGCAATCAGGCCTGTTTTTACGGGTTTTAATACTGGTATCGAGTATACCGCAGTCGGTTGCGTCCGACTGCAACGTTTCCACTTGTTCTACTAATGAATTGTGTAACCTCTCTACATCTGCATTACCCGTGTGACTGTTTGGTTTAGTCAAATGTAGTTCAATGTTTTCTTGATTTAACAGTTCTTTCATTCTAATTGAATTGAACTCATTATCAGCTACAATCCTTTTTGGTTTTCCTATTTTTGTAAAATGCTCCTCTAACTGTTCAATTATTGTCGTATGGTTTCCGTCGTTTAAAAGGTATACTGCTGCGAATTTGGAAAATTTATCTATTATCGTCAGAATATGTGTATTTTTTACTACATACGTGTCTATGTGTATAACCTGATTTTTTTCCGTTGGAGTTTCTGTTTTACTGAATTTTTTCTTTACCGGGGTTCTATCGTACTTTATTTCCTTACAAAAGTCGCATTGGTTAATGAACGCCTGTATTAATTCTAACAGTTTTGGGTAATAAATTTTATTCTTCATTTGGTCATAGGTTTCCTGAATACCTGAATGCATACTCTCTCTTACATGGTAAAACGATATTTGTTTCACTGCTTCAGTTTCGTGTTCAATGTCTTGTGCCCTAAACGTGCATTTAATGAATTCTAATTGTTTGTCATTTGAGAGTTGAATTAATTTCTCCTGTACTATATTGTATTTGTGGTAGGATAGTTCTGAGAAAATGCCTATTTTTAATTTTTCTATATATCTTACGAAAATCTCTTCCATATTCGGGAAGTTGTATTCTGCTATGAAAATTATTCTTTTCCCATGAATTATTTTCATTCTTCTGTTGTTTTTCGTTGTGATCACTATCTGTGTTTTGTATTTGTTAACGATCTCTTCTTTTATTGAAAAATGATCTTGTAAATTTTCCTCTGCTGAATGAACTGTCGCTATTGATGTGTCGTCTTCTACGTTTGCTGTTATATTTATGTCTGATATATTGTCATTAATATCATATTCTTCTTCCTTATTATTGCTGTCACATTCATAATCATTTTTTTCTAACCTACTTAGGTAATCGGCTACTCTATTTTCTTTCCTTTTAAATAATCTATTTCAAATTGATATTCTCCTAGTTTCAATAACCACCTTTGATGTCTGGGTGAAATGTTTTTCCCTTTATACTTTGAATGTAAAAATTTTATTGGTTGATGGTTAATATTTTAAACTTTCTTCCATACAAGTAAGGTCTGAAGTAGTTTACACTCCAAAGTATTGCCAAAAATTCCTTATCTGTAGCTGAATAATTTCTCTCGTGTTTGTTTAGCATTCTTGATGCGAAACAAATTGGATGCCCTTCTTGGGAGAGGACCGCACCGATCGCGTAATTCGATGCGTCGGTCGTAAGTGTGAATGTTTTTTCAAAATTTGGGTATCTTAATACTGGGTGTGAGCTGATGAGATTTTTAAGTTTTTCGAATGCTTCGATGTAAGTTGGATCTTTTGTATTTACTTTTGCTTCTTTCTTGAGGTATTTTGTCATTGGTTGTGCTACTTTAGCGAAGTCTTTAATAAATTTTCTATAATATCCTGTTATGCCTAGGAATTTTTGAATTTGTTTTACTGTTTTTGGTAATAATAACTTCTCTATTACATTATTTTGTTAGGGTTTGGCTTGGTACCTTCATTTGTTAAAATGTGTCCTAAAAATTCTGTTTCTCCTCTCATAAAGTTACACTTGTCAATTTGTATTTTTAAATTTTTTTCTCTAAAATTTTAAATATTTATTTAATAGATTGAATATGTTCTTGCAACGATGTGCTAAAAATAAGTATATCGTCTAAATATACCACACACTTTTTGTTAATGTGATCTCTTAAAATTTCATTCATAAGCCTTTGAAATGTGGCAGGTGCGTTTTTTTTAGACCAAAAGGCATTCTTATAAATTCGTATAACCCGTGTGGCGTTACGAATGCCGTTTTCTTTCTATCTTCTTCCCTTACTAAAATCTGATGGTAGCCCTTAGCTAAATCTATTGTCGTGAAGTATTGTGCTCTTCCGCGTTTGTCAAGAATTGATTCGATATTGGGAATAGGAAATTAATCGTCAAAAGTTATTTCGTTTAACTTTCTGTAATCTACTACTATTCGAAATTTTTTCTTTCCTGAATTGTCTAATTTTTGTAT
>JARNME010000487.1:0-24317 GCA_030179655.1 Scaptomyza flava | reverse complement strand
CTAAAGCTTGCACCTCAGCCAGCGTAACTTGCCTGAAGTTAAGTTCAGAGGAGGGAAGACACTCTTGCGCTTGCCTGGTGATCTCTGCTCCTTCATGAGACTGGCTGGTAGGGAAAGGTGAGAATCTGCCCTCAAGATGTAACCCAAATGCTTCTGCTTTTTCCTCCGTGGTTTTACACCAGGCGTCTCTGCTGTTAGCAGGTAGATTTCCATCGGTGTGCTTTTTTACAGGCAGGTTGGGCACAGGTTGCCGCTTTATGGAACTTGTTATGCGCCAAAGCTTGTTAATGTTGTATCTATCATCCGGATCCAAACATTCCAGCATTCTATTAGTTCTATTAGCTTTTCCTTTTTTAAGCTCTTTTGAAATGCGATTTGTGAGGCTGTTCACTAAGACTCTAATCAGAGGGTGACGATGCCCTGACAGATGCTTCCTTAGTAGGCGCTTAGCTTCTATCATTAGTAGAACAGTTCCACTAGCAGAGTGAGAGGTCTGCTGGGAGCGGTGAGGGGTATGCTGTCGCCTAGCCGCATAACTGGCAGCATTATTTATGTTGCGTTCGAGAATGTCAATGCAGTCTTCAATGTCCGCACCCGATCTGATCTCAGTGCCAGTGAGCACATGTTCATCAAGCCACCTTTGAAACATCTTGATGTCTGAGCCGGCAGGGAGCAATTGCAGCTTCTTGGCTCTAGAGGGTTCCGCGCTCAAAACAGTAATCTCAAGCGGGAGGTTATCAGATCCCAAATAGTGAAGAGCTTTGATTTGAAGTCGCGTATGTCTGAATCCTCCATACACCGCAAAGTCAATTGCCGAGGGAGACTGTCGTGCATTGTTCGGGAAATGAGTTGGAGAACCCGTTGCCAAAACGTTGCATCTGCGCGACTGGATGCACTGTAACAACCTTGAACCTCGACTACAAGCTCGGGAATTTCCCCACCAGCTGTTCTTGGCGTTCCAGTCTCCGGCAACCAGGAACTTTCTACCCATGCTACTAAAAAGTTCGTGAAAATCATCACTTGTCCATTCAAGAAGTGGAGGCAAGTAAGCCGATGAGATGCTGAATGCTCCTCCGTCTTGGAGAGCGACTGAGACAGTGGCGCATTGAATAACAAGTACTTCCCACTCTTCAAGCTTGTTTAAAAGCCCAGCAGCATTCCACGAAACAATTTTTAAATGAGTATTGTTTGGAAATGCTGCTGGAGCTGTATTGGCAAATGTGGGAGGATTACACATTGACGTTTCCATTGGCTTCTATGGAAGTCATCAACCTTAGCATTACGCTTAAGAGCTGGTCAATTTTTCCTTCAATACTAACTAGATTATGCGGCGCGCTAGATACAGTCCTCCGAGAGCGATCCTGAATGAGGATGTCCGATAGCTTGTCTAGTTTTTGGCAAATCAATAGGTTGTAGTCCTGGTGAGGACCACGGCTATTCGAACGATTACTGCGACTACGGCTACGGATCTGCCTAGATGCAGATCGTGATTGAGCTGTGGTTATGCGCATCGGCGCCTGGGCTGCCTTTGCTGCTTAACAACATACTGAGTTGGTTCTGGTTGCTGATTCGGTCGCGGAGGAGCATCTCTAGCAACTGAAGCGTAGGAAGGAGCAGTATTGTTTAGTGGCTGAGGATATGCCAGCTTCTGACGCTGCTGCATATTCTGGCGAGATTCTGTTTGCTGATTCGGCTGCGGAGGCAGTAAGCGTTGAGGTTGGACCTTGTTGCGGCTAGCTGGAAAATGCTTGTTTCCATTTTTTTTTTTTTTTTTTTTCGATCTCCACAAGGTAGCCTGTTGCATAGACCTTGAGTACACGGTTACTCCTATACCCTTATACTGTAACATATTAGGGTGATAGGAGCAGTGCCTACTGTTGCCACTGGGTAGTAGTCCACGTAGGAATTGGACCGGCCTTTCATCGTTCTAACACTGGTTGTTATGCCAGTATGTAAGTCCGAGGAGGTACATGTTAGAAAGCGCATTGAGAGGGGATTTTTGGTGGTTAGGCATATTTCACCTGGCGGGTTAATAATCTGGTTGTCCCAAGTATGGAACAGTTAGTTAATCAAATTCAAAATCAAAGTGTATGCAGGTGTTGTCCATTTGCCAAGTCTCTTGTGAGAGGCGGGCACGTACATATATATTGATAAGGAGAGATTAGGCGGTGTAATTGCTGAGATGCAATTTGGTAGTGGAATCAAAGTGTATGCAAGTGTTGTCCATTTGCCAAGTCTCTTATGAGAGGCGGGCACGTACATATATATTGATTTTGGTAGTTTGTAATATAAATCTCGAGAGAAAGATAATGGCTTTGTATCAAATTAGCTGTGCCTGACAGCTCTGTTTCACTTGGTTATGGATAGTTTGTTTGGTTTTAATTTTTTTTTTGGAAGAAGAGGTATCATGATTATTTTAACTTATAATCTGATAAGACAGTTGGAAAGTTAGTTGTTACTTTTATTAAGGAGGGGTTAACACCCTTGAGGGATTTGGTCATACATTCATAGGGCACCAAGACATTTGTATTTTGGCGACTTCAGAATGCAGCAGTTCGGTGAACCCTATAAAGAAGCCCATTTCTGACTGGACATGTTAGCTCTCCTGATAGTATTGTTTAGTTTATCTAGATTATTTAACTCTTAATCTGATAATATAACTGGAAAATTAATTGTTAGGTTATTTAGGAGGGGTTTATTTTTGAGAGGGGATTGTGTGTGTTAGGCATATTTCACCTGGCGGGTTAATCATCTGGTTGCCCCAAGTAGGCGGGGACCTACATATATATTGATAAGGAGAGATTAGGCGGTGTAATTGCTGAGATGCAATTTGGCAGTGGAATCAAAGTGTATGCAGGTGTTGTCCATTTGCCAAGTCTCTTATGAGAGGCGGGCACGTACATATATATTGATTTTGGTAGTTTGTAATATCAATCTCGAGAGAAAGATAATGGCTGTGTATTTGATTAGCTGTGCCTGACAGCTCTGTTTCACTTGGTTATGGAAAGTTTGTTTGGTTTTAATTTTTTTGGAAGAAGAGGTATCATGATTATTTTAACTTATAATCTGATAAGGTTAGGAAGTTAGTTGTACATTTTTGTTAAGGAGGGGTTTACACCCCTGAGAGATTTGGTCGTACATTCATAGGGCACCAAGACATTTGCATTTTGGCTACTTCAGAATGCAGCAGTTCGGTGAACCCTATAAAGAAGCCCATTTCTGACTGGAAATGTTAGCTCTCCTGATAGTATTGTTTAGTTTATCTAGATTATTTAACACTTAATCTGATAATATAACTGGAAAATTAATTGTTAGGTTATTTAGGAGGGGTTTATTTTTGAGAGGGGATTGTGTGTGTTAGGCTTATTTCACCTGGCGGGTTAATAATCTGGTTGCCCCAAGTAGGGAGCAGTTAGGTATTCAAACTCGATGGCATTCAAAGATGTTTTTTATATCTTCCAATCCTAGTCTAGAATTTTATAGGCTTTAAGAGTACCCTTATTGATAGCTACAGGGCAATTTTAGAATTCTTTCAAGATCATAACGTCTCTGTTCATCATAAGATTTGGGAGATTATGGGCTTCACTATTAGGTCCCACTGAGCTCCATAAGTCGCCCATATACATCAAAGCTGCAAAGTCAACAATTCAGTCCTTCACCAAATTGCTCGTGTGTTTGTTTGTTTGTGATTTTATGCTAAGTTGTAGTTTGGTTATTTATTGTCCTATTCTGGAGATCTTGCGCTTTTTATGTGGGTATAGTTGAGTACTATAATCGCTTCGTACATGTTAACGGTGAGAGGAATATATTTTAGAATCTGACAGTATAGAGTGTGTTTGTGCCTTTTGAGTGGTGCATATGTATTTTTTCGTTAACAGAAGTTGAAAATCTATAATAATTGTCCAATCTGGACGTTATTGGGCTTAATCAATTTGTTTTGATGTGCTGAAGCAAACTCAAGAGGATGCTTAAGCCGAAAAGTTTTTATTTCAGAATTAGGTTATATGTAGGCTATATTCGAGGGTGATTTGATTTTGAGTATGAAAATTTCATTAAAACTGAACATGTGATTACTTAAAGAGTTTTTGTCCGATTTAGATAAGTTTGGTCTCATTTGGCCAGGTTTTAGTTGGTAAGAAGATGGCATTCAAAGATGTTTTAGATATTTTAATCTTCGTCTAGAATTTTATAGGTTTAAGGAGCACACTAATTGATAGCTGCAAGGCAATTTTAGAGTTCTTTCAAGATCATAGCTTTTCTATTCATTATTCGATTTGGATGGTTTTGAGCTTTACTATTAGGTTTTACTGAGCTCTAAAAGTCGCTCATATATATAAAAGCTGTAAAGTTAATAATTCACTTTTTCACCAAATTGCTCGTGTGTTTGTTTGTTATTGAATTTAGGCTAAGTTGTAAGTCGGTCATTTCTTGTCCTATTCTGGAGATCTTGGGCTTTTTATGTAGGTATAGTTGAGTACTATAATCGCTTCGTACATGTTAACGGTGAGAGGAATATATTTAGAATCTGACAGTATAGAGTCTGTTTGTTTTTTGCATTTATTATTGAATTGTATGATATTGGGTTTCACCATTTGGTCTTTTTTAGCTCTATAATATACACACACATATCATACCCACCAAGCATATCAAAGCTGCAAAATTAATAATCCAGTTCTGTATCAAATTTCCTGCATCCTTGTTCATTAAATTTAATCTAGCTTTGTTTTGGATTGTGCTGCCGTGTATAGTGCCCAGGCATCAGCTTCTGTGCTTAATTGTTCTGTGAGTCTTTTTTTTGTTTATGAGTGATAACAATAGTACAGTTTTTGGTGGTAGAGTATATAATTTTGTTTATTTATATAAAATATCTTGTTTGGACAGGGTACATCTTAGGTTTAGGTTTTATGTTTTTGGTCTTATCTGAGTGTACATTGTTAGCGTTTTAATATATATATTTTTTTTTTTAAATTTTATTTTGATTTTAAATTATAATTTTTAATCTCTAAATTTACTGTGTAGATGGAAGAGAGTTTATTTGGTTGATTAGGTTAGGTTGCTGTGGTTGATTAGTAGGTTGTGTTGATGTGTGTTGGTGTGCATCTAGTTGTGTTGTGGACTGTTGAGAGAGTGCTAAGTCTATTTCTGTTTTGTAGGTAGCTATTCGTTCATCTATGCTTTGTATTTCTGTTTTAGCAGCTATAATTTGATGGTTAATGTCATTGAGTGATGCTTCGCTCATATAAAATCTAAGGATAACCGGTCCTGGACGTGCAAAATCAGAGGGATGATAGGGTAATTGGGGATAGAGAATATTTATTTTATGTAGTAGGACTTGTTTTCTAATTTCAAGTGTAGATATGCGTTCTCTGTTAAGGGGTATGCTAATTGGTTGTATTATTTGGGTAGGTCTTCTGGTTGATTGGAGTGGACGGATGTGTTTGTTCTGCTTATCTATTTCTGCGTAATCTGGCTGGTGCATACATGTTGTTGAAGAGCTTTTTGATTTCTTCATTATGATGAGAGCTAAGTTTCTTGGCAAGTTTGAGTGATAAGTTATCATAGTAGTTACTTACATTTGAATTTGTAGGGTTTCATGTATGTCAGAGTTTCTGGTGAGGATTGGAGCATTAGAAATCATTCTTAGTGTGTTGTTTTGAAAAGTAGTGATTTTATTAAATTGGGTGTCGCTGGTTAAGGCTCCCCAGACAGGTAGAGCATATTGCCAGATAGGGGCAACTAGTTGTTTGTATAGAAGGGTTTTAGTGACTGTTGGGAGTTTACTTTTTTCATCCAAAAGCCAGTGTATTTGTGTTCTGCGTGATTTGAGTTTTGTGACAATGGATGCAGAGTGTTTGCAGAACGAGAGTTTTTTGTCTAATGTTACTCCTAAGTATGTGTGGGCTTCTTTATTTGTAATTTTTTCATTTCGTATTAGAGGTGTAGGATTATAGAGTAGTGAACCATATTGTTCTCTGAGTGTAAAGAGTACATGTGCTGTTTTGTTGGCATTGATTTTGATACACCATTTATCAGTACAGTCTGTAAGTGTTTTAAGTAATGTGTTAACTTGGCCTATTGCCCCTTCTTCGGAATTTGATGCTGACATTATAACAGTGTCATCTGCATAGGTTGCTAAAAGAGAAGGCGAGTTAAAGGTAGAGTAGGCCCTTATATTATCAGGGGCTGGTAAGTCAGAGGTAAAAATTGTATATAGGACTGGTCCTAGAACGCTGCCTTGGGGGACTCCGGCCAGAATTTTTTTTGTGTTGATTGGGTTCCTTGTTGACCTTTTACTATGAAGGTTCGATTTGATAGATAGTTTTTAATGATGTATAGAGAGAAGAAGGGAGTATTGACTTTAGTTTATAGAAAAGTCCTTGGTGCCATACCCTATCAAATGCTTCTTGTATATCTATGAAAACAGCTGAGCAGTAAAGGTTTTTTTCATAGGATTTGAGAATAAACTGGGTAACTCTAGCTAGTTGTTGTTCTGTGCTATGTTCATAGCGAAATCCGAACTGATGATTAGGTATTGAATTTTAAAAAAGGGGCAGTCTAGCATCCTTTTAAGGATTAGTTTTTCTAGTATTTTCGAGAGTCCAGAGAGAAGGCTGATTGGACGGTATGAGTTGAGTTGGTCTGCTGGTTTTCCTGGTTTTGGTATCATTGTTACTACAGCCGTTTTCCACTGTTGTGGGAAATGACCGTACTGTAAAATTCTATTATATATTAGGATTCGATAGAGTAGGGCTGAGTCTGGTAAATTTTTTATAATTTTGTTATCAATGTTGTCTTGTCCAGGTGATTTGTTATTTTCAACATTCTTTATTTGTGTTTTTAGTTCACTTAGTGTTATAGGCTTGAATTGAGGAGTGGAATTATGCGGTTGTTGTGAGATTTGTTCAATTATGTATTGACGTTCTGCATATGTATTGAGAAGGTTGGGTCTAAATCTTGTTTCTAGATGTTGGGCAAAGGCTTCTGCTTTTTCTTGAATAGACTTACACCATTGGTTATTTGGGTTATTAGGTTCAGAATGTGTGTACGAGTATGAGTCCGAGCTAGAGATGGATGTTGTTGGTTGAGTTTGGTTAACAAATTTTCTAACCGTAAGGTTGGGGATCGAAATTCTTTTGATTTGTTTTGTAAATTTCCATAGTTTTTGCATGCTATATCTATCTTTTTGATTGATAGATTCAAGTGTCCTGTTAAGTTTATTTGCTTTGCTTGTTTTGAGGGCCCTACGGAGTCTGTTGGAAATTATTTTATACTGCCTCTTGGCTTCACGAGATTCTAGCGAGGGGTGATTGAATTTAAGTTGTCTTTTTTGTGCAATTAGATTCCTTATTCTTTGATTAGGGGTTTTGTACTTACGAAAGCGACTATTAGAGTGAAGGAGTTCAATATTATTTGTGGAAAAGGCTGCAGCTTGGTGAATATTTCTGGTTAGGATGTCTACTGCATCCTCAATGTCTTTACCCGAGGAAATTTCTGTGTTAAGGTGAGTGTTTTGGTTAAGCCAGGTTTGGAATTTTTTAATGTTAGCTTTTACAGGTAGAATAGGGATTTTGGGCATAATGCTTACAGGTATTTTAGCAGATTAATTTGAATAGGAATATGGTCAGATCCAAGATCTGGTATAGAAGTTATATTTAGTAGATTGTGTTGAATTCCTTGGTATAGTGCCAAATCTATGGCTGATGGCCTTTTACGCTGATCATATGGGTAGTGCGTTGCTGATCCTGTGGCTAGTATATTGTAGTTGTTGTTTCTGACACATGTTATGAGTTCAGTGCCCCGATTGCAGGCTCTGATGTTTCCCCACCAGCTATGTTTGGCATTCCAGTCTCCTGCAATAAGGAAGCGAGGACGGTATTGTTGTAGGATACACTGAAAGGCTTCGTTTGTGAGTCCTCTTCCAGGCGAGCAGTATATAGCAATTATATTGATTTTGAGGTGGTCTCTGATAGTTACGCAGATTGGGGTGCATTGTATTATGTTGGTGCTGATTGTAGGCAAGGCAATGTGGTTAATTCGTTTGTTGATAATGACTGCTGATCCTCCTCTTCTGTGAGAAGTTGGGTGGTTTGTAGTGTAGACATAGTAGCCTTCTATATTTATGGATTCTTGATCTGAGTCTGTAAAATGAGTTTCTGAAAGAAGAATTATGTCTACTTTATTTTGATAGATGTGGTTTTCCAGTTCCTCAATTTTATTGAGTAGGCCAGCAGCATTCCAGAAGATTATTTTTAGATAGTCATCCTGATTGTTCCTTATGGTCCGTAGGTCGTTGTTTTCCATAGTATAGGGTGATTTGTGGCTGGTTCCGTAGGTTACGAGGCTAGGAGTATTATAGAGTATTGCGTAGAATTAGTTTAGGGTTTTGTTGAATCTAGATAAAGGTTATGTGGATTCTTATGATTATAGGTTGTGCCAGGTTCGTGAGTTTTTTTTTTTTTTTTTTTTTTTTTTTTTTTTTGTATCTAGTTTTGGCAATGCTGCAGTTAACTTGTTTGATTAGTCGTTACCTAGTGGGTCTGGGATGTGTATTTTTGGGTGTTTTGAGAGTTTGAGTTAGTTTAACTATTTTACCCTTGTATTGAAAAGGAGAGTGAATTAAGAGATAGATTTTGTTTTGTAGTTTTGATGTTTTAATTTTTTAATGTTTTAATTTTATTTATTCTTATTCTTATATGTAGTATTTTAATTAATTTATTAAGTAATTTTTTTTTTTTTTGTTATTTTTTTTTAAAGAGATTATTTTAGTTGGATCTTATTGTTTTTGTGTTTTTAATTTTAGTTTTATTTAATTTATTTATTTATGTTATTTTTTTTTTTTTTGAGAGGTTTTGATCAATGATTTGAAAGAGGATCTTTGTAGTGTGATTAATATAGGATTATAGAAACTATTTGTTCTGCTTATATTTATATTTTTATTTGTTGTTTCAGGAAAAAGTTCTTCAGGTCTTCTGAGTCTTTGGTATTGTTTATATAATCAGGTTTGTTTTGCATAAGATTTGAGTTGAGTTTAAGATTGTTTTTGTTAGGTAGGATAATGTTAAGGTTAGTTTTGTTTAATGAGAGGCTAGATAATAGGTTATGCTTAGTATATACTGCTTGTTTATAAATTGGGCAGCCTTTATATGTTGCTACATGATTACCTTTACAGTTAACACATTTGCCATCGACATTTCTTGGTTTTAGGCATGATTTAGAATTATGTGCGCCAGCGCATTTAAAACAGGTGTGAGATTTATTAGGACAGTTTTGTTGAGTGTGGTCAAACTTTTGACATTTATGGCATTGGATAATATGTGTTACATAGGTACTGGGACTTGGTTTGTTTATATTTACTTTATAAGTGCCTATTTTTTTGATATTGAGGATTTCTTTGTTATTTGGTTGTGGGATTAGATCTACTTTGAAAGCATTAGTTGGTTGTTTAGAGTAGGTTCCTATGATGTTGTTAATGTTGTAAGTGTTATGTCCTAGCAATTTGAGTTGAGTAGATATCCAAGTTGTTAGAACTGAGAAGTGTAATCCTTTTATAATAACTCTAAATTTTGGTCCATTTTTGAATTGAGTGTGGAAGTTGATCTTTAGTTTATTTAGTATGTTTGTAAGAGGGACTTGATCTTTTGGATTAATGCATTGCATTAGGATTCCATTTATTGAGGTAGTAGTAGTTTCAATTGTATTAGGGCCTAGTTGTTTCTCAATTTCTTCTATAATTGCATTGGTGTTATTTGTGCTGTTAATAAGATTGATTATTGTTTTTGTTTTAGTTGGGATGCTATTTTCAGGGAGTAAGAATGTGAGTGAGAGGAGTGTCTGTGGTTAGTTGAAGAGTCGGAATCAGTGTTGGAGTCTGAGTACATTTGTTGAGTAGGTGAAGGTTCATTTGGTATAGATGTTTTGTTTAGTCCTAGATTAGCTTTTTGTCTGGATATTAAAGTATAGTTATTGTTGTTGGTTTCTGGATCTTCCATTATTTGGTTCTTTGCTTTGTTGACTTGTTGTTGGATGTCGTGTAGGATTTTTTCTTGCATTTCAGTTAGCTCCCTTTGTTTTCTCATGGGTTTTTCAGTCAGGAGAGGATTGTTGTCTTGTCTGATGAGTTTATTAAGGTTGGCCTGAGTTATTGGTGTACTCTTTCGTTTATTTGACATTTTAATATTTCCCAGGAGCATAGAGTTCCGTTCTGAAGAGAGAAGATTTTTTTGTTTGTTTTTATAAGTAAGGAGGGTTTTTTTTTTTTTTTTTTTTTTTTAAATTTTAGTTCTTATGTTGTGATATTTTATGAAGAGAGAGAGTTCTGTCAGAGGTTTTATGCTCCTAGGGATATATTATTGTCTACTAGTTATTCAGGAGTGATTTGTATTCTTTGTTGTATTTATTTTGATTTTAATTTGCATTCTTATTTTGTCTGGTTTGGTTGTGCGTAGAGTATTTTGAGTTTCTAGGTCTAAAGAAGATTTTATTTAGGGTTGGTTTTTTTTTTTTTTTTTTTTTTTTTTTTTTAGTGTATTTCATTTAATAGTACCATCCTTTTACTATTTATCTAAGGCTGAAAGGGAATTCTTGTTTTGCTTTAGATGAGAAAATTTATCATTTTGGGTTTCAGTTCAGTTTTATTTTTGTTTTTATTTTTGGATTTGTTTTCTTAGTGTAGTAACATATTGTAGTAAAGTATAGTGTTAAGATAGTGTAGTAAAAATATAATAGGTATTTATTTTTTTTTTATTTAATTTTTTTTTTATTTTTTTATTTTTTTTTTTTTAAGTATTCATTTGTTTCTTTTTCTTTTCTTCTCTTCTTAGAAGTTAGTTAAGTGTTAGTAATTTATAGATAACAATGGTGATTTCGATTTTTAAGTTAATTATGTTTTTAGGTTTAATTATGTTTACTTATGATTTCCGTTTTCTTCCTTTTTATACTCGATACCGAAGGTAAAGAGTATATTGGGTTTGTGCAATGTCCGTCATGGTGTTCGTCCGTCTGTCCGTCTGTATGTTCGCAACTTTTTTCCACACCCTTCAAGCTAGAGACTTGAAACTTTCCAATTCTCTTTATCTATGGGATAGTAAATTAAAGTGTCAAGATGGGGGTTCTACGATAACTGGGGGGCTGGCAAATCGATAAATTCGATAACTCAAAACCGATAAATCCTCATATTTCGCACATCCTTACAGCTAGAACTACCAAATTTGGTAAGAAGATAGCTACTAGCAACCCCCAAAAAACTGCATCAAAAATTTTGGAGCCACGCTCCCCCATTCCGCCCCCAGCCCCCCCGAATTTTAAAGTCAAAAAAGCATATATCTCCCTCAGTTTTTGAGCTATAGCCACCAAATTTGGTGCCAAGATAGGTGATGATGACCCCCTAAAAACTGCATCAAAAGTTTGGATGCCACGCCCACCGACACTGCCCTAGCTACCCCCATCCACCCCAACGCTTCGTCAAAAACGGGAATGCGTGTATCTTCCAGAGTTGTGGAGCTAGAGCCTCCAAATTTGGTAGAAAGCTAGCTGGTAACGACCCCCAAAAAACTGCATCAAAATTTTGGAGCCACGCCCACCCATTCCGCCCCCAGCCCCCCCGCATTTTGAAATCAGAAATGGCTATATCTCCCACAGTTTTTGAGCTAGAGCCACCAAATTTGGTGCCAAGATAGGTGATGATGACCCCCCAAAAACTGCATCAAAAGTTTGGATGCCACGCCCACCAATACCACCCTAGCCGCCCCCATCCACCCCAACGCTTCGTCAAAAACGGGAATGCGTGTATCTTCCAGAGTTATGGAGCTAGAGCCACCAAATTTGGCAGGAATATAGCTTGCAACGACCCCCGAAAAACTGCATCAAAGTTTTGGAGCCACGCGCACCCCTTCCACCCCCTTTCCCCACCTTTTACAAACTTTGAGCTAGAGTCACCAAATTTTGTATGAAGATAGCAATTGACATTCCACATAGATCTGCATCAAAATTTGGATGCCACGCCCACCCATACCGCCCCCAACCCCCTTTCCCCACTTTATACAAACTTCGAGCTAGAGTCACCAAATTTGGTATGAAGGTAGCATTTGACATTCCACAAGGATCTGCAGCAAAAATTTGAATGCCACGCCCAACCATACCGCCCCCAGCCCCCCTTTCCTCACTTTTACAAACTTTGAGCTAGAGTCACCAAATTTGTTATGAAGATAGCAATTGGCATTCCACAAAGATCTGCATCAAAAATTTGGATGCCACGCCCAAACATACCGCCCCCAGCCCCCATTTCCCCACTTTATACAAACTTTGAGCTAGAGTCACCAAATTTGGTATGAAGGTAGCATTTGACATTCCACAAGGATCTGCATCAAAAATTTGGATGCAATTCCACCCATACCGCCCCCAGCCCCCCTTTCCCCACTTTATACAAACTTTGAGCTAGAGTCACCAAATTTGGTATGAAGGTAGCATTTGACATTCCACAAGGATCTGCAGCAAAAATTTGAATGCCACGCCCAACCATACCGCCCCCAGCCCCTCTTTCCCCACTTTATACAAACTTCGAGCTAGAGTCACCAAATTTGGTATGAAGAAAGCAATTAACATCCCACATGGATGGGCATCAAAATTTTTAATACTGGTATCGAGTATACCGCAGTCGGTTGCGTCCGACTGCAACGTTTCCACTTGTTTTGTTTCATGATTTTGATTAAAGCATCGGCTAGTTCTTCTACTGTGGGGTGATAGTTATTAAGGAACTGAGTGTGACTTGTTGGTTCAATAGGAGAAAGTCTTTCAATAGTGGGTGGGGGAATCGAGGCCTAGAGCCTGGGTTTGAACGTGTCATAGGAGGTATCATAGGAGGTGTGTATTTTGTATTCATGGGTTGATTTGTTGTTTGTAAGTTTTTGTTTAAAGATGAAACCTTGGTTTTTTTGTTTTCTTCAATGTTTGTAAATTTATTGTAGTTGTCATTATTTTTTGTTTTTTCCTTAGGGTCTTCTTCTAAGGGTGAGTAGTTGTTAGGCATAATAGTAGGGTATCTAATAGGCTTTGTATTAGATTTAGAGGCTATAAGTAGGGCTTCTTGGTATTTAGGACACCCTTTATATGTAGCAACATGGTTTCCACCACAGTTGGCACAGTAGCCATTGACTTTATTTGATTTGGTGCATGAGGTAGCAAAGTGAGGGAGTCCACATTTGAAACAGATTGACGTTTTACTTGTACAATTAATGAAATTGTGATCAAATTTTGACATTTTCTGCATTGATATAAGGTTGGTGATGGATCAAGAGGTGAGATTTTTACTTTGTAAGAGCCCAGTGTGGTAATGTTGAAGACTTGTTCATTGTTGGGGCTATGTTTGAGGTCTACTTTAAATGAGGTGGTTGGTGTTTGTGATACCTTTCCAATTATATTGTTAATGTTTAAAGTAGTATGACCATGGGATTTTAGTTGAGCTGAAATCCAGTCTTTGGGCATAGTGTAGTGTAGTCCTTTGATAATTATCTTAAATTTATGTTCTGTGTTGTATTGAGTTATAAATGTGATGCGTGAATCATCTAGTAGTTGAATAAATAAGTGTTGGGTAAGGTTATTTTTGCATTGGATGATAAGACTATTGTCAGGAGCAATAGTTGAGGTAAAAGAGTTAGGTCCTAGACGTTTAGTGGCTTCAACTATAATGTTGTTAAGATCATTAGAGCCGGAGATAACAATTTTATATGTGCTAAGTTGTGCTTTATTGTCAGTATCGGCAGTTGTACTAATAGGTCTATGAGTAGGTTTGGTTTTGGGTATAGCTCCCAGGGATTTGGTATTCTCTGGTTTAGGATCTAAGTTATTATAAGGCTTAAAAGTAGATTTTGACTTAGGGGGAGACGCGTTGGGTATGTTATTCTTATTTTGTCAGCATCAGTAGTTGTATTTGTGGGTTTATGAGTTGGTTGATTCTTGGATGTAGTTTCCAAGGGTTGAATCGTTGTAGATTTTATGTCCAGGTTTTTATTTGGTGGAGATTTGGGCAGCAATTGTGGGGTAGGTATGTTCGTTTTTTCCTTTATCCTTTCTTCCTTGTTAAGTTTATTCCTTTTATTGTTTGTTTTTGTTTATTTTTAGCATTCCGGATGTAAGAAGAGATGGCCCATGACAGCCGTTGCGTTTTGTGGTTGCATTTTATGTTAAGTGTCAAAGAAAGCTGCAAGTTGAATTGTATGGAAACTGGTAAGTTATTGGTGTAACAGGTAAGTTATTCAATTTGCAGTGAACTTAGACTTTGTTCTGGGGTCTTCAATTATTTATTTATTTATTTATTTTTATTTTTTCCTTTCCTATTTCTTTTTTTGTGGTTTCTTAGCCTTTATTTCTTATAATTAGCTTTTATGTGTTGTTTATTTTTATTTTGTTTAGTTGTTTGGGTGTTATTTTGAGGTAAAGAGGTTTTGGGCAGAGACATGAGAACTTTAGGACATTAAGGCTTAGGGACCTGTGATGGTAATTCCTGAGTACTAGAAGGCTTGAAGGCTTAAAATTTTGGAAAATGGAGCTATCTTTATTGATTGTAAGCCCTTAGAGTGTATTTATGCATGTATATATGTGTGGGTATCAATTAAGTAAAAGTATTAGAGAGACTAGCTGGCAGGTGTATCTTTTATTCATTCTACACTGTGTGTGTATGTGGGGAATAATCTAGCAAGAGTGTGAGAGAGGCTATACGGCTGGCGTGCCGTTTCATTTTTCATATTCCGTTTTACATGTATGAGGCTGGACAGTGGGACGAGTTTGAATATATTTTAAGTGAAAATAGAATTTAGTGCTGGCTTGTATTTTATAAGCAGATTAATTATTTAAAAGGCACCTGAATTGAATTAGATGAGGATTTTGTCTAATAGGCTATATATAAATTAGATAATTATCGCCATTATAGTAGTGAATTAATTATATTTTGTTGCAAATATACATACAAGTGTATGTAGTAGCAGTAGCAAGGTGGTGTGTTTGCAGCAGCAAAAGCGGACGAACCAATGAGTATAAGCGAATTGATATAATAGAGCGGCCATTTTTTGTTCTCTTATATGTATGAAAAGTAGAATCTAGATTTTGATCTTTTGTACAGTTAATATGCAAAAATAACTACGCGCTTAAAAAATTTATTTTGGCATATTGCCAACTCACCCCCGATAATATATATAATAAAAATGTTGGGTTTTTTTTTTTTTTTAACTGTGGGTATAGTGAACTGCTATGGTTATGCTGGGAAGTGGGTGTGTTGTGTGTGCGGAAGTATTTTTGGCTTCGCAACGCATATACACTCACTGTATGGACTAGCATAAATAATGCAGACACAGATTTATTTCATGATTTGGTTACAATATTTTTGCTCAATTCACTATGCATGACATTCTTTTACATTCTTTTACATTTGTATCTTAAGTGGCTAGCTTTAAGTATATATGTATTTATAGCATTTTTGTGGGTTGTGAATAATTGTAACTTAGGGTATAGAGCGGCGTCAGCAATAAATTTGTATGCCATTAAGCCAGCAGTTATGGTTGGTGTTGTTAATTTTATAATTACGATGAGAGATGACTAGTTTACTTGGTTAGAATATGTACAGACAGTGCCTCAAATGCTAAATGAAAAAGGGCATTCTGAAATGTACGTTTTGACTATAGCCAAAGTATGCCCGCTCTCTCATTCTGAAAACTAATGTTCGACGGGCATATTGCTATCCTTGGGTAAAAGGTTTGATTTTTTAGGTGCATAAGATATCCTAATTGTATGACTTTAAAGCCTTGTTTTACTTGTTTTTAACAAATAGTTTTTGATGAGAGTTGTATATATAAAAGTTATATAGTTCTGATTGAATTTTTTTTGATTTTATCGAAAGTTTTTGGCTAGAGTTTGAGTGGTTAGAAATTTAAATGGATAACCTGCCTGATTGTTGATTCGTATTGGGGTAGTTTGGATGCAAGGTAATGATTTTTGTTGTTTTGTTTTTTGTAAACATTAAGCCTATGACAATATTTGTTGCTGTATTCTTAATAGTAACAATATTTGTAAATTATTTTTTGAAAAAGGAAAAAAGTTATTTAACAATTTTTGTTTGACGAGGAGAAATAGGAATAGAAATAGTTAATAGCTTAACGCTATTTTGATTTTTGAGGTTTGTAGAGGAGAGAGAAAGTTTTAATAATAGAGAGAAAGAGTGAAGTTAATTTTGCAAGTTTAAGTTATTAAGAGGAGTGTGAGGTTTGCAGGGAAGGTTAAGTTGAAATGCATTTAAAATTAGAATATAAAACATATGAATTTAAAATAGTTTGAATTTTTGAATAGAATGCAAATTTGGATGATCGAAAAATGAGAGAGTACGGATAAGCATACTTGAAAACATTAAGATCGTTTGAAGTTAAAGTGTAAAAGGTATGAGTTTTGAATAGTTTGAATTTTTTGTATAGAACGCAAATTTGAATGATCGAAAGAGTGAATTTAAAAGAGGAAAAGCATTAAAGTATAAAATATATGGATTTAGAATAGGTGGAATTTTTTGAATAGAACGCTATTTTAACAATCGAAAAATTATAGAGAATTTAAGAGTTGAAAAGCATTTCAAATTAGAGTATAAAAAGTATGAATTTAAATAGTTTGAATTTTTGAAAAGAGTGCAAATTTGACAATCGAAAAAATTATAGAGTAATGATTAGCGAATTTATAAGTTAAAAAGCATTTCAAATTAAGGTGTAAACTATAAGAATTTAAAATTGTTTGAATTTTGAAAATTTTTGAATAGAACGCAAATTTGAATGATCGAAAAAATGATAGGGAAGAATATGTAAGTGAACTGAAAGTTGGAATGCATTTCAAATTGAAGTGTAAAAAAGATATGATTTGAATAGATTGAGTTTTTTGAATGGAACGCAAATTTGAATGATCGAAGAAATGATAGGGAAGAAAATGTAAGTGAATTTAGATGTAGAAAAGCATTTCAATTTATAGTGTATAGAGTATAAACTTAAGGTTGTTTGAATTTTGGGATTTTTGAAAAGAAATAAACTATATGAATTTAGAATAGTTTGAATTTTTTGTATAGAACGCAAATTTAGTTATCGAAAAAGTGGGAGAGTAAGGATAAAGATGAAAAGCATTTCAAATTTAGGTGTATAAGGTATGAGTTTAAGATAGTTTAAAATTTGAAAAGAGTGCAAATTTGATAATCGAAAAGAATAAAGAGTAAGGACAAGAAGACTTGAAAGCTGAAAATCGTTTGAAATTCAAGTGTAAAAAAAATATGAATTTAGAATAGTTTGAATTTTTTGTATAGAACGCAAATTTAACGATCGAAAGAGTGAAATTAAAAGAGGAAAAGCATTAATATATAAAATATATGGATTTAAAATAGGTTGAATTTTTTGAATAGAACGCGATTTTAACAATCGAAAAATTATAGAGAATTTAAGAGTTGAAAAGCATTTCAAATTAGAGTATAAAAAGAATGAACTTAAAATTTTGGAATTTTTGAATAGAACGCAAAATTGATCGATAAATTTATAGAGAAGATAAGGCAATTGAATTTAAAAGATGAAAAGCATTTCAAATTTTGTTGCAAAAAATATGAATTTAGAATAGATTGAGTTTTTGAATAGAATGCAAATTTGACGATCGAAAAAATGATAGAGTAAGGATAAGTGAATTTAGGAGTTGAAGAGCATTTCAAATTAGAGTATAAAAAGTATGAAATTAAGGTAGATTGAATTTCTTTTGAATAGAACGCGATTTTGACGTTCGAAAATTTATAGACTAAGGTTAAGTGAATTTAAAAGTTGAAAGGCATTTCAAATTTAGGTGCAAAAATTATGAATTTAGAATAGATTGAATTTTTAACGCAAATTTTGATGATCGAAAAAATGATATAGTAAGGATAAGTGAATTTAAGAGTTGAAGAGCATTTCAAATTAGAGTATAAAAAGATATTAATTTAGAATAGGTTGAATTTTTTTTTTTTTTTTTTGAATAGAACGCGATTTTAACGATCGAAAAATTATAGACTAAGGTTAAGTGAATTTTAAAAGAGAAAATGCATTTCAAATAAGAATTAGTTTGGATTTTTAAATAGAACGCAAGTTTAGACGATCAATTAGGTTGATTTTTAAAAATTTGATGAGAAATAAAGAGAGTTGCAATTTTAGTTACAGAATAAGAGAGTTATGGAGTGAAAATTAAGTATTTAAGATGAATTTGGATTGAGAATTAGATGTTGTTTAGTGAGAAGGGAAGGGGGGAAGATAATTTAAGGTTTTTTTTTTTTTGAAAGAATAAGATCTTAGCTTTTACAACTTATAGAGCTATGTGTACAATATAGTTAAAACTTATGGCTATTTCAGAATTTAATTTCTAACTTATTATTGTATTTGAAGGCGTTTCGTTGATTGTTTGTTGATTGATTGAAAGCGATGCGGTGCCTCAGGAATGCATGCTGCAAGCCGATGTCGATGATAGCAGCAGAAAGAAAGGTGGTTGCAGCGGAAATGAACTGCTGCTCGCTGTTCATTGCAACTGATGTTGTTGATTGTTGATGACAGCATAAGGATGGTGGCTGCTGTTCGTTGATGGTGTTTGCAGCGAAAATAGTAGCTGCTCTCTGCTGCTTGCATGTTGTTGTATGATGGCTGATTACAGGTGGTGCTGATGACGACGACGACGATGAGGATGGTGGTGGTGGTCATGTTTTTAAGACGACAATCCGCTCTATCCGCAGTTTGGATCTGCAGCCATTTGCGAATGCGAGATGACATACTGGGTGTGTACTTGTTCGGTACACAGGGCCGCAACGCGATGTCTTATAGCGATGATGATGATGGCGGTGGCGATGACGATGAAGCTGAACTCGATGGCGGCTTTCTGCCAGTGGTTGCTGTCACAGCCCATTTGGGTGACATCTTGTTTGCATAAGCAGACTTGAAGACTTCAATTTGCGCAGGTGCAGGAGTCAGTTATATTTTCTTATATCAAGCATAATGCTTGCATGGTCTGGGTTATCGACTCGACTGAAATAGACATAAGGCAAGAGGGGAATTAGTATGCTTTTTGTAAAATCGTTGGGTTTGTAAAAAAAAAATTTATTGGGAACTTGGTTTGTGTATTTTGTGGTGGGACGTCGGAGAGAAGTTGCGGTTTGGATTATCATTGTTTCATCCATCATAATTCAGATCATAATTCGTCCTTGCTGGTTTACTGGAAGTGTGTGCGCTAAACGCTTATGGGAAAAAGAAAAGTGGAAGAGAGAGAGAAATATAGGGCTTAATTATGTTGATGGCTCGAATGGCCGTCAGTTTGGTTTGTTTGCATTCTAATTGTTGCAAGTTTTGGCAGTTTTTAAGTTTTATTTTTTATTTTTATTTTTTCAGGTTCGATGATGGCAAGAGTCTGTGACTGTCATGATATTTTTGTGTTTTCGGATTATTTGTAAAATTATCCTCTTTTTATTTGTTTTTTTTTTTCTTTCTTTAAAAAGAAAGAAAATATATATTTTTTATATTTTTTTTATTTTTTTTTTTTTTTTTTTTTGAGAAGAGAAGGTAAGTTAAAAGTTGTTTTATTTTTATTTTTTTTTTTTTTTTTTTAACTGTTTTCATTTGTTTGTATGTTCGTTTTACTCTTAAATTTATGTTGTTAATAGTAGTTTTTTTCGGTGGCTTATAAAGCGTTAAGTGAATAGTCATGGTTACAGGAATATGTCAGAGTCCGAGTCAGACTCTAAGTTTTCTTGATGTTTCTTCAGCTTTTCGGCTGATGGCTGAATTTTAGGGCATGGTATTATTAGTCTATTTGCCAGTCTGAAGCCTGTGATTTTAACATTGGCTCTGGCAGCAGCTGCTTGAGCAGAGGTAGACGGTATGTCATCTGCTAGTATCTGCTTATTAGAATGTTCTGAGTTGTTCATGTTCTGTTTTTGTCGCAATTTACTGTCTGTTTTTCCGTTTATATCACGTTTGGATTTTTGACGGTATCGGATCGAGTCGAGTTTTTGATTGGGATTTTGTATCGGTTTGGCATTGATGGCTGACAAGACTTTATTCTTGCCTTTGTTCGGAGCTCTTTTGTTGATGTTGTCGTTGTTGATGGCCTTGTTGTTGTTGCTGATGATTTTGCTGACAGTGCCTTGTTTGTCCTTTGTTATTTTGGCATCTTTGATGCAAGAAGTTTGATGCGAAGCGGGCATCCTTTATAATTAGCCGTATGGGGCTGTCCGCAATTGACACATTTGGCTGGTGTGTTAGCCGGTTTGGTGCATGCCGTAGTAGCATGATCGCTACCACACTTTACGCATCGGGGCGTATGATGGCAGTATTTTGCCGTGTGATTGTGCCTTTGGCACCGATGGCATTGAGGTAGATTGTATTTGATGCGCTTTGGCCACTCAACACGGACAGCAAAGTGGCATAATTTTTTGATTTTGAAGATGCTGTTATTTGTGTGCTCTGGTCCAGTTTGGGCTAGTTCTACATGGAACAGGTCGGGGTGGAAAGTGCCGGCACCATGAGGTCTATTAAAGGTAGGGTTGAAAACCGATTTGACGGTATATCCCATCTTCTGAAGCTCATTTTTGACGATAGAGGTGTGGGTGGAGGAGTGGATTCCCCGGATGACAACCTTTAGCGATCGCTCTTCACGCATTTGATACGAATTATATTGGACTTTTGTGTCCTGCAGGATGTGTATTATTGTGCGGTAAGCACTAGAAGATTCAGTGTGGATTCTTGTACTCGCGGACCACTCAGTTTGATTGTATAATCACTGACTGGTGGTGTATGATCGTTGAGTAGGGTAATCAAAGAGTCCACGCTTAGGCTTTCAATATTCATTATTGAGGGCATTTCGCCGTTTTGATTTAGATTTATACAGATCTGGGGTGGCTTAAAAGATTTGCCCTCCACAGATGTTGTATTACCTTGTTTTTTAGCAAGTTTATGTTGCTGGTGTTGTTGATTTTTTGGCTGTTGTTGTTGGTCTGGCTGTTTTGGTTTGTGCTGTGAGTTTCGTTGTCTTTTTGGAGTCGCATCGAGGCGCTTTTTGGCCGGCAATTTGCTTGAGAGTGCTGTTGGGCTGTCACTGGCACCGTCACGTCTGATTCCATCGTTGACACTATTGCCGTTAGCGTCTATGATAGAAACCGTGTCAGTCGTACCAAGATCAGCTCTGACTTTTTTGCCGGCATTGATGTTGTTGGTGGATGTTTTGCTTTTTTTGTTGTTCTTGCTGTTTTTGTTGTTGCTGATGTTGCTGGCTCTGTCTTCATCACTGCTGCCATCAACAAGTACCACATCATCCACTATTTTTGTGTTAGTGGATTCAATGGTTCCAGATTGCTGCGGCGATGACGATAGAGGAGCCAGGTTTGACTTTGGTGGTGAGACTGCTTCAAGAGCTGTTTGAAGCGACTGCGTACCGTATGGATTGTTGTCGCTGGTATCATCTGCGACACTATCATCAATAGTGACGAATGCGTTGATATTATTCACTCCCTCACTATAGCAATCCATATGCTGGTTCACATTGGATGCTAAGGTATCTGATGGAGGAGGATCGGTGGACATTTCGGATGAGCACGGTGAAGATGGTGATGGCGTGAGCCGTTGTTCATAAAACATTGACATATTTAGTTTTAAGTCTGTTGTGGGAGAGAGGATTGGAGTGAGTTGAGAAAAGACCATTTATTAATTTTTATGTATAAATTTTGTTTTTTGTTTTTTTTTTTTTTTTTTACAATTTTTATATTTTATTTGATTAGCGCCCTGTGTATGCCCAGTTTTAGTAGCAACGCATGGGTGAGATATAGGTGAGATAAAGATAATATAGTATGAAATGAAAATGTATTTTTTTCAAAAATGATTGGAATAGTGCTACCATCATGTTGGTTATTAAGAGCGCTGTCAGAGTATAGAGTTATTTAAAGTGAATATGAAAAAAGAAAAAACAAAGGGGCTTATGGGTGAATGCGAGAATTAGGGTATTCGAAAACAAAGGCATCCTCAAACACAACAGGTATAAGAGAGAGAAAGGAAGAGGCTGTTTATGTGTTTTGGACTTTATGGAAAAAAAAAAAAATTTTTTAATTTTTATTTTTGCCGACGCCAAATAGAAAAAGAGAGTCATGTGACAATGGAAGTGGGTGAGAAAAAGTTGTGAGGGCGAGTGCGCACCTAATACATGGCCATATTCTATAATGCAACGCTATTGTTAATTACTGAGAGCTGCTTTTTAAGAGAGGCTAAAAGTTTTTAATGTCATCCTAACTGATCCAAGTTATTTAGTGAATTGTGAATTTTTCATAAGGAGAGTAAAATTGAGTATTATTTAGTTTTGGTTTATTTTCTATAGGCAATTTAGATGATTAATATCAGAAGGTGGGCAAAAATATAATTAGTAATGTCAAAAAGATATAGTTATATTTTAAAAAGTTTATTTTTAGTGGATACAATTTTTGAGAAAGGGTAGCAACAGATGGAAAATGTGCTAGAAAAGAAGAACCAAAAAAAACCACAAGGGCAGAAGAAAAGATTTATGGGTGACTGTTTGTGTGATGATTGTAAAGTTTGAAGGTAGCATATTTTTAGTGGAGTAGCAAGAATAGAAGAATGGTACAAAAGATCAAAAGTCAAGAGGCGAGTGACGGTGGCAGATTAGATGCAGGTAAATGCAGGGTGGTAAATATCAATAATAGGCAGTTAGTACACAAAATAGTTTATTGACTGGGACAGTAAAATGAATGGGCAGCAAAAGTGTGCGAGAAAGGTGGTCAGGTAGAACAAGTGTTAGAGGCGAAAAGTATTTGTTTGTTTTTATTTATTGATTTGCAAGTCTTTTGGAATGAGATTTTTAAGGGGTAGTAGGTAGAAGGGTATTAGAGGAGGCTTGAATTTGAGTGCATGTATATGTAGCGATTATTGAAAAGAGAGAATGAGTATTAGTAGAGCAGCTTTAAATAAAAAGTATGTATTCAAAAAAGAAAGGATAAACGATTTTGATACCTATGAGGAGTATAATTATATATGCTGTGAATTATTAGGGAGGAAAAAGTAAGCCATTTATTACAATAATAATATAATTAGGTGGGGAAAGATAATAATAATGTGTGTAGAAATAATGTGTATGGATGTACATGCATGTATGAATAATGAAACATTAGTAGTAATAAGCGTGGCTGTAAAATTTTTCCTAAAAAAAAAAGATTGTTGACGATGCTTGTTGTGGCTGGTTGTTGTTTTTGTTGTTGTTGATTGCCGATGTCTCGCTTGCGCATGTATAATAGAGCGACGGATGTCCGCTGCTTGATCGCTGTTTAACGGCTTGGCTGTACGCTTTGCTCACGCGTCGTCTTTTATAAAATGGTGGTCGTGTTGATTGTAGTAGTATGCGTCTTTGCTTGTTGTTTTTCGCTGCTGCTGCTGCTCCCACTAGCGGAAAATTTCCAGAGCAAATTATGGTATACTGGAGTGCTGAATAATGGCTGCTCTGCTGTATGTGGCTGTACTAATTTATAGGATGTATGCTGATTTTGAAAATTTTAGCGTGACACTGGAAATCTGGGTTTCTGTGTACAGTCACTATTATTGTTTCAAAAGTTTTGTTGATTGTTCACTTGAAATTATTTTATTTATATTTATATTTTGTGCATTAAATTGTTTGTGAAAATATTCATTAGATCTCTTTGTGTACTAAAAAGTACAATTTTGCTCGCACATAGAAGATTTTGTTTTGTTTATATGTGTTGATTTAGTTAATTATTATTTTATTTATATTTATATTTTGTGCATTAAATTGTTTATGAAAAATATTCATTAGTTCTCTTTGTGTACTGAAAAGTACAATTTTTGCTCGCACAAAGAGCAGCATACATAAATACATATACATATATATGCATACGCAATGATGATGCACATTTATTATTTCCACCGCACAATTATCACTTTTAGAGTCTTTTCTCTTATTTCCACTTTTATTTTTTTAGCACTGAAATGAAGGGAGAGGCGAGGCGAGTAGAGAGAGTTGCTTGAGCACGTCCGAACACAATGACTGACTGTCACAATAATGAGTCCATCAGCCAGTGCATGCCTTCTTTACATCCGTTTGCCAGTACAAGTGCAGCGGCCGCCATTCTGCCCGTCCGCAGTCAACAGCTCGCAGTCGGCGATCCTCGTGCAGCAGCATCTGTTAGGGGTGGAATAAAAGGCAGCGAGAGTATTAGTAAATTTGAGAAATGGCGATAAATTCTGTGGGTATAGTGAACTGCTATGGTTATGCTGGGAAGTGGGTGTGTTGTG
>JARNME010000485.1:108507-337215 GCA_030179655.1 Scaptomyza flava | reverse complement strand
GATCACTATTCTCACAGATGCTGCTGGTAAAGTGGTGGCCTAGGAATGTAAATCCTTTGTTCTCCACATTAGGCTAATCAAAGGAGGGATACGATCGTGGGAAAAAGAGTCATAAATTATGATATGGAAGGGGGTAATAAAAGTGTTAAAAAAAAGGGTCGAAGATCAAGGGGGCGATAAAAGGGTCATAAAATTAATGGGGTCATAAATTGTCGGCATCCCTTTGGGGTAGAACCGCCATTCACCTACTACTAAAACTGTTATCATAATTTGGAAAAAAAAATTGTTGGTACCTAAATAATCCATTTTTACCAAAAATGGGAATTGCCAAAATCCATAAAAATTTAACAATTTCCAAATTCTTTTTTAATCCTTGTAATTTGATCCCTTTTTACCAAAAAAAAAAAAATTAAAATTGAATTTTCATTCGCAGAATTCCGTTATATTTGAATTTAAAATCAACCCCTCTTGCTCATAGTGCTATTTTTAGTACCTGCTCAGAATAATTATAACTCATAAAATATTTGTTCAATGTAAACATTTATTTTTTTATTCAATTGGTAGGAAAACACGTCTACTAACAGGAACAAAAGGGTATTTGGGAATATCTTGCCTACCTACCCTTGTACAACCAGTTTTGCAGGCAGAAACATGATTTTTTGCGCAGGTTTCGTTTTGAGTAGTTTTGTATGCATAAGTCAGTTTATGTGCGATTTTTGAAGTGTAAAGACCTAAAAATTTATTTTGTGCGGCAAATATATAAAAAGTGAAAATAAAATGGCAGATGGTGAGTGGCTATCTCCGCGTCAATTGAATGCACTACCGTATGATGAGCAGTGTGAATTTATACGCGGATTTCTTGAGGCTTCTGGCTACAAAGACAGTGACCACGAACAACCGGTGGAACAAGAAGACTTTGAAGGAAATATTGATGACATTGGTGGTGAATCATCTGACATTGAACCAGTCCAGGAAACTGAGTATCACCCAGAGGACGAGAGGGATTCAGACGAGCAGTATGAAGAACCGCCACTAAAACCATCTACCAACCGCCGTAGGATATTTCTGCAGCAGCTCAGCGATCAGTTATGCAGACCACAAATCGACATAAGAGCGGACAATAGCCAAATTACGCGCATATTTTCTACTAGACACGCTATGGAAGCCATATATGGTATGCCCTTGAATATGAATGTTGGTGCACAAGAGGAAGTGGAACGTGACAGTTCTGGCCGCATAAAAAGAAAAGGAAACTGCTATATTTGTATTGCAAAACGCCAAACGAGAAAAGTATGTTCAATTTGTAATAAGCCTGTGTGCGCATAGCACTCGAAGGATCATCCACAATGCCTCAGATGCTGCTAAAATTCATAAAATATATATTTTACTTTCATTATAATGATTTTCTATAAATAAATAAATAAATTTCCATAAAATAAACTAAATATTTCCATTTATTTCTATATATTTGTATGAATTTTCATACAAGTACCCGGGTACATCAGCAGTCGACGCCATTCCACTAACTTGAATTTGGGCTGTATCGACTGAACTGCTGCTTCAACCTTGATGAAACTTTTCCACATGATGCAAAAGTGTATGGTTGAGGATATTATGAAATTTCAGGTCAATCGGACTAACCGTTTGGAAGATACAGCAAAATTAAAGTTGCAAATGTACCCGTGGGCTCTATGATCGACACAACGGTTAAAAGAATATATGGAGCTTTATCTCAAAACAGATAAAAAAAAATTTATTCTCTTGATCCTGCCCATTATTACACCATACCCGGCTTGTCATGGGATGCTATGCTTAAAACGACCGAAATAGAATTAGATCTGCTAACTAATATTGATATGTATAGGATTATTCAAAGTGGAATTAGGGGTGGTTTGGTTCAGTGCTGTAAGCGGTACTCTAAAGCCAACCACATGTATATGGATGCGTATGACGCAAGCAAACCATCTGAATACTTAATGTATCTAGATGCATATAATTTGTATGGCTGGGCAATGTCTCAGAGTCTTCTTTACACTGGTTTTCAGTGGATGAATGATGATGAGATTGCGTAACTAGATGTTGCTTAAATAGACGCAAATTCTGAGTATGGCTACATTTTAGAAGTATACCTTATATATCCTGATACCTAACATGATTATCACAATGATCTACCCGTTTGTCCGCTCAACCAAAAACCCACACCAGAAGCAAAGGTGTGTAAACTTGTTGCTGACCTTAGGTCAAAAACTAAATACCCGATTCATTACAAAAACCTTCAGCAATGTTTACGTAATGGTTTAATATTGTCGAAAATACATCGAGTTTTAAAATTTAAACAGATTCCTTGGCTAAAAAAATATATTGATCTTAACACTTCCCATAGAACTTTTGCGAAAAATAATTTTGAAAAAGACTTTTTTAAACTGTTAAACAACGCAGTCTATGGGAAGACAATGGAGAACGTTAAAAAATGTGAAGATATTAAGATTGTCACTTCGTGGGAATCAACCACACGCAATCGATTAGGTGCACGTTCGCTTATTGCAAAGGCTAGTTTTCACAGATCTGCGCAATTTGCTGAAGACATGTATGGTTTTCAGATGAAGCGGCTCCATAATGTTTATGACAAGCCAATGTACCTTTGGCTTACAATTTTAGAACTCTCCAAATGGCAGATGTATGATTTCCATTATAATTATATTAAACCAACATTTCAAGAAAAAGTCACATTGAATTATATGGATACAGACTCGTTCATTCAATACAGACTAAAGACATTTACGCAGATATTGCTGAAGATGTAGAAATGAAGTTTGATACGTCTTTATAAAAACTGCCTTTCACTTCGATACCCTCATAGTCTTTAAATATGTATGTAGTAGGGTATGTATTTTGTATTTTTTATACTCGATACCGAAGGTAAAGAGTATATTGGGTTTGTGCAATGTCCGTCATGGTGTCTGTCCGTCTGTCCGTCTGTATGAACGCAAGTTTTTTCCACACCCTTCAAGCTAGAGACTTGAAACTTTCCAATTCTCTTTATCTATGGGATAGTAAATTAAAGTGTCAAGATTGGGGTTCTACGAGAACTGGGGGACTGGCAAATCGATAAATTCGATAACTCAAAAACGATAAATCCGCATATTTCACACTCAGCTACAGCTAGAACTACCAAATTTGGTATGAAGATAGCTACTAGCAAGCCCCAAAAAACTGCCGCCCTAGCCGCCCCCTGCTGCCCCAACGCTTCGTCAAAAACGAGAATGTGTGTATCTTCCAGATTTGTGGAGCTAGAGCCACCAAATTTGGTAGGAAGATAGCTGGTAATGAACCCCATAAAACTGCATCAAAGTTTTGGAGTCACGCCCACCCATTCCGCCCCCAGCCCCCCCCCCGCATTTTAAAATCAGAAAAGCTTATATCTCCCACAGTTTTTGAGCTAGAGCCACCAAATTTGGTGCCAAGATAGGTGATGATGACCTCCAAAAACTGCATCAAAAGTTTGGATGCCACGCCCACCAATACCACCCTAGACGCCCCCAGATGCCTCAACGCTTCGTCAAAAACGGGAATGCATATATCTTCCAGAGTTGTGGAGCTAGAGCCACCAAATTTGGCAGGAAGATAGCTTGCAACGACCCCCAAAAAACTGCATCAAAGTTTTGGAGCCACGCGCACCCCTTCCACCCCTTTCCCCACCTTTTACAAACTTTGAGCTATAGTCACCAAATTTTGTATGAAGGTAGCAATTGACATTCCACATAGATCTGCAGCAAAATTTTGGATGCCACGCCCACCCATACCGCCCCCAGCCACCCTTTCCCCACTTATTACAAACTTTGAGCTAGAGTCACCAAATTTTGTATGAAGATAGCAATTGACATTCCACACAGATCTGCATCAAAGCTTTGGATGCCACGCCCACCCATACCGCCCCCAGCCCCCCTTTCCCCACTTTTAACAATTTTCGAGCTAGTGTCACCAAATTTGGTATGAAGATAGCAATTGACATTTCACAAAGATCTGCAGTAAAACTTTGGATGACACGCCCACCCATACCGCCCCCAGCCCCCCTTTCAACAGCTCTTACAAACTTTCAGCTAAAGTCACCAAATTTGGAAGGAAGATAGTTGGTGGCATCCCCATCTGCATCGGAGAATCTTTAAGGCAGCGTACACCCCTGCCCCATCCGTACCCCTTTGCAATCAGGCCTCTTTCTACCTGTTTTAATACTGGTATCGAGTATGCCGCAGTCGGTTGCGTCCGACTGCAACGTTTCCACTTGTTTTATTTGTGGTTATACCAAAACCTTTTTGATACGGTTTTAAATAGAGTCCACTACCTAAAGCAATGGCCTCACTTTTTCTTTTATGACGTTTATTCTCTTCTAGCTCTTTTTTTGCATTCTTAGCACTATTAATGCTTCTAGCAATAGCTGCTCCACCAGATGCCATTCCTCCTAATGCACTGAGCGCTGTCAAGATTGGCACAAGTCGTAAAAAACCTCCAATTTTAGGAACGTTGATTACTCTAGGAATAACAACAGTATTTTTCTTATATCCAATGGTCTTAGACATAGCTTTTCGGGCTACTTTAATTGCAGCTTGAATGTCAAGTGGTTTTTCTTTCTTTAACACTCGTGTTGCGTCTCGAACAAGAGTCATAAATTTCTTTTTATTTTTACATGGTTTTCGTTTCTTTTGCTTTTGTGGAAGTCCCATACCAAATTTTTTCTTTGCTTTCATTGCGTTTGTTACGAAATATGCAGAGGATTTTTCACCGAGAGTACTATCAGATGCTTTTACACGCTCCCACGCTCTTTCAGATAGTATTGTGTCAGCTTTATGGCGATTTTCCAGATCTTTATATTTAGAATAGGCTATATCGTGCTCTCTACAAGCGGCATCCAAGGGATTTATTCCTTTGTCGTTTTTCTATTATTTTCTCAACTAGGTAAGTGTGCGGAAACTTTGTTTTTGATAGTTCCTCTTTATAAAAACCGCCTTTAACTTCGATACCCTCATAGTCTTTCAATATGTATGTAGTAGGGTATTTTTTTTGTATTTTTTTAACGTGGAAAATTTTACTTGTCCAGTTTGGGGTATACCCTTTCTCAAATAAATGTTTTTGTTTACTTATACGCACATAGTCATTTACTTTGAATTTGCTACCACCCAATATTTTTAAGTGACTGTAAACAATATTTAATAACATCTGTTCATTTGAGGAATTCACTTTTATAGGTAGCATTTTAATTGTTCTATGATATTGATTATTGTACTCTTTAATCAACTGCTTATACATTTCGATCCAATTGTATGTTCCATTAAAGCTAAACTCTCTCCACATAATTTCCTTTAAAGTTCTATTAAAACGCTCAACAATCGATGCCTTAAGTACACTATAGCTTGAGTAATGATTTATGTTATGTTTTTTACACAAGTTTTTAAAATCAGTGTTACAAAATTCTTTTCCATCGTCCATTTGTAAATTCTTAGGAATTCTATTCCCTTTAAAAATGCTCGCGTAACTTCTTTTCCAGATTTTGACTTCAAAGCTACTCCCCACGCATATTTGGAAAACGTATCAATGATTGTCAATAGAAATCGATATCCCTTATTAGATGAGGAGTACTTTCCCATTTCTACTAAGTCTGCCTGCCAATGATCATCGATTCCTTTCATTACAACTCTTCTTCGCTTAAAATTTTTACGTGCAGGAGCATGTAATTCTTTCACTAATTCCCGTTTGCTCATATTGGAATGTAGCACGTCTTGTTGGTTATATTATTTTATTTTTTTTTATTTCCTTTATAACGTAGTACAATATTGTTGCTGACGACTTTTTTTATACCCTTAACTCATAAAATGGGTAAATAAGGGTATAATGGTTTTGTGCAAAAGTATGTAACAGACAGAAGGAAGCATCTCCGACCCTATAAAGTACATATATTCTTGATCAGCATCAACAGCCGAGACGATATAGCCATGTCCGTCTGTCCGTCTGTCTGTCTGTATGAACGCGTGGATCTCAGAGACTACAAGAGCTAGAGACTTCTGATTTTGTATTTAAGTTCTCCTATACCATGAGCAGAACAAGTTTGCTTCAAATTATCGATAACTATTCTGGTTTCCGATATACACATAATATCGATAACAATAAAATATCGAATTTGGAAAATCTAAAAATGAGGGTTGAAGTAATGGATAATTATAGAACTTTTCTGAAAATTTCGTCCAAATCGGTTGAGAAACACCGGAGATATTGAACTTAATCGATGGAAGCTAAGCCAGTATACCAAAGTCTTATATAAATTAAATATATTTATTGCAACTGGGTTCAGGGTATCTTCTAGTCGGGCTCTCCCGACTTGAGCCATCTTACTTGTTTTTATTATGTCGAGAGAAAAATTTTGAGAAACACATCTTTTTCACCATAGGTGCCTTCTCCATCAGTATCGTAATCCATACTATCCATATACACTTCCACGATTTAAATCCCATGTTTCTTGATATAGTAATAATCAAATGAGATATAGCCAACCGTGGTGGGGGTCAATCAGCATTTAACGGGTTTTGATAAATTGCATTTACTTATATATCATTTTTATTTATTCATTAATATTTTTCTTTCGTTTTTGTTACGTAGGGGTACAGGCACCTCATCCGCTGTTAGTATTTATTTTTAAAATGGTAGGATTCTCAAAACAGCCAATTACAAATCTAAAATAAGTATCAAGTATTTCTTTCAAATTTTCGATGCTCTTTATAGTATTGTTTAAGTTCTCTTGAAATAAATAAATTTTTTGGTTTCTCTCTTATTAATAATAATGAGATGGTGTGCTCTATATCATTTTTCACTAGAATTAATACTCGATCAACGTATTCTTTTATAACCAAGTCATTCGCCTCCTGCGGTTGTTTACAATATATGATTAATTTTTTCTGTGTATTTAAATTTCCATCCTCATCAACGATAAAACCCACTAATCTTTTTCAATTTCTGTGTAAATTCTCCAAATGCTTCCTATCGCTTGAGTAGTGTCCAAACTTATCTAGACTCATATTGACTTAACAGCGAACTGATTTCACAATTGTTTTTTTTTCTTGATGTAACTGCTTGCTTACAAACTCATTATTACTGTTTATTCTTGAAATGATTTCATTGCTAACTTTGTTAACATCATCTAATAACTTAGTTACTTCGTTAGTTATTTCATTCATTTTGCTTTCCATATCCTTTAACTTATTATTTCTTTGTTCGACTAATTGAGTAATATAAGCCGTTTGATTTTTTTTAATTCAAATACCTTAACATCAACATATTCTTTGATTACCAAATCATCGTTATTTATGGGGCTGATTGAATTTTTAATGCGTTTGTTTTGGGCATTTAGGTTACCATCCTCATCAATATGAATCCCACTCACAGCTTCAATCCCCCTTTTCAACTTCTCCGAGCGTTCTTTACCGTTCGAGAAATGACCAAACTTGCCAAGAGACATATTAATAATAAGAATATTTAATGAGTGTGTATCATATTTATTAAAAAATTATGTTTGCCTCTCGCAACTCTTCAATTATCGATACAATTTCATTATTATGACTACTGTTACCAGCTGCCTGTGAAGCGATCAAAAGCTTAAGTCTATTTACAATTTCATTAGGATTATCCCAGTATACATAATTTGGTTTATGCTTGTTGAGTATCATAAGAGTTCCGCCTTTATGTGTAGATTTTTTATTATTCAAAGGTGTAGACACTGCACTTGGCTCAACAACTTTCGGGAAAAGTTTTTTTTATTATATCAGTATACTTTTGGAGCGATTACCCTTTAGTGCTTCATTTGGCTGATGATTTCTTCTGTGAGCATTTGTTTTGACAAGATTTCCTTATATGCATCCAGATCCAATTGGTTATATGCATGTGGATTTTTTAAAAAGATTAAAGAATACAATCCAGGAGTAAGATTCCACTTTTCACCCGTTTCCAGTTCAAGTCTTTTGTTGTTTACGTTTATTTTAGAGCTGCCTAATTTAGTTTCTCCTTTATTTTTACTTGGTCCAAACGCTTTATCTAACTGTCCCTCACGCTCTAACTCATTTAGACTGAGATTAAAACTATCATCATGTACTACATTTGACTGATTATAATCTTTATTGCCTGCTGTAGCGAGGTTAGTATAGCTTTGTTCAATCGACATAAGCGAATCATGGATTAACTGTTTTTCATCAATTTCCCCATCTATTGCGTCATAAAATTCACTAGTATTATTTCCATTCTCTGCCACCTCATTTACACTTTTATCTTTCTCTCCTTTTTTGATTCGGGGGTATGGCTTAATTTCCCTATTTCCTTTAATAATCTTTTTGAGTGGTTCTGTTATAGGCTGAAATGTTTCCTCCAACTGGTATTCATTTGCGGCTTTACCTAATTTAATACTTCGAAATTTTCTTTTTAACGCGTTTCTTGTTTTTGTTAGCTCCTTTAGTATATGCTCATTCATTTTAGTATATTTATGATAGTAAGCCAATTAACTTGATCAGCGAGCGTAAAAGAGGGTAGTTTTAATAACAGGTTGTTCTGTCCTTGTTTTGCTGTTATTTTTTATGTTTTTCAGAAACAGTGTTTTTTTTTTTGCTGTTATTTTTCATGTTTTTTAGAAACAGTGTTTTTTTTTTGCTGTTATTTTTTATGTTTTTCAGAAACAGTGTTTTTTTCTGTTATTTGTTGTTATTTTTCATAAACAGCTTGTTGCTGTTTTGCTGTTGTTTTTTATGTTTTTGGTTTTCAAGAAACAGTGGGCTTGTTATATGTGAACTAATCAGATACTCCAAACAAACTGAGATAGTTTAAAGACAGTATTTATATATATACTCAAAAATGATCAATTTTGTTTTTTCCTCTTTATTAAACCATTTAAATGTAAAGTATTTATTTTGATTGATATAAAAATTATTTTAAAAAAGATTTTGGGGTGAGCATTAAAAACTTAAGACATAAGTGAACGCAGTTAAAAGTACCAAATCGTTGTACTTGATTATAATTGTATTGAATGTTCTCGCCCAAATATCTTATAAGTTCTATAGGGGGTGGCAAATTTGCAAAACTATCAAAATAACTGCATTCCTCATGCGCCTTATAGTAAGCTACCCAATGAGTTCCAGCTCCAGTTGACGAGTCCAAATTAACGATACCACATTCTCTTTTTCTGACATGTTTCGGTAAGGAGTTTCTCATGTAAACCCCTCTAAAATGTGGGATATGTTTGCGTGCGAAGTTTATAATATCAATGTTCGAAAGCGGTTTATTGGGCAGCTCATTCATAAAAAATTAATTTTTTTATTTGTGGTTATACCAAAACCTTTTTGATACGGTTTTAAATAGAGTCCACTACCTAAAGCAATGGCCTCACTTTTTCTTTTATGACGTTTATTCTCTTCTAGCTCTTTTTTTGCATTCTTAGCACTATTAATGCTTCTAGCAATAGCTGCTCCACCAGATGCCATTCCTCCTAATGCACTGAGCGCTGTCAAGATTGGCACAAGTGGTAAAAAACCTCCAATTTTAGGAACGTTGATTACTCTAGGAATAACAACAGTATTTTTCTTATATCCAATGGTCTTAGACATAGCTTTTCGGGCTACTTTAATTGCAGCTTGAATGTCAAGTGGTTTTTCTTTCTTTAACACTCGTGTTGCGTCTCGAACAAGAGTCACAAATTTCTTTTTATTTTTACATGGTTTTCGTTTCTTTTGCTTTTGTGGAAGTCCCATACCAAATTTTTTCTTTGCTTTCATTGCGTTTGTTACGAAATATGCAGAGGATTTTTCACCGAGAGTACTATCAGATGCTTTTACACGCTCCCACGCTCTTTCAGATAGTATTGTGTCAGCTTTATGGCGATTTTCCAGATCTTTATATTTAGAATAGGCTATATCGTGCTCTCTACAAGCGGCATCCAAGGGATTTATTCGTTTGTCACCACGTCCTTAAAGAGCTTTAAGCTTTGTTCCTGGACCACAAAACTGATATCCCGGTATGTGCAGTTCAACTGGTAGGGAGTTTATTATTTTATTAACAATATCTCTTTCTGGTAGAGTGGTGGTTTGTTACTAGTAGTTTTATAAAAGCGCAACACCATATTATTTGTTGTTTATTCTTCAATGAGATTTTAGCAAGTAACGATCTACTCAAAAGAGTTACATTAATATGCGTTTAATCAAACAAAAAAATTACTTAGAAATTAAAAATATCGATTGTAAAAACGGTGATGTCAAACAACTTAGACATAGTAGCTTGTTACCCAATTCAATAAGAGCTCTAATTGTCGGACTTTCAAATTGCGGGAAAACCAATGTTATGATTAGTTTAATTGAAAGCCCTAACGGATTAAAGTTTGAGAATATTTACTTATATTAAAAGTCATTACATCAGCCTAAATATGAATACTTAAAAACACTTATAAAACCAATAAAAGGAATTTGTTATTTTACATATTCTGAAAATGAAAATGTTGTTGCACCCAGCGATGCCAAAAAGAACTCTATAATGATTTTTGATGACGTAGCATGTGAAAAACAGAATGATAGTCATGCATACTTCTGCATTGGCACACATAAAAATATTAATGCGTTCTATTTGTGTCAAACGTATACACGCATCCCAAAACATCTTGTGCGTGATAATGCAAACCTTATCATTATGTTAAGACAGGATGAAGTACATGTGAAACATGTGTACCAGGATCATGTGGGCGTGGATATGGCGCTTGACTCATTTAAGAATATTTGTCAATTTTGTTGGAGAGAAAAATATGGATTTTTAATAAATAAGTAAAGATGATCTTTAGCAAGACTTGTCCCAGAGGCTGGCAAAGCCTCACACACGATCCCAAAGGACTTTCATCCCATAAGCCTAACGTCCTTTCTACTCAAGACACTAGAAAGGGTACTGGGCCTACATATCAGAGACTCGATCAAGGCTGATCACTTCTCCCAAGCACAACATGCTTATCAAAAAGGAAAATCTACTGAGACAGCGCTTCATGCTGTCAACTGTACAGTGGAAACGGCACTACACCACAAAGAGTACTGCCTTATAGCCTTTCTAGACATCGAAGGCGCTTTCAATAACGTCGCACCGGGAGCGATTACCGAGGCATTGTCGGAGCTGGGAGTGGGGCACCGGATTGTGGATCTGATTGATCAGCTGCTCAAATGCAGGATCGTCAGGGCCACACTTGGGTCTGCGACCATTTCCAGATCGGTCAATAGAGGTACCCCGCAAGGAGGTGTTCTATCCCCTCTCCTCTGGAATGTGGCTGTTAACAGCTTGCTGCGCTCCATAGAGGGAGGGGGCTGTCAAGTTATCGCTTACGCGGATGACGTTGCCATAGCCTTCTCGGGTAAATACCCCCAAAGTTTGTGCGAGCTTATGACCACTGCACTTCGAACCCTGTCCTCATGGGCTAGGAAGTCCATTGGACTGAAATGGGGAATGTCACCCTACATCACGCTGTGGCTGTGCACAGCCATTGTTCGGCCCATCCTACTGTATGGAGTGTACGTATGGTGGCCAACTTTTTCTAAAAATACATCAGTCCTCAAGCTGAGCAAAGTACAGCGTGCCGCTGGACTGACCACAACAGGAGCCCTCAGAACGACCCCAACTGAGTCTCTTGACAAAATACTAAATCTCCTACCAATAGACCAAATGGGGAAATTAGTAGCAACTCTCTCTGCCCTACGCATGAGAGAAACCAAGCAGTGGTCCGAGCAGAAGTTCGGACACTCCACTATTCTAGTGGGTAACTCGAGTAGCTCACAGCTTCAAGGGTTGGTCACATCCCCGACTAATTGTGATAAGCGCAGTGTTGTTGTGTTCTGTTCTTCAGAGCACACACACTTGCAGTCAACAATGAAAACATGAAAACGCAAATTATACATGCTAAAACATATACTGATAAACGGCAAATGCATTTGTTCAATGATTTGTTCGCTTTACGCCAATACAACCAAATGATGGTTTAAACAATGATGGTTATAATACATAACTTGCTTATCCCCTCAAACACGGACTATTGTTGTCCTCAGGAATTCCCCAAAACCCCTTTCCATACGCGAATCCCCCCAAGGGAGGATTGGCTCTCAGGCACGCCAGGGCCGACAGACTCTGTAAAAATTTACACCGAGGGGGAGGCGCCTTTTGCGAAGAGCTATCTATAAGCCAATCGTTCAAACTTCCTGATCACTGCAGTGTGTTTCAAGCCGAGATCGCTGCAATACAGGAAGCACTCTCATGCATTTCCGAAAGTAAATGCTCTGCAGCAAGGATCTGCATATTTTCTGATAGCCAGGCGGCTATCAAATCCCTAAAGGCGATATCTTCAAATTCGATATCCGTCACAAACTGTCGCAGATCTCTACAGGGGATGGCAGAGCAGTTCGAAATATACTTCATTTGGGTGCCCGGACATAAAGGCATCGAGGGCAACTGTAAAGCAGACGAGCTGGTAAGGCATGGAACTACCGTGCCTCTCCTCGCAGATAAGGAGTTCTTGGGTATTCCCATGGCCAGCTGTAAGCTCAGAGTTCGATCGCACTTCGAACTCGAAGCAAACAAAAGATGGCAGCTTACCATCGCCACGGGCAGGATTGCTAGGCAAACCTGGCCAACGCACTGCAAGAAGCGCTCTTCAGGCCTAATCCACCTAAGCAGATTAGGCTGTGCTTCCGTAATTAGAGCCATTACGGGACACTGGCTAGTGGGGACTCACGCAGCGAGACTTCTAGCCCCTTTCAACGATTTCTGCAGAAGCTGTCGGGACGAGGAGGAGGAGGAAACTGTTTCCCACCTTTTCTATGACTGTCCGGCACTCTGCAAAAATAGAAATCGCTATCTTGGTTCTTTTTTCTCATTGGACCTCACTCAACCGGCGGATATTAACCCGAAAAATATCCTGTCCTCTATTCAAGCCTCGGGCTGGGACCACGCCCTCGAAAGTGGTGTGACACACTCTGTGACTGGGTAGATGGTTTTTGGATAATTCCAAAACGCGGCACCACAACGGGCCAATACATGGCCTATGTGAGTGGGGGGTTCTTCGAACCTCTCACTACCGCTCTAACCTAACCTAACCTAAAGATGATCCACTAGAAATTGACGTTATAGAAGGGGGTTTGTTGACTTTATTCACATTTAAAATAAAATAAAATACAAGAAACTAGTATTATTAATTAACTTTTCAATAATCTTTCGAAATGGCAACAACACTAACGTTGACGGGTAACAACTCGATTTTAATAGCTTATCATCATCCTCCCATAGAGTTAAGTGGGAGCTATGAATGTGCACTAATTGATTTCCATATGTACAACTCGGTTCCAAATGTGGACTACGATAATAATTTATTCCATATTGGAGAGCATATTTTCGAGATACCTGTGGGATCATATGAGCTTAGTGATATAAGTGAATTTATTAAAGAGAAAACGAAAAAAATAGAGCACAACGAATTAAAGCACCCGCTAATCGAGAGCAATAATAATACCCTTCAAGTAGTGATTTCATCTAAAAAAGATTCAATATATTTTAACAAAGAGCGTTCTATTTATGCTTGGGGGAATCAGCGTGTGGAAAGGGGTTTTGGTTAATTCCTGAGGACAACAATAGTCCGTGTTTGAGGGGATAAGCAAGTTACACACTAGAATATTAGAGTGTCCGAAATTCTGCTCGGACCACTGCTTCGTTTCTCTCATGCGTAGGGCAGAGAGAGTTGCTACTAATTTTCCCATTTGGTCTATTGGTAGGAGATTTAGTATATTATCCAGAGCCTCAGTTGGGGTCGTTCTGAGGGCCCCTGTACAGCGGCACGCTGTACTTTGCCAAGCTTGAGGACTGATGTTTTCTTAGAAAGCGTTGGCCACCATACTGACACTCCGTACAGTAGGATGGGCCGAACTATGGCTGTGTACAGCCACAGCTTGATGTGGGGTGCCATTCCCCATTTCAGTCCAATGGACATCTTACATGTATACAAAGCGACTGAGGCTTTCTTAACCCGTTCTTTGGTGTTAAGATTCCAGTCAAGTTTGCTGTCTAGAGTGAGCCTTAGGTACTTGGCGGATTTACTGAAGGCAAGTTCCACCCCGTTTAAGGTTGGGGTTTTGTGGGGAGGTATTTTATACGTGCTAGTGAAGAGGACTAAGTCAGTTTTGGCTGTTTTAAGCCCTAGTCCCTTTGAAGTGGCCCATGAGGACAGGGTTCGTAGTGCGGTGATCATACGCTCGCACAGACTTTAGGTGCAATAACCCGAGAAGGCTAAAGCGACGTCATCCGCGTAGGCTATCACCCGACTGCCCCCTCTCTCTAAGGAGCGCAGCAAGCTGCTAACATCCACATTCCATAGAAGAGGGGAGGGAACACCTCCTTGTGGGGTGCCTCTCTTGACGGCCCTGGCAATGGTCGAAATCCCCAGTGTGGCCCTGACGATCCTGCATTTAAGCAGTTGATCAATCAATTCCACAATGTGGTGTCCAACCCCCAGCTCCGACAAAGCCTCGGTGATTGCGCCTGGTAAGACGTTGTTAAAAGCGCACTCAATGTCTAGAAAGGCTATAAGGCAGTACTCCTTGTGGTGTAGTGCCTTTTATACTGTGGATATAACCGCATGGAGCGCTGTTTCAGTGGATTTGCCTTTTTGATAAGCATGTTGTGCTTGAGAGAAGTGATCGGTCTTGATCGAGTCTCTGATATGTATACTCAGCACCCTTTCTAGTGTCTTTAGTAGAAAAGATGTAAGACTGATTGGACGAAAGTCCTTTGGGATTGAATGTGAGGCTTTACTGGCCTTCGGAATGAAGACGACCTTGGATTCGAGCCATGGCGTGGGGATCGAACCGGTTATCAAGATATCTGAAAAGAATTTCTGAAGCCAGTTAATGGCAGTATCCCCTGCATGTTGCAGTTGGGCTGGAATGATTCCATCCAGCCCAGGGGATTTGTAGGGCGCGATGCTACTTATAGCCCAAGAGATGGTATCCCTGAAGAAAAGGTCTGTGGAGACATACTCCTGAAATTCTCTATGGATCGGGGGTCGGAAACATGCTACTGAGCATCCGGGGAAGTGGGTTTCTACCAAAAGTTCCAGTGACTCCGAACTGGTCGTTGTCCACGAGTCGTTGGGTCCTTTAAGGAAGCCCATGGGTGCTTGTGTGCTGGAGAGAACTTTCCTAAGCCTAGCGGCTTCTGTGGTACTCTCGATTGTGGAGCAGAAACTCTGCCAAGCGGAGCGTTTAGCTTGTCTAAGTGACTACTTGTAGGAGGTTAGGCAGGCTTTATAGAGACTCCATGATTGGTCGTCTCCCCTGAACCTTGCTTTTTTAAAAAGCTTTCGCGAATTTTTTCGAAGCTCGCTTACTTGTGGGGACCACCACGGTGGTTTTGTTTTCCCTCTTGGTTTGCTCTGGGGGCATGACATGTTAAGGGCGACTTGCATGCCTCCGTGAGTTTGTTTGTGAGCAGCTCTGTGTGCTCGGGGGAAGGGGGTCCCGTTGGGGGATGCTCTGGAATGAGTCTTGTAAGACGTTCTTTGAAAGTGGTCCAGTTCGTACGTCTAAAGTTTCTGCACCATTTAGGCTTTGGGATATCGGGAGAGAACACTATATCGATATACCTATGATCAGAGAAGGAGTGCTCAACTAGCACCCTCCATCTTGTAAGTCTCTGGTGAAGGGAGGCTGTGGCTAGCGTTAAGCCTAGGACTTCTTCCCTATTCTTTGTAATAAAGGTTGGGTCGTTTCCTATATTAAAAATATTCAGACTCGTCGTGAGGATATAATTAAAGAGTAACTCACCCCGTTCATTTATATCCGAGCTGCCCCACTGATGGTGGTGAGCGTTGGCGTCGCAGCCTATGATCAGCTCGGTGTTTGTCGCTTCATAGTCAGCGATTAGTGCACGTAGCAGTTGATGAGGGGGTGGCCCTTGATGGTCGTGGGCCATGTATGTTGAGCTGAGCCTGATGTGACTCGACTCCAGCTCGAGGCACGCAGCTGTGTTGTCGCCATTGCTAAAATTAGGGAGCAGAAAAATGTCTAGATGTTTCCTTGCAAGTATGCAGGTACGAACTTTACCTTCGTTGCGGGCTACAAGCAGCTTGTAGTCCTTAGTCCCCAGTCCAGAAACCTTGCCACAGCAGACCCAAGGTTCCTGAATGAAGACAACGTCTACTCCGCTTTGGCTTGTGTGGAGCAGCAGAGCGGCTGCAGCCGCCTTACAGTGGTGGAGGTTTATCTGAAGAAGCCTTAGAGACATCTTCACGTTTCGACTCCACCACTGTCAGATCAACCGTTTCGTCTGTGTCTGCGTCGAGGTTGATCATGTTGTCCATGTCTTCGGCTAGGTCAGAGTCTTCTGACTGGTGGGCGTCACCTGCCTTGGCATCAGCCACCGCGTCACTTTCGGTGACAGGGTCATTTGCACAATGGGCTGTAGTGCAAACCACATAATAACATAATCTTATTTATTTGCCAGTAAGTACGAGCGAGATACAGTCATTAATAATACGGATCGTTGATCAGAACGGAAATTTGGTTAATTTAAGAAAAGAGGTTGTAACACATCGCTTACACTTGAGGCGACGATAATGATTATTTATAATAATAAAATCGTGTGCTATCCACCCCCATCGAACACTTTGAAATCTTCTACAGAAGAATACAGGTCGGCGAAAAAAGTACTAACACCTGAGAACAAATTATTTTTAATGTCTCTGGGTCTAAAAATAAAAAAATAATGAGTAGTGTATTGAATGTTCGAGAGAAAGCCTATTCGGATGAGAGTATAATCAAGAAAGAATATCATAGTTACTCTCCATGTCTACAAGCATTTAAAAGCAAATGACGAAGTTAGGATTACTATTCAGAATCAGGACTTATATGCCTTGTGAGAGTTTTATTAATGTTGAGGGCACAATTTGTTTGGCAGATAACTCGCTTGCTGTAGATGGAAAACTTAAAAACAATTGTATGAGTTATCTCTTTGACGAGGTTCGCCATGAATTAAATGAAATTTATATTGACCGTACTCGATTTTTGGTATTTCAACAACCTTAAAAAACTACGCTTCCTTAAACAAGACGAAGAGCTGCATGTTAGAGAATTCTGGCTGATTCAATGGAAATGATAGACAGCTGTCGAACGGATACTTTAATTTTTCTATACCTCTTAAATACTTACTTGGATTTGCTGAAGATTATAACAAGGTCTTACTTAGTTGTAAACATGAGTTGATATTACTCATGACTAAAAATATGGAAGATGTACATATATTACACTAAAATTGGAACTAACATTTCTAACATTGTATGGAAAATGTCACTCTGAGTGATGAAAAGAAGTTAGAAATGTTTAGTCTGACTAAGAGTGGAGGCTCACTTCCACTTGCATTCCGCAGTTGGGATTGTTACCTGAATCCAACATTACCCGAAGGCACACAGCATGTTTGGAATGTTAAGCTAGCAGCTAATAGAGAACGCCCTCGATTTGCGATAATAGCTTTTGTAGTGGATGATAAACTAATACATAATCATTTGAGGAATTTAAAAGTGTATCTTAACTCGAAGAACTTTCCGTACGATGATATGAACATAATTTTTAAGCATGAACGATACGCAAGTTTATATGATATGTGTACAGGATTTCAAGCAAGCTACTATATGAAGGAATCTGAGCCATTACTAACACCTATAGAGTTTAAAGAGAAAGCACCAATGGTTGTTGTAGACTTGCCACATCAGAATGAAACAGTTAAAACAGGGCCAATCGATGTAAGAGTTTCGATCGATCTAGAAACTGTTAGTGTAAAAAATACTAAGGTATATTGCATGCTTATGCATGATCGATTAGCCAGATTCACCTTTGACTGGAATAGTTCAACGCATCGTTTAAAACCAATTTAATAGAGAATCAAGTTGTAGTTGATATTTATTCAAATTAATTATATTAAATATTATGTACCCCCTCTTGATTAAATAATAAATAGAAACATGATGAAATTAATAAGAAAATAATTTTTTTTTTTATTCAAGTATACTAGCATAAACATTTACATTTTCAGATACCTCAAATTGAGAGTTTTCTAAGATGAGAAATAATTTAAATAAATTATTTAGTGCACATTGATTTACTATTTCTTTGTGTATTCTACAATTTGTAAAGAAGTTTGGATATTGTGCTAAGCTCTGTTCAAGATTTACATCTACTATTTTTGTGTGTACAAATTTACTTAAGAACTCTTTTTTAGCTCTTCCTCTTACTACTACAGTTGCGTAACTATTCAATGGCTTTAGTATTTCGCCAAGACTTAGATAAGAGATGTCACCTTCAGACCAATCTAAGCCGTCCACATACTGTTTGGTTATCTTTAAGGTTTTCCTTGTCACTTCATCCAGCTCTCTCATGTGGTAGTTGGTTTAAAGTGAAAAAAATTGGGTGTGACGGACCCAGCTTGCATAAATGCCAACTCTTTGACAAACATCTGCCTTTCGTTTCCAAATACATATTGAAAGTCAACTAAAATACATGAGTTTCTATCTAGAATAATCATTTTACCTCTAGCGTTTATGATGTACTGAGAAATTATACAAAAATCAAAACCTTAAATATTATGGTTTATCTTATTTTGCGTTTAAATTGAAAAAGCAGATAAGAGAGGATGGATACGCTCTACTTGAAAAAAACCAACAATTCAAGGAAAATTCAAGATCATGAAATAATTTTTGGATTTGAGTACTTTGTTAGTCTAGAGCTTAAACTAAAGTGTGGGTTTTCTACGACTAGAGATTTTACACCTATGGTTTGGCTGCAGCAACATTAACATAACTTTATTGGATTGCAAAAAGAGGAGTGGATTCAATCAATAACCTTTAAGGAGTACATCCAAATGAAACTGGAGCACTTTAACTTCTTAATGCCAGATACACTAATTGAACATCCAATTTCTGAGACCGTTAAGTGTCATTATACCTTTAACCCATAAAATGGGTAAATAAGGGTATAATGGTTTTGTGCAAAAGTATGTAACAGGCAGAAGGAAGCATCTCCGACCCTATAAAGTATATATATTCTTGATCAGCATCAATAGCCGAGTCGATTTAGCCATGTCCGTCTGTCTGTCCGTCAGTCCGTCTGTATGAACGCGTGGATCTCAGAGACTACAAAAGCTAGAGACTTCAGATTTAGTATATAAGTTCTCCTATACCATGAGCAGAACAAGTTTGCTTCAAATTATCGATAACTATTCTGGTTTCTGATATACACATAATATCGAATTTGGAAAATCTAAAAATGATGGTTGACGTAATGGGTAATGATAGAACTTTTCTGATAGTTTCGTCCAAATCGGTTGAGAAACACCGGAGATATTGAACTTAATGGATTGAAGCTAAGTCAGTATACCAAAGTCTTTGATAAATTTAATACGTTTATTGCAACTGGGTTCAGGGTATCTTCTAGTCGGGCTCTCCCGACTAGAGCCTTCTTACTTGTTTTAAAATTCGAAAATCGGATAAGCAACGAATATTAATTCTTAATCAGTATGGTAATAGAGTTGAATTTGATAGCGACTCATGGAGGACGCTTATAAGATTAGGAATTTATGGCAGAATTCATGGGGTTCTTAAATTGTTCAAGATATGTAATTTGCTCAGAACCATGATTTTTGCCATAAACATCCTCCCCCCCTTGCAATATATTGCAAATGGGATCACTGGGCACAGGTCCCGGACAGAATCCAGCCGAAAACGGTTTCTTGCCCAAGGAGCGAGCCGCAAAGGTTAGAAAGAGAGCCGCTTAAAATGACCGACGGAAGGATATCCGCGCCAATAAGAACATCAATCGGCGAACTCTGATGGAAAGTCGGATCGGCCAGCTCAATGGCTGGGAGGCTCCTCAGGGAACTTTTAGGAACCGATATGGCGGGCAAGTTGCCGGCCAACTGAGGAAGAACGAACGCCGAAGCTTCTATATGAAGTCTTGGTTTTGTAGGAGAGCCTATAGTAATATGGCATAACTTTTGCGCTTGGGCTGCAACTGTCTGATTTAGCCCAGAAACTTGAGCTTGCACGGATTCGAATGGCAGCTTAATCTGTCGGAATAATCGCTCAGAGATAAACGTAGCCTCTGAGCCTGAATCGATTAGAGCTCGAGCGGTATACGTAGCTCCCCGATGGCATACGTTAATGACCGCCGTGCCGAGTAGGACACTCTGTTCGTTGGCAGCAAAATACGTTTGGACATTTGCTGCTGGTTGTAGGGTAGTGGACTGTATAGTATTGGAACTTGCATTGGAACGAGGGGTAGTGGACTGTATACTGGAGTTGGAACTGGCGGAGTTACCTTGAGCTGTGTCACCTCTATGTAGTAACGTGTTGTGACGACCCTTGCACGTAAAGCAATTATGCGCACTGGTACACTCCCGTAACTGGTGACCTCTTGCGAAACAGTTAAGGCAGAGCTTTTTCTGCTTAATATACGCTGCCCGCTCGCTAACTGGCATCTGTAGAAAACGAGGGCACAGTCGCACCGGATGGTTTTCTTTTGAACATACGTCGCAAGTCTTGCTCTTCGTAAGAACTTGCGCTTCGAACGAATTTACTCTCTTAGGGGGTTGATTATTTCGGGATGTAGACGCGGATGAGGTTTGTGGATTGTTAGCGGGTTTCACATCATCAATCGCTTCAAGCGTTCGGTAGCGTTCATTGAGGAACGCACTCAAATCTTGCCAAGCTGAAATTTCGCATTTTTTGGATATTGACTGTTCTCATAGGGAAAGCGTGAGTTTGGGTAGCTTTGACGAGCATAGAAAAACTAGAATGCAATCGGCGAATGGGGAGGAAGTGGAAATTCCCGAATGCTCTAGAGCGGTCAAACATCGTTGGATGGTGCTCTGAAGGTTTTTAACGGAAGCACCTGATTCGCTTGTAACCGTGGATAGGTTAAAAAGAATCTTAAGCTGACTGGTTACCAGCAGCCTCTTATTCTCGAACCGCTCACAGAGTGCTGCCCAAGCAGACGCAAAACCATCATTCGTGAGTGGAAACTTCGCGATGATTTCATTAGCTTCACCAGCAGTCTTTGAATTTAGATGGAACAATTTTTCAACCGGACATTGTTGACATATATTGCAGCAAAAAGGTCCCGGAACGTGGGCCAACGCAGATAGTCTCCATGGAACACCTCTGTGTCACACGGAGGGAGGCGACAGCCCCCGGAGAAGGGCAGAGGAGTGGGTATTTCAACCCTTTCAGATGCGGACACACCCTTTATCGCCCCCTTCAGGCGTGAAAGACACCTTTCATAAACGGAGTAGCAGTGCTCATATTTCGCCTCCATTGCAGCAATATCATCACTCTTTTCTTCTTGTGTGAGTGCCTTGGAACAGATTTCATACTCAGTCTCAATCTTATCCCAAAAGACTTGTAAGCGATCACGGCGAATTTCGAAGGTAAAAATATTATCTTCGTCGGATGCGGGAGCATTGACACGGGACTCAAACTGGATCAGTTTGTCCGTAACGGAAATAAACTTCACCAAGGACATCGTTGAATTTTTCTTGGTAGATCTGGTTTTTACCGGACTACGATTCGGAAATTGTGGCTTTGAATTTTTTTTCGGACTACGATCCGGAAACTTCGACTTTGACTCTTTATTCGGAAGTGCGCTGGGAAATCGCGATGACGTTGCGGCTGGTGACGCCGATGGATTTTTTTCACGCGAACGATTGGATTTAACTTCTCTTCACTTTGTGGAGGTGCCCTGATTGGAATACGAGAAGCTTGCGACCCAGATGGAGCGGACGAAGTGGAATGACGACGCTCAGGTTGGGAAAGTGGAAAAACTGGCTTAAGTTTTGCTTTTTTATCGGTCTCTTTTGACCCTGTGGGCATACTATGCTTTGCAATTTAAAAGAATAATAATGTGTGCCGAGTTACCTGGAATGTTAGGTGGGTCACGACAATATTAAAATAAAGTGGAATAAAAACGATGCAATAAATATAAAAAATGTTTTGAATAATAATTAAAATAATTATTTATTTTATCTATACCACTTGTATTTATTATTATTATTATATTTTTTGAGTGTTCCAAGGAACGGCGTTCAAATGCAGACGCTTTGGATGCGCTGCTAGTGATTTTTTTTTCCCCGTTAACGGAACTAAAATAATTTATAAAAGAATATTTATAAATTATTTGAAATATTCCATCCGGAACGGACTGGGAACGGAACGGAAAAAATTAAAATTGTAAAAGAATATTTACAATTTCCCCCGTTAACGGAACTAAAAAATAATTTATTAAAGAATATTTATAAATTATTTGGCTTATTCCACTTGGAACGGAATGGAAACGGTACAGAAAAATTAAAATTGTAAAAGAATATTTACAATTTCCCCCGTTAACGGAACTAAAATAATTTATAAAAGAATATTTATAAATTATTTGGCTTATTCCGCTCGGAACGGAATGGAAACGGAACAGAAAAATTAAAATTGTAAAAGAATATTTACAATTTTCCCCGTTAACGGAACTAAAAATAATTTATAAAAGAATATTTATAAATTATTTTGGAATATTCCACCCGGAACGGAATGGAATCGCAACAGAGAACAATTGCGAACGAAAAAAACAGAACGGAAAATAAGATATTAATTATAGATTATAATTAATACCTTTAAATTAAGTTAAGTGTCCGACGGTTGACGATCACGATATATTGCCTTACACACTTTAGCGCTTCAAGCGCTTTTATGACAAAGAAATCGTTGTTACCTTTACCAGTTCACCAGAGCGGAACTAGCAAAGCTTACATATGCATGTATTGTTTATATTTTGTCGTTGTAGTTTATGCCGGCAAAAATAAAGTTTTTTATTAAATTTTAATCTCTTTGTATGCTCGGCCAATGTTTTGTTTTATGTTTTTTTAGTAAATGTTATATTGCACTTGTATTTTGTTTAAGTTATGGAGTGCCGGCGACTTGACAAGTGCTGGAAATAATTCACCTGCAAGTGCGGCGCTTACTGCGTTTATGTGTATATTAAACTATTGTGTGTTATGTTTGCATATGTAATGTGGAATATATATGGAATATAAATGTGGATGATGGACTGATGTAATTTCGATGTCCGGGTGATGTAATATGTAGATATATATATGTGTGTGGAATATGCAGACGGCTTAGGAATTAAAATATTTGTCTGTTCGCGCATATGCGTTTATACATATACACATGGATTGTACATACATATGTTCAGCTTAGTGCGGATTGCCGGCGGCTGCTATTTCTTCGTTTTAATTAATGTATTAAATAGTGTGTATATTTTGAGTGTGCTTGTTAAAGTTGTGTGATGATAAATAGTATTGGGAGTTCAGCAGTCGGCGCAGAAAAAATTAGCATGTCTGTCTGAATATATGAAGATCTACATATGTACGTACAAGCACATATGTATGTAGGTATGTGCAACAGGTGGCGGATTGCCGGCGGCTGTTGTTGTAATAGTTTATGTGCAAAATAATGTGTATCAGTTAGAATGCAACTGGCGTGCTTTTATTGTCGGCCAATATAATGTAAATTAAGTGTAAAAGTACTGATGTATCTTCGGAATTTGTACGGATATATGTACTTACATATGTATGTCAATTCATTCGTACATACATATGACTGTGCTTCTATGCAAAGCGGAGCAGTGGAATTGGAATTTGTAAGATCATATGTATGCCAATAAATATATTTTATTGCATTTGAACATATGACCCTTTTAATGTAGGATTAAAAGAACTTTGGAGACTATTTTAGCGGGTGCTAAAAATATGTGGACGAATCGGAATGTATGTGCATACGTACATACAATATATTTGCGAATATATATTGCCATATGGCGGACTCTATGTGCCGGTATGTAGAAAAAGTATGTACATATGAACTATGAGAAATTAAGAAAGTGCATTACTTATCTCTTTTCACCAGTGAACTTGCTGGGGCGAGTGGAAGGATATCCGGCTCGAAGGACCAATGTTTGTGGCGGAGGCTTCAAAAGATGTGGTAATGCGATGTGGTGGTTTTCGTTTATGTACTATGTATAGTAGCGTTTATTGTGGATGTTTCAGATGTGTTTGTATGATGTTCACTCTTGTATCGTGATTGTAGGATGTGGTTAATTATAATATATGTTTCACGTAATTGTATGTAATAAGCGGATAGGCTTCTTGTATGTAGGACAATCATATATATAATGAAATTACGCTATAACTTAGACTTAAACTGTACGTGGCTCTGTTAATTAACATGATGAGAGCGACTGGATTACATACAGTTATAGTGTAAAATACTTGTATTGGAAAGGCAAAAATGATGGTTCTGAGCAAATTACATATCTTGAACAATTTAAGAACCCCATGAATTCTGCTATAAACAACTAACTAGAACGCCTAATGGCAAAATATAAAAATGTAAACAAAAAAATTAACAAACAACGTTTAAGCCAATAAGGTATATTATGTATGAATACTAGATTTAAAAATAAATATTAAATAGCATACATAGAAATATGAATAATAAATAAATAAATAAACTACACAACTTAAACCAAACTATCTCTTTGATGCGTTTTGAAGTCAACGCAGGATATTAGATTTTCCTAGCACTAGACCAAAATAAAAGCAGATGAATATATATATATATGTATATATATATATTTATATATATATATATATATATATATATATATATAAAATCAAAGGTTAGAAAGGCATGGCGCTAAATATTTATATATCAAGCCCAAAAGATTGGAAAATAGTTTTCATATTAAGGACGGTGGGGACCAATCAAAATCGTATAAGGGGCGTGGCTTATTAAATTAATACAAGCAGGATCACTGGGCGTGGCTTATTTAATTAATACAAGCATTATCACTTTCCCCCTATAACACACATTCTCCTTCTAACACTTTCCCCCAATAACTCTTTCCCCTCTAACACACATTCTCCTTCTAGCACTTTCCCTCTCTAATATACATTCTCCTTCTAACACTTTCTCTCCCTAACTCTTTCCCCCTCTAACACATATTAATCTTAAGCTACAAGTATCAATAATCTTGTTTAGAAGCAATGTATTGATCCTGCCTCTGCTGCTGCTGTTGCTGGTGCTGCGTAGGAAAATTCCCATCCCTTGTTCACAGAACCCCAGTACATCGAACAAGCGTTCGCTTTTCTCTATTCTCTATCCTTTCTTCCTTTGCACACTGCTACTCATGATCATAAACATTCATTTTTTGACGAGTGTTGCAGGTTTACAATCCACGCACGTCAAAGAGGCGCCCTCTCGATTCCAGATCCTTTGATCACTACTACTCATGACCATAAACATTCATTCATTGTTGCTTGCTTTCAGGTTAGTAATGTAACTCACGTCAAACAGGCGCCCTCTCGACTCTCTCTTATCTATCCTTTCTTCCTGTGCACACTGCACCTCATGACCATAAACAGGTTTACAATGCCACGCACGTCAAAGAGGCGCACAATTGACTCTAACACTAGTTAGGTAAATAACCAAATCTGTTCCTCTGATCACTGCTTCTTAAGAATCTTGTTGCTATTGTCCTTAAGAATACCATCTATGATTGTAGCTTGCTTGCAGGTGTATAATGCAACGCAGGTTTAACAGGTGCGCACTTGACTCCGAATCCTATGATCACTGATTCTCACAGATGCTGCTGGTAAAGTGGTGGCCTAGGAATGTTAATCCTTTGTTCTCCACCCTAGTCTTATCAAAGTAGTGACACGATCATGGGAAAAAAGGGTCATAAATAATCATATTGTAGGGGTCAAAAGAAAAGGGTCATAAAATTATTTGGGGGTAATTAAAATGTCAAAAAAAGTCATAAATTTTCGGCAATCCTTTGGGGTAGAATCCCCATTCTCCTACTACTCTAATTATATACTATTTTGTGACTAACGCAACATTGCTAAAGCAGAAATGCTGTAGCGTTAGGAATGCTTAAAAATACAAATAAAAAAAATAAAAAAACACATTATATCCAAAATCCCAAAATTATCAATAATACCATAAAAACCAATAAACACCCAAAAATCAATATTATAAATCATTCCAAAAATACCAAAAATAACGAATTACCAAACAAAACCGGAAATACCAAAAAGAAAACAATAAATATCAATAATTCCTAAAATACGAAAAAATACCGATGCACAATATAGTTTCAAAATATACCGATATACCAAGTATACAAAAAATACACGAAAACGTTATTTGGTGGTTGTCATCACCTATCTTGGCACCAAATTTAGTGGCTCCAGTTAAAAACTGTCGAAGATAACGGCGTTTCCTATTTCATATTGCGGGGGGCTGAAGGCAGTTTGAATTGGTGGGCATTCAAATGTATGATGCAGATCATTTTGAGATACCACCAGCAATCTTCCTTCAGGATTTGGTGACTCTAGCTCAAAGTTTGTAAAATTTGTGGAAAAGGGAGGCTGGGGGCAGTATGGGTCGGCTTTGCATCCCAATATTTGATGCAGTTATTTCGGGGTCGTCATAATCTATCTCGGCACCAAATTTGGTGGATCTAGCTCAAAAGCTGTGGAAGATATAGGCGCTTCTGATTCCAAAAGTGGGGAGACTGGGGCGGAATGGGTGGGTGTGCCTTCAAAAGATTTGATGCAGTTTTTATGGGGTTGCTAGTAGCAATCTTTCACCAAATTTGGTAGTTCTAGCTTTAAGGATGTGCGAAATAGGTGGATGTATCGATTTTAATTTATCCAACTTATCGGTTTGCCAGCCCCTCTCTTATCGTAGAACAATCTTGACAGCTTATCTGTCCCGGCCATTGATAAAGATTATTGGAAAGTTTCAAGTCTCTAGCTTGAAGGGTGTGGAAAAAAGACGTGGTCATACAGACGGACGGAATGACGGACGGACGGACTGACTGACGGGAGGACGAAAACCGTGATTGACATTGCACAAACCCAATATACTCTTTACCTTCGGTATCGGATATAATGATTCAATTTTATACATAACAAACAACAGTCGGACACAACCGACAGCGGTGCACTCGTTACCAGTATTAAAATCGTTAGCAAGAAACTTGATTTCAATGGGGTACGGTTGCGGCAGGGGTGTACGCTGCCTTAAGACCTCTCCGACGCAGAGGGGGAAGCCAGCAGCTATCTTCCTTAACAATTGGGTGACTCCAGGTCAAAGATTTTAAATTTTATGAAAAGGGGGCTGGGGTTTTTATGGGTGGGCGTGGCTTCCAATTGTTTTGTGCTATTTTAGCAAACAATAAAAAATTATTTCCATAATGAAATTTGTGTTTTTCTAGTGATTTTTCAGCAACTTTATCCAAGCCATTTTATAAAACATTTTTTATGTGTTAACATCTATACGCGCGGTAGGGTAACTATTAAATGTTACACACTATCAAATTTCTCAGCCGTAACTCACATGCATACCTCGCTGCCGTAACTCGCTGCCGCAACTCACACAGATAGGCAGTCCAAAATTTAAATAGTATATGGTTGTTGTACAACAATTGTCTCTGTCTGTGAACAAATATAATGGTATTGGTGTTGCGGCAGAGAAAAGTGGTCGCAAAGACGAAATCTCGCTCGTGAATTGACGAACGCTGTGTCTGTTGCTCTGCTTTCGCTTGGTTTTTTTGTGCTTAGAACCAGAGAAACAGTCAACTGAGACGGTCGAGTCACGCGGTCACAAAAGAAAATACGTGCAAGCTTATTTTTTTTGTAGGTGCAGGGTTTCTGGGTTGGCAATTATTAACGTATTTAGTGTAGTAGGCTGATAGTGGTAGGTGGTAGTACTATAAATCGATACAGTACCGATGAATGTGGCGATGTATTGAGTGGACTATCGATTAGATGTAAGCGACGCGTGAATAGAATAGCACAACTTAACTTGATATTGAGAAAGAGACGGGTGAAGATCTAAAGATAAAATAAAAGATTAAAATTTTGTAAAGTATTTATTTTGTGCAATATTTATATATAATTTCTATCGAGCGTTTATGTTATGTTATGCTCGTGTATACCGATATATTGTAAGCTAGTATTAAGGTATCGATGTTAGTATTAAGATTTATGAAAAAGTGTGGTTCGGCCACACTGCTTATGCCCCTGTCTCTTTTTCCTGTTACCCTGACGCCAACGCACGCATATGCGAAAAACTAAGAAAAAGAATCGGTAAACGTAGAAGACATCGCGAATATTTTAATAAATATCAGTAGATATTACAACTCTGAAGTGGGATACGCCCAACGCCCAACCTATATTTAACGCCCAATCACCAAAGATGGGCTTGAATAAGGAAGAGATGTTAAACCTTCTGAAGGAAAATAACATTGCAGTGCCGCCGCTAGCGAACCTTGTGCAGATATGCAAATTGGTATCAGAGGTGACAAAATCTGCTGCCGCCTCGCCACCTGCTGTCCCAGCGCCCACTGCGCCTGCTGCTGCCGCAAAATCTGCTGCTCAAGTGTCTACGCTGCTGTCGACGAATTCCGCTGCCGCCCAGTTGACTGCCGTTTCAGCGCCAATTCTGCCGTCGACTTCTTCCGTTGTTGCACTTGTGTCTGCTGCGCCACCAGCAACCCTGCCGTCAACCGTTTTTGCTGCCGCCCCGCTATCTGCTGTTTTCGAAACAATTCTGCCGTCAACCGATCCTGCTGCCGCCCCGCTGTCTGCCGTTTTAGCGCCAATTCTGCCGTCGACTTCTTCCGTTGCTGCACTTGTGTCTGTTGCGCCACCAGCAACCCTGCCGTCAACCGTTCTTGCTGCCGCCCCGCTGTCTGCCGTTTCCGAAACAATTCTGACGTCAACCGCTGCTGCTGCCGCCTCACAGTCTGCTGTTGCCGAACCACTTTTGCTGTCAACTGTTCCGGCTGCCGCCATGCTGCCTGCTGTCCAAGCAGTAACCCGGCTGCCCACGGCCCCTGTTGCTGCGCCTCTGCCTGCCGTCACAGCGCTAGCCCTGCCGTCATCGAGCCTAGATGAGCAATTAGCCAATCTACGTAAACAGAAGGAGGTTTTGGAAGTGCAGCAGCAGATTGCGAGTTTGAAGCAGAATCTCGGTGTCTCTCCTGGCTTGCCCAGCCAGCGTGTCACAGACATATCCGTTATCGAGTCCATGGTTCCCAGATTCTCGGCAGATAATGCGTACGATGTAACGAAGTGGATCCGCGAACTGGAGGATGCTTGCGATATACTGCAGCTGGATGCCCGTTTGAGGTTGATCGCCTGCCGTCGGCTCCTGGAGGGTACTGCAGCTGTACTGATACGCACGGTAAAAGTGCACAGTTACCAACAACTAAAAGAAGTCTTAGTCGGTGAGTTTGGGCGATCAAGAAGTGTGGAAGAAGTGTACCCCGCCCTAAGTAGCAGACGCATCAAGCAAGGAGAGGCGTACCTGAGGTACACCATCGAAATGCAAGAAATTGCTATGAACGCCACGATTCCGGAGGCCGAGTTAGTGGACCTGATCATCGAGGGGCTTCGGGACAACTCGCCAGCAGTGGGCATGTTGTACGCCGCAAGGACCGTCAGGGATCTAAAAACGCTATTGGAGCGTTATGAGAGGCGGAAAATTCAGGCACAGGCGAGCAAGCACATAACTGCAGTACAACAACTGACGTCTCGACAGCCCGCTGTGAGTAGTGCTTCGCTGCCGTCCACGCTGGCCGTCCCTGCACCCAAAGATGTGCGGTGCTTCAACTGTTCCGTGATTTGGACACTATAAGTCGCAGTGCCCGAAGCAAATCAGACCAGCGAATTCCTGCTTTAAATGCGGCAAACTGGACCATACATACAAAAACTGCCCGTCCAAGATTGGAACTTCCGGTGCCACCAACGCCGCCGCTGCCGACGCACTCACTCTTTCCTATTGCGGAGACGCCTTGAAAGATAAAGTAGATATTCTACAAATGGTGAGTGTTGCCTTAATGTCAAATCAAGTGAAAAGCAGTGAGCTTACGAATATTTTTTCCCTTCTTGACTCTGGTAGTCCTAGAAGTTTCATTCGGCAATCAGAAGTGCCATCTTCATATAGCCTGAAGCCAACCCTGCTGAACTGCCGTGGTCTGGGTAACGACCAACTTACGTCTTGAGGAAAAATTCAGTGTGAAATTAGAATATTCCAACAAACAGTATTCCATCAATTTGATGTACTGCCTAGCAGTGCCACAAATTTGCCTATGATCTTGGGTAGAGACTTTTTTGTTAAAACAAATTTGAAATTATGTAAAATAAAAGTGTCTTATACCAAAAGTAAATTAATGAAGTAAGATAAATATAAAATGAATTGTAACAAGAAACTCACTGCTGTCCTTAATTCACTTGATTTGTTTAGGAAAGATGTCAAACGCACAATGACCAAAAATGAGTCAACCCGGTCGCTTAATGAAAATGAGTTTATACCTGCCAAATCACAGTCGTGTACCACTAAAAGAGAGTGTTCCGTCATGTCTGAGCATTCGTTGAGTGATGCCCTAGCAGCCATTAATGCAATCGAGTTACCTGCTGTTAGTGAAAATGAGTTTAATATAGAGCCTACTCTGCCGTTAGAACAATCTACAAAGTTGCAGTCTGTTATTTCCGCCTCCTATGTTGATGTCCCTTCCGAACTGATTAAACTGACAAGTCAGACCCCTATTTTCTGCCGCCCCCGCCGATTATCACATCACGAGCGCAACGAAGTGCGCCAAATATGTGATGACTTATTAACTGCCGGCATTATCCGTCATAGTAGTTCCCCTTACGCTTCCGCTATAGTGCCCGTTAGAAAAAAAGATAATACCTTAAGAAAGTGTTTTGATTATCGCCCGCTGAACAAAATAACTGTTCGTGACCACTTCCCAATTCCGCTGTTAGAGGATTGTGTTGAACATCTGGGGGGTATATCGTACTTCACTGTACTAGATTTAGAAAGTGGATTTCACCATGTCAAAATGCATCCTGATTCGATTAAATACACTGCCTTTGTAACACCTGATGGTCAATTTGAGTACATACGCATGCCGTTTGGCTTATGTAATGGTCCTCCAGTTTTTGCTAGATTTGTATACTTTGTGCTGAAGGACTTGATCAATAGAGGTCAATTAGTGATTTATATGGATGACATATTGATCGCGTCGAGTGATTTTAAAACCCATCTGCAAGTGTTGAAAGAGGCACTTTATACCTTACGAGTGAATGGGTTACGCCTTAAACTGTCTAAGTGTCGTTTTGCGCACAAAGAGTTGGAGTATTTGGGGTATTAAGCGAATTCTTCCGGTATCACCCCGAAACCAGGTCAAGCCATAAAAAGTCTGCCGGAACCCCGGGATAGGAAAGAATTGGAACGTTGTTTGGGTCTCTTTTCTTACTTCCGCCGCTTTGTACCCAACTTTGCCAAAATTGCTTATCCGATGTCGCGCCTGCTGAAAAAAGATGCCCCTAACGTTTTTTCTGTTGAGTGTCTTCAATCATTCCGGACACTGCAGTCCAAACTGATCGAGTCACCGGTGCTGTCTATTTATAATCCGAAGTCTGAAACTGAATTACATTGTGATGCTAGTTCCGCCGGTTTTGGACCAATGCTCCTGCAGAAACAAAGTGATGATAAATTTCATCCTGTGTGTTATTTTTCGAAGACCGCTTCCGTCCCAGAATCTTAATTGCATAGTTATGAATTGGAAACCCTGGCTATCGTGTACGCCTTAAAGCGTTTTGAGACATACCTGAAGTTCATTCCGTTTAAGATAATTACAGATTGTAATTCATTAGCGTTAACCCTTAAGAATGGTGGATCTTCCGCGAAAATTGCCCGCTGGGCATTGCTTTTAGAAAATTATAGCTATACAATTGTACATCGGTCCGGTATTTGTATGCCGCATGTTGATGCACTTAGTAGAATAGACACGTCTGCATATGTGGACGATGCGAACCTGGATTTCCTACTACAACTGACGCAAAACCGTGATCCAGAAATTGTCAAACTTCGGAGTGTCCTGGAGAACCAAGAGGTTGCTGGTTTTGAGTTGCAAGATGGTGTCGTGTATCGCCGATCACCGACTGATGTACTTCAGCTTTATGTCCCTGCCGAAATGATTAACAGTGTCATACGAACAGTGCATGAGAAGCTAGGCCATCTGGCCACTGAAAAGTGTTGTACACAGATTAAAAGCATTATTGGTTCCCGTATATGAAATCCTACGTTAATAATTTTATAAAGAACTGCCTCAAATGTATTTACTATTCCCCTTCCGCCAATAATGGTAATGCTACCCTGCATAGTATTCCGAAAACCCATCTGCCATTTGATACTCTTCATATTGACCACTAAGGACCCCTTCCGTCCAAGCTGTCTAGAAAAAAATGCCTTTGATGAAATTTGTCAAATTGTACCCTGCCGCTACAACTAATTCCCGAGAAGTATGTCACACTTTAGAGACGCAGTATTTCCCCAACTACAGTCGACCTCGCCGAATTGTTAGCGATCGAGATATAATCCATGTCCAGAATGCCACTGCCTCCACTCGTGCAAATGGGCAAGTGGCACGTGTCAATCGTGTCTTAAGTCCCACGATTGCTTAATTGGCCGAGCCATCGGATCATGCCGAAAATTGAGTTCGCCTTGAATAATTCAATCCACTCCACAACTAAATTTGCACCCTCCGTCCTCCTTTTTGGTGTCGAACAGCGCGGTGCTGTTATAGATGAGTTAACTGAGCGTTTAGATGATAGGCTTATTAGTGAAGTGCCCTTAGTGGACACCCGTTAGATTGCCCTGCAGAACGTTGTCAAATCTCAAGAGTATAACACAGAGTACTTTAGCAAATATCATCGCCCTGCCTTTAATTTTGAAGAAGGTGACTTCGTCGTCATCAAGAATGTTGATACGACGGCCGGCAAAAAAAGCAAAAAACTCATTAATATACCGCGGTCCCTATGTCATCCACAAGAAACTTCCGAATGATCGGTATGTCATCCGAGATGTTGAAGGCTCCCAGCTCACACAGCTTCCGTATGATGGTGTGCTGGAGTCATTTAAACTAAAATTGTGGCTCACGTCTGATTAAAATTGTGCTTTTGATGTCTGACCGCAGGCAACACCCGCCGTTTGGTAAGGCTTCAAGCCCTCTATGATCGATTATCTGTCGATTCTCTGTCAGGACGGCCGAGTTGTAAAGTATTTATTTTGTGCAATATTTATATATAATTTCTATCGAGCGTTTATGTTATGTTATGCTCGTGTATACCGATATATTGTAAGCTAGTATTAAGGTATCGATGTTAGTATTAAGATTTATGAAAAAGTGTGGTTCGGCCACACTGCTTATGCCTCTGTCTCTTTTTCCTGTTACCCTGACGCCAACGCACGCATATGCGAAAAACTAAGAAAAAGAATAGATGAACGTAGAAGACATCGCGAATATTTGAATAAATATCAGTAGATATTACAATATATTAAAATATCCGGCTTAGTTAAAATAGATAATAGTTGGTTGGCAATAATTAAATTAAGTTATAGAATATATTTGCAATAATTGCATATTTTGATTATTTTTATTAACGTACGTTGGCGTTGGCACACAATTGAGATATAACTAAAAACAGTTTAATATTATATCATCCACCATCATTTTAAGAGTATCCAACATTTATCATTCGTCTAGTACAATTCTGTACTGCTTCGTTTGTAAATACACAAAAACAAACACACTTACAGACTTACATAGCGGACTTCTTTAGTAAGACAATGAACTGACGAATGATGAACCCAAATTCAATAAAATAATATTTTTGTTCAAGAAAACGTTCTCATAGCAATAATACAGGTACAAACATACCAACAAACAGGTGTTAACACATCACCCGTGAGTTTCAACACCCACTGATTTATTTTAGATCTGGGCTTATATACTGTGTATTTTCTAGTGATAAGACATCTAACAATAAGGATACAAATCGCATTTATATGTCTTATCTAACACTAAATTTTTGGACTGTATTCTGAGTGCGCGTCCCTAAAATTCATCGTTGGGTTTGTATGTCGTTACGGGACGTTACGGGATAGGCGGCGCATCCTTGTAAGACCACTTGCGAGATGATAAGGGTGCGATGAGAGCTTGTTTAAGTATTTTACTTTTTGTTCCGCTAATTCCTCTTCGACTGTTGGGATGTTTAACTCTATATAGATGTTTTCGTTCCGAACATACAACGGTGCCTCGGTGATGGTTCTCAAGATTTTCGATTGGGTCTCTGGAAAATGTCGATGCTGCTGTTGCAAGCGTTCCCCCATAATTGGGAACCATAAGTCCAAATTGGTTTTAAAACAGAGCTCTAGAGCAGGATCTTGTAGTCCAGACCAAGGAAAGAGCGAGCAATCGACAATGGACGTTTTTGGCTTTTAGCTTGAGGTGTGTTTTCTTAGCTTCAATGTGTCGGCGCCATGTAAGGCTTCTGTCTAGATGTACGTTACTTACGTTACATTCTTGGCTGTTAAGGTAGAAAGTTACTTCCTTACATTTTTGTTCGTTTACCTTAACTCATTAATCTGATAACCATTTTTCCACGTTGACCAGATGGATGGCGAGTTGCGCTGTTGCTTGTATTGAGCATCTGGAGCGGCTGAGAATAGCTGTATCATCAGAAAAGGTTGAAGTTGTTATTCGGCTACTTATAGGGATGTCTGCTATGTACAGCACATTTTGTGTTGGCTCAAGTACGCTGCCCTGTGGAACACCAGCTGCAATACTGTGTTCGTCACACATTGCAGTCTTACATCTTACTGCGAACTTCCTGCCGTAGAGGTAGTAGAGTTTGAAGCAGTCGGTAGTGCAAACGTATTAGTTTCAGGGTTGGGTTGGAACACTTTTTGAAGATGAGTAGCAAATGTGCTAACTCTTTCTTCATCGCTGCGGGCCCAGCTGCGAAGTTTCTTATAGGAATAACTTTTTCTGTTTGGGAGCTTAGAGTTGGGTGAGCTCTCCACAATGAGTTTTTCGTACTGGTGGTTGATAATTGCTCGAACTAACGGCGCACAGTGGCGCCCGTAGAACAAGTCAGGTGTCAAAAATCAAAAATTGCATGTGCTTCTAAAATATATTGAATGAACCTACTTTATGCGAAATTTTCCAATGATTTCAAATCTGCAACCAGATTTTTTGTTCAGAAGATATATCCTTGCAAAGTTGACTGATTTCTTAAGTTAGATGGAAATCGCTATTTTAATGTGATTTTGTCGGCTTTGAGATACAATATTTCAAAAACTAAGAAATGGATCATCATTATTTTTGATTCTATTATTAGATCTTTTTATTAAAAAAAAGAATAAAAAAATTGTAATGTTTGCTTTGCGGTTGGCCTGGTAAATCAATATTTACTGACAATCCATTTTTTCACTATTTTTTAACTTTGATGGAAAAAAAAAAATAAATACCCTTTTTTACCTCTACCATATTTTCAAAATAATTTCTCTGATAATTCCTTTATCTTATGCAAAAAATTTTCAGCTTCCCGAATTCGCCCCTGTAGTTTTTAGAGGTAAAAGAGTGAAAAAAGTCATAGGTAAAAAATGTGTTGCATGCATTTCTGGGCCATTTATGACACAAAAAAGAAAGCCCATTTTTATGGTAGTCACAAATCTGCATTCGTAGAGATCGGTTGTGTCGCGCTTGTGCCCAAAAAAAGCTTATCTATTTTGCTTTGCTTTAACCGTTTCATTTGTTGCTGTGCAAAATAGCACGCATTCTAAACTTCGGACTCTGCCTTGTGCAGTGTCGGCATTTGGACAACAACAAACAACAGTGGGAGAGGTGCGATAAGCTTGCATTCTCTGCCCATTGGGCCCCTCACCCCGCGCGCAGTCGCCAAGAGGGGCAGTAAAAGCTTGTTTATCTCTAAAGCTCATCTTAATTTGTTATGCTTGCTCGCAAACAGAACAAAATTAAGAAAGGTATAATTAAGAAAGCTAAAGTAAATCAGCGATTGAACAATAATATATTATACATAATTGCCCAAATGGAGGAGAACATTTTTCCTGACTCTCAGCTTAGAAATAAGCAGATTGTTTATGAGAAAATGCTCCTAACAGCTGGCAAAACACCTTCGGATATTAGGGCTGAGTGTCGCCTAGAAACTCAACGCCTTTTGTGCGCTGAAACTCACATCAGCAATAGCACGACCACTACGACTCTAACATTTACAAGTGCGGCTAGTAATCCCACTTATACTGTATCCACTGTAATAACCAGCAGCTCTTGCCCTGGCAGACGTATTGATAGCCATGAACCAATATGCTCCACTGGCACCGAAGAGCCAACGACCAGCAATGCTGCCATTAGATTAAAAGCAACGAATGACTAAAAGAAAAAAATAACCGAAATCTTTGTCACCTACTTCCAGTTCCAAGCGCGTAAGCAGAGAAACCATTCTGCCTTCACCGTCGACCATAACCAATTAAGCAAACTCTGAAAACAGATTTGCAGTGCTGGACATGGACATGGATCACGAAGACAGTGATTATGAAGGAATTTCCCATGACGCAAATATGTCATCTACTAATCCTGCTGCAGGTGAGCCGGAACTCGCCGATCTCTCTGCCCCTGTCCACAATTTTGATAACGGTGCAACTAACAGAGACATACAGTTTAAGGGCCCAAAACCACCACAAATAGTTGTAAATGTCAGAAACTTAAATTACCTTTTTGAACTCATAAAAGAGGTCGCCAATCTGGACAACGTTACGACTAAGGCCAATCAAGGGGAAACGACTAGAATCTTTGCCAAGGATAGCGATACCTACAGGGCAATTGTTAACCATTTTGAAAAAGTAGGTATTGAATATTATACATACCAAATTCAATCGGAAAAACCGCACAGAATTGTAGCTAGAGGTCTACATCACAGCACCCTAAACAAAGATATTATATATAGCTTGAAGGCAGTTGGATACGATGTTCTTCATATTCATAATCCTACATCTCAGGATACTAATGAAAAACTCAATATTTTTTTTTCATTAATATTAAGCCTTGTGCTGCAATTAATGCAATTTATAAGATTAAGTATCTTTGCCGCCAGATGGTGAAGATTGAAAGAATGCGAAAAGCGACGGAAATCGCACAATGTCATCGCTGCCAACAGTATGGGCACACAGCCAAGTACTGCCGCCGGCACCCAAACTGCGCCAAGTGTGGAGAAGACCATGCCACTACACAATGTGGACGCTCCCCTGAAGCGCAGCCTACCTGCATCCACTGTGGAGGAGACCACATGGCCAGCTACAAAGGTTGTGAATGGTACCAAAACTTTCTTCGCCGGTCAATGGGAGCCACCAAGAGCGTGAAAAATGCAACCAGGTCGAATCGCTTCTCTGTAATGTCCCATGTAGACAATTGTTATCCCAGTACAAATGGTAGAGAGCCGCAACAGTTTCCTACCTTGCAAATGGCCCTTAGCAGTAAGGCAAGAAAATCAGTATTGCGTCATAATTTTCAGCAACCGCAATTATTACAGCAGCGGCCACAGCAACTGCCTCAACAGAAACAACATATAATACAACAGCAACCTTCATACAGTGCCAATGGCAATACAGGTGTGTCCTACGCTGCAGTAGCAAAAGGAAATTCTAAACCAGGCAACGTTGGATTTGCTCAGCGCCGTCTAGATATTATACAGACACAACATGCACTGCAACAACGAGAAGACAGTAATCAACAGCACAGATTTCTTGATGTACAATCGCTTCTGGAGCAACAACAACCACAGTTTCAGCAATGGCAACAACAGCTTCAACAACAGCAGCAACATCAATTTCTTATGTGGCTTCAACAGCAACAACAGGAACAGCAACTGCAAAACAAACAAGCCAACCAGCGCTTAGAAAGGCTTGAAAATATCGTATTTGAAATGGCTAATACTATAAAACAATGGGCTGGAGCTAATCACCAGTCTCATGACAACGTTTCCGCCTCGCAATGAACCACCTTAAGGTTCTTATCTGGAATGTCAATGGCATTTCAGGCAAAGCCAGAGAAATTGAGCTCTTCGCGCACAACAACAGCGTAGATATTCTTCTCTTAAATGAGATTAGGCTGAACCGAGGGGAAACAGTGAAGATATATGGATATACGTTCTATCCTGCGTACAAACCATCGCGTAATAATCACGGCGTCGGAGGAGCGGAGGTATTGGTGAAGAGCACCCTTCGCCATTTTCCACAAAGGGTCACTGAAACGCAAACTATTCAGATGTCGTCAGTGAAGGTGGCAACTGGCCTTGGTGACATGGAGTTTAGTGCCATTTACTGCCCTCCAAGAAACAGAATAGAAGAAAGACATGTCACTAATCTACTCCGTGCTTGCGGACAAAGATACTTTGTAGGTGGTGACTGGAATGCGCGACACTGGCTGTGGGGAGATAGATACAACTCACCCAGGGGGCGAGAACTAGCTGAAGCCATTTCTAGCTGTGGGTCTAATATTCTTGCTACAGGATCACCTACAAGGTACCCATATGTGTCAAGTCATACGTCCACCTGCATTGATTTTGCATTGCATCACGGTATACCGGACTCACGTACAAGCATAAGCGCTAATTGGGATCTCGACTCTGACCATTTGGAACTAGTCGTCACGATACAAACGGATGGAGTTACCACGCGTCCATCTCCTCGGCTAGTTACAAAGCGAACTAATATTTCAGCTTTTAAACAGCTTTTGGAGAGCTCCATTCAATTAGACACTACGCTTAATTCTGGGGAAGATATTGAAATGGCAGTAGACACTTTTACCGAGCAAATCTACACAGCAGCTGCTGACTCAACTCCTCCGACAGATTCGATTAGATATGGCATCATACTCACAAGGGAGGCCAGAGAGCTTATTGTAACAAAAAGGCGCCTACGAAGACGTGCGATTAGATCTCAAGACCCATGGGATCGACTTCTTTGGAACCGGGCAGCAAATCAACTAAAAAACTTGCTAAGACGACTTAGAAGCGAATTTTTTGAGCAAAAGTTGGCGTCGCTGGACTATACCGTGGATGCTAATTACTCACTCTGGAAATGCACTAAATCTCTTAAACGACATCCCTTTAGGCAGGTTCCTGTCCATTGCCCTGGAGGCAATCTTTCTAGAAATGAGGAAGAACAGGCAAACGCATTTGCTCATCATCTGCAAATACGATTCACACCGTACGATTTTGCTACTGCGGAAGAGATCAGTGAAACAAACTACAGCCTACAGACACCGCTGCAAATGGCTCTACCCATTACGCCAGCTAGGGTCGAGGAGATAGTAGATGTCATAAAATCCTTACCAAAGAACAAGGCTCCTGGCATCGACAGGATTTGCCATGCGACACTTAAAGCTCTACCAATTCGAGCAATTATTTACTTATGCTCGATCTTTAACGCAATGCTACGGGTGCAGTTTTTCCCAAGGCAGTGGAAGATGGCAGCTATCCATATGATTCATAAGCCAGGCAAACCGGAAGAAGACCCGTCATACCGGCCAATAAGTCTGCTGCCCTCAATTTCCAAGGTGTGGGAGAGGCTTATTGCTAAACGTATCAGTTTTGTCATAAGTCAAACTAACATCTTGCCGGAACATCAGTTCGGCTTCCGAGAGGGTCATGGCACCGTGGAACAGGTTCACAGACTGGTGCAACACATACTGCAGGCGTTTGATGACCTTGCGTACTGCAATGCAGTCTTTATCGACATGCAGCAAGCATTCGATAGGATCTGGCATGTTGGACTTTTATCCAAAATAAAAAGTCTGTTACCAGCACCTTACTTTGGCCTCCTGCGATCATATCTGGATGGACGGAAGTTTATGGTCAGGTACAGGGATACCTACTCTGCTCCCTGCCAAATGTTAGCTGGAGTTCCGCAGGGCAGCGTCCTTGGCCCGCTGCTCTATTCTTTATTTACTGCTGACTTACCTAGACCTACCTACGAGAACATGCAATACCCCTCAAAGGCTATCATTGCGACTTACGCCGATGACATTGCGGTTCTTTACAGATCCAAATGCCGGATTGAAGCTGCAAATGGGTTGCAAGGATATCTTGATACTCTATCAGCGTGGAGTAGAAGGTGGAACATGAAGGTCAATCCTTTAAAAACAATGAATCCGTGTTTCACACTTAAAAGGAGTTTAATGAATACCCCAGCAATACAATTTGAAGGTGTGACATTGGAACAGCCATCTCAAACAAAATACCTCGGCATCATTTTAGATAAGCGCCTTACTTTTGGGCCTCATCTAAAAACAATAACCAAAAGGTGTGGCCAAAGAATGCAGCAATTACGATGGTTGATTAATAGAAGGAGCACTATGTCGCTAAGAGCCAAAAGAGCAGTATACGTGTATTGTATAGCTCCAATTCGGCTGTACGGAGTGCAGATCTGGGAGATTGCTGCCAAATCAAACTTTAAGCGGATACAAGTAAAGCAGAACCGTACCATGCGGCAGATAACTAACTGCCCTTGGTACGTGCGTGGCTCCTCACTTCACCGTGATCTCAATCTACACACTGTGGAAGAACAGATTTGTAGACATTCCAGCAGGTACAACGATCGACTTGTTAGACACCGCTGTATACTTGCAAGGAGACTGCTACCAGCTAGGCCGTTAAGGCGACTGAAAAGACTGGGATTCGCCAAGACGATTCATTAATTGTCCAGCACTCCCACCACCTGCTAGTAATCCTCGTGAGAGGTTTGTTTCTTTAAGATTTGTTTCAGATATGTGTTGTTAAGATGCTATTTAGAATGTATGGTTTCAACGCTTGATAAAAAATAAAAAAAAATAAAAAATAAAAAAATTATATGGTTATTGTTTCGTTCCTTATTGTTAACATGCATGATTTTTGTTTTTCAATCAGTTATGCTTGCCTGAAACCCTTTGTTAAATCCAGGTCCCTATATTCAGGTGCAGTTACAGGATATACAAATAAACTACCTGATACCATATATAAAAATTGCCCTGGTATTCAAGTAGTAACATCCCATACAGGTAGGCATCTTATTCGGACAAGTGCGTAGTACCCTAATTGCACAAATTTACCTTTACATAACAAATATTATGTAAATTTTGCAGGCATGAAGGCTAACTCTTCTCATGAACCCTTGATCCAAACGGCATCTATCAGGTAGTAGATTAGACTATGTACTGAAAAAAAATTATAATCTCTGGATAATTCTACGACTGAAAATTGGTGAGACAAGTACTACATTACTCTTCAAACATGTCATTGAACAATCAACAATTATTTGACCTGTTTAGGAAGTCAGACACACCAACAAAAACTTAAGAAAGATGAAAATACAGGATGCGTTTTCAAACAAGTTCGACTTAAAGTAGACTGCCCTAAGTACGGAAACGCAAGCTCAACCGATGGAAACACTTCATGAAGGTTTTTTGAAAATGATGAGGCTGTAACTCGAATCACTGGAATCAACAATCAAATCTTTAAAAGATTGGCAAAAAAAAAATAGCCCCGACTGTTCATAAAATAATGGCGCATGGCAAAGATATAATTGAGTATCAGTCTTTGCCAATTGGAGAGCTTTCTGAAGAAGCACTGGAATCATTAAATAAATTTTATAAAAAATACAGATTGCTAAACACTTTCAAAGCTTCAAGGGTGAGACAAAATGAGCACATCTTCAACATTTTAGGAGCATCTTCAGATCCACTTATTTCATCACTGAGGCATGTTAAGTCACGAAAAGAATTAGTAAATAGTTATAGTTCAGAGATGATTACTCTTTTAGATATACCATCTTTTACGGATTGTGATGAATATTTAACAAAAAATTAAAAAAAAAAATCAAATTAAAAAAATATTATTTTTAATTATTATAATATTAATTTTAAATTATAACAAGTAAGAAGGCTCTAGTCGGGAGAGCCCGACTAGAAGATACCCTGAACCCAGTTGCAATAAATATATTTAATTTATATAAGACTTTGGTATACTGGCTTAGCTTCCATCGATTAAGTTCAATATCTCCGGTGTTTCTCAACCGATTTGGACGATATTTTCAGAAAAGTTCTATCATTATCCATTACTTCAACCCTCATTTTTAGATTTTCCAAATTCGATAATTTATTGTTATCGATATTATGAGTATATCGGAAACCAGAATAGTTATCGATAATTTGAAGCAAACTTGTTCTGCTAATGGTATAGGAGAACTTAAATACAAAATCAGAAGTCTCTAGCTTTTGTGAGATCTCTGAGATCCGCGCGTTCATACAGACGGACAGACGGACAGACGGACAGACAGGGGGACAGACGGACATGGCTATATCGTCTCGGCTGTTGATGCTGATCAAGAATATATATACTTTATAGGGTCGGAGATGCTTCCTTCTGCCTGGTACATACTTTTGCACAAAACCATTATACCCTTATTTACCCATTTTATGGGTTAAGGGTATAAGAACCATTAAAACGAAACAATAAAAATCAAAAAATTAAAAAAAAAAAAATTTTCCTTCCCGTAAAATTCGTTTTTTCACAAATTTCAACTTTGCATACCCATAAATTGGCACCAAAAATCGTAGAATTCATTTCAAATGCTTATTTTACAGGTTGATTAATTATCTGTCAGATGCTATTTAACCCTGCTGTTTGCTCAAAAAAAACTTACGAATCACAGCTTAGCGGACCATTTGGTCCATACTGCATTTTTCATACAAAATAACAATTTAATCGAATATTTAAAATCTATTTTGATTCAATACTTCGTGTGAATATAATACAGGCAAACCCCGATAGTGTGAACCAAACGAAAATCAAAATTTTGAAATTTGTTCACACTATCGGGGTGTTCACACTATCGGGGTTTGCCTGTATTCATAAATCATTGTGGAATATTACAACACAGCTGATGTAAAAATTAGTTGTGGGATTCCCCTTATTGAGTTTTGTTATGAAGACGCACTGCGTTGTTCAGTTTGTGTTTTGCTATGAAATAGATAAGGCGCTAGTTTATGTTACATACTGCGTGAAGAAATGGCGAGCCAACGTCGCTTGAACGAAAATGATATTCGTGATGTGCTCAATGCAAGAAGTGACTCCGAGTCTGCTTCGGATATTTCAGATTTAGACATTGACTTTAGTACGGAACATAGTGACACAAGTGATTCTGAAACAGGGAGTGAAACAGACGTGGATGCAGCTTGCTCCAATGATCCCTTGTTTATTGCTAAAAACAAAATGGTATGGAATGCCACTTCATTACCTCAACCCATTGGAGCTACCGCTGAGAATATAATTTCAATGAAACCAGGACCAACTCGATTTGCAATATCCCGATGCAATGACATGGTGTCAGCTTTCTTGTTGTTTTTTCCGCCATCAATAGAAAAAATTGTCATCGAAAATACTAACAAGTATGGCAGAGTCAAATTTGTCGACAAATGGATCAATATTGATCAAGACACATTGCGAGCCTATATTGCTGTTCTCATTCTTGCAGGTGCATGTCGGTGAGTGCCTTTTTTGTTTTACGTATTTCGAAAAATTAGTTGACTTATATAAAATTTCTCTAGCAGCGCAAGAAATGAAGACGTTCATGGTTTATTTGATGAAACTTTTGGCCGCCCCATTTTCCGATCAATTATGTCTGAAAAAAACTTCCACAAAATTACAAGTGCGCTCCGTTTTGATGATATTTCGAGTCGAAGACAAAACCGTAGCAGCGATAAATTTGCTCCAATTCGTGACCTGTGGGATCGTTGGCAAGATATTCTTCCAATTTTGTACAACTGCCACGAAAATGTCACAATTGATGAGCAACTTGTTGCATTCAGGGGACGTTGCTCTTTTTTACAACCATATCTTGGAAAACCTAAAAATGCAAAGCCTGAAAAAAACCAAGGAGAACGCATTGTGTTAGAATTGACGGAAGGCTTGAAAGGACAGAATGTAACAGCCGACAATTTCTTTTCTACTTTTGAGGTGGTAAAAAAGCTGCTTGAAAGAAAACTTACATATGTGGGAACAGTACGCAAAAATAAAACATTTATACCTCCCAAATTATTGATTGTCAAAAAACTTCCACTGTATACATCTACATTTGCTTTCAATGAAATTGCGACATTAGTGTCATATATCAACCACAAAAACAAAGCAGCGATATTGATTAGTTCAATGCACAGGATAGCTAAAGTGGATGAGAGTGGGGCGAAGAAAAAACCGGAGATTATATCTTATTATAATTCGACAAAAGGTTTGTAATTTTGTTATCCGTCTATAATACTGCTGACCAAATGATTGGATCCTACACAACAAAACGCAAAACAAATCGATGGCCGAACATTGCATTTGCAAATATAATTGATATATCGGCTTTGAATGCGTACATACTTTTTTCTGAAATCGATGCTTCATAGCTGATTCGAATCGCAAGAGACCACACTTTTTGCGGCAGCTGGCACTCTCTTTGGCTAAGCCGTATATGATGAAGCGGACTAAACTACCTCATCAACAGTTTTCAGTAGACTTATTGGCTGAAATAAGAAAATCATTCTCCGCTTCAGAGCCCTCTTCAAGCAATGCTACTACCAGTTCAGGATCTAGAAAGCGTGGAATTTGTAGTTGCTGCAAATCAAAGTCTGACGTAAAATGTAAAGTAAACCGAAAAACAATGTGCTTAGCATGTTATGACAATAATGTTTTGTAAATAACAGCAAAATAAATGGTTTTTTGGTTGTAATCAAAGAAAAATATATATTGGACCAAATGGTCCCTTGAGCAACGATTAGTAAGTTTTTATTTTTCTCAGTCCCACTTTAAGTCAGACCATTAAAATTTTGTATATAACAGTGTTTTATAAAAAGACCACCTGAAAAAAAATTTTAAGTCAATATGTATAACCGTTCAAGAGTTACAAAGGAATAAAAAAAAAATTGGACCAAATGGGCTCAAGGCTAACAGCAGGGTTAAGTTGATCGATTATCTCATTTGGTTCAAAAGTTATGATTTTTGCAACGAAAAAACTCAAATGGCGCCACTGTGCGGAGTTGAGCGCGTTCGTACTCGACTTTTAACGCTTTGGTGAGTTTACGTGTGGCGTCTTTAAGTTTTTGCTTTGCCGATGGCGATCTGTTCGATTGCCAGTCACGTCGTTAGTGCCGCTTTTCAAGGACGAGCTGTTCATTTATTCATTTATTTATTTATTTATAGTCAGCTAAGAGCAGCTGACATGAAAATTAAATCAAATTTAATATACATTTAAAAATAGTTAAAATTATAAAATTAAGTATAGTATATATTATTATTTGTAAATCTTATAATAAATATAGGCAAAATTTCATAAGTAAACGTTTAGGCTCTGGGAAATTCAATAAAAAATTGAGTAGTCCAACATTTGTTGCAAGGATTGGGAAAAACCCTCAAAAACCCAATCAGACCAGCGTTAGATTAGTAATTAGTGGTTACGATTAGATAAAGCAAAAATGATCGATCTTTTTAGTACTGGAATTGAGGCTTCTAAGGAGACAACAGAATAAAGTTTGTTATAGTCAGAACATATAACACGAAATGGTTCATGAGTTAAATAGTGGCTAAAGCAACGATCAAGGCTAAAGGGTAAAAAGTTACGTGAAGATCTAATTGGGACATTAAATTTAATTCGACTCAAAAATACTGATGAGTCGATTTCACCATTAAGTAGGTTAGTAATAAATAATACTCCATGCATAGTTCTACGGTTTAACAGGGAGGGAAGATTTATTAAAAGGAGTCTACTAGAATTCGGGGGTAAGTCAACTCCAGGAACCCAGTTAAAACTTCTAAGGGAAAATAGAAGAAATTTCTTCTGCACAGATTCAATTCTGTCCTGGTGAATCGAGTATTGTGGGGACTACACACAAGATCCATACTCCAGGATGGGACGTACTAAGGATGTATAAAGCGTTTTAGTGGTGTAGGGATCATTAAACTCTTTCGACCACAGCTTGATGAAGCCAAGGACATTAATGGCCTTATTGACCATATACGAAATATGAGTGTCAAACCTTAGTTTAGGATCAAGAATAATGCCTTAATCTTTAATTTCAAACACGGGGTCAAGTGGTGAAGCATCAACCAAGTAGTGAGCGGTATGAGGCGTACTTCTACACAATGACATCACTTTACATTTTGAACAATTTAAATTCAGTAAGTTAGTTCGGCACCACGCTGACAATGCACCCAAATCCGACTGTAGCAAGTTACAAAGAGAAGCATCATTATATGTGAAACAAAGCTTCACATCATCAGCAAACATATACACAAAAGAGTTAGTAATAACAGCTGGGAGATCGTTAATAAATAAATTAAATTACAAAGGACCAAGATGACTACCCTGGGGAACACCAGAGGTAACAGAAATAGATTAAGATACCGACGATTTAAAAACAACTTTTTTGTTCGGCCACACAAGTACTCCGAAAGCCACAATAAAAGTTTTGATGGAAATCCAATAATATTTAATTTATGAAGCAACAGAGAATGACTAAAGACCTATTTACTCTTGACTTAAATTTACTTAACTTAACGTAACTTAAAGTAACTTAACTTAAGGAATGTATGCGTTTACTCTCAACTTAACTTTACGTAATAAATAAGTGTGTCAGTGCTGAAGAATTATGTAAGCAGTGCTGTTAAACAAAATAAAATATATTGACCGCTCGTTGGCGCATTTTGAATACAACGTTGCTACCAAGTTCTTTGGCAGTTGCAGTCCAAACTGCTCTTTTTTATACCCTTAACCCATAAAATGGGTAAATAAGGGTATAATAGTTTTGTGCAAAAGTGTGTTACAGGCAGAAGGAAGCATCTCCGACCCCATAAAGTGTATATATTCTTGATCAGCATCAATAGCTGAGACGATATAGCCATGTCCGTCTGTCCGTCTGTCCGTCTGTCTGTCCGTCTGTCTGTCTGTATGAACGCGTGGATCTCAGAGACTACAAGAGCTAGAGACTTCAGATTTTGTATTTAAGTTCTCCTATACCATGAGCAGAACAAGTTTGCTTCAAATTATCGATAACTATTCTGGTTTCCGATATACACATAATATCGATAACAATAAAATATCGAATTTGGAAAATGAAAAAATGAGGGTTGAAATAATGGGTAACGATAGAACTTTTCTGAAAAATTCGTCCAAATCGGTTAAGAAATACCGGAGATATCGAATTTTATCGATTGAAGTTAAGTCAGTATACCAAAGTCAATTATAAAATTAATTTACATATTTATTGCAACTGGGTTCAGGGTATCTTCTAGTCGGGTTCTCCCGACTAGAGCCTTCTTACTTGTTTAATGTTATTTTTTAAGTCTATTGACTTTTTATCATTTATTAAATTATGATTTTCAATTAAATTTATAAAATTATGCTCATCCATTTCAGTATTTGAATTTGTAAACAGCGCTTAACGTTTTGCAACACAGTTTTTGATCAGCTGTTTGATTTTCACATCAATCAACACTGTTCAACTTAAGAACTTAACTTAAGAATCTGCAATCTGCATGTTCAGAATTAAGTAAAGTTACGTTAAGTTGAGAGTAAACGCTAACATTGACAGCCATAAGGCAGATTGAGTCAGCTGACTCTTACGTTAAGTTAAGTTAAGTTATGTCAAGAGTAAATAGGCCTTTACAGAATCAAATGCATTACTAAAATCGGTATTTACAACGTCAGTTTGCATTTTTTCCTGAAACCCTTTGATAACAAGCGAATTCAAGAAGGTAAGTGGTAGCAGATTGAACTACATCCTTGTTGCAGTTGAGAACATATAATTTTTTCAAAGACTTCAGGAATGGCGGACAACTTGGATATGCCCCTATAATTTTTAACGTTTGATTTTGAAGAATTTGTATGGAGTGGAATTATAAATGATTCCTTCCATATATCAGGGAATACAGTTGAATCAACAGACAAGTTAAATAATTTATTTAATGGCGCACAAAGAGAATCCGCGCAGTATTTAAGAATACAACCTGGCACTCCATCAGGACCAGGCAAGTAGCCAGATTTATTAGAGTTAAATTCACTCAGGAGCGTGGACTCAGTAATTACTGGGACATATATGCAATTTGACGTTTGAGCTTGAAAAGGATAGGAATTACTTCTACTTTACATACTCGATGAGTATACTGATTGAAAATACTCAGCAAATAGATCGGCTACTGCCTGATCAGAACTTGCTTTTTTTCATCTAGGTATACTGAAGAGTTATTAAATTTATAAAACTGTTTAGGGTCACGTGAAAAGTTTATTCTACAACGATTAAGATAATTATTATAACAAAATGTGATAACAGAAAGAAAACTAGATTTTGCTACTAAATACGAAGATAAATCTTAAGTGGTTCCCGATTTTTTTTAAATTTTTATATAAGATTTTGTCTTCGCGTTTTTCTATTGCGATTGTTCCCTCGTAAACCAAGGTGGTTTATTATCACTTGAAGAACAAGTGAGGGGAACACAAATATCCAAAAGCGAATTCAAGGTCCTATAAAATATGGCAATAGCAGTTTCTATATCAGTACAAAAAAAAAGCCGATACCAATTAGTATGCTGAAGAAGATAATTTAAATCAGTAAAGTTAGTTTTAGGAAAGTAACGTGTTTTTAAAGTATTATTAGATACTGAACTATGGTTAAGAAATTCGATGGATAGTTCTTAGGTTGGATGGCAGGTATCTTCCGTAAACACTACAAGGAGTATTCTACTAGCATTACTGCAATCTGAGTATGAAACAAATATTAAGTCCAACATTCTACAACTACAGTTATTCACCCTGTTAACTTGCGATAGGCCTAACTCCAGTAGGCCATCGATAAAATCATCAGAAGTGACTGGTAATACCGCCGAAGATGTGTCATTCACAGACCATACAACATGTGGCAGATTAAAATCACCAACCACTATCAGATTATCCATATCTGTCAAAAATGACGAAACAAGTTGCATGGCACTAAGATGGGATGAGTAAATGTTAATATCAGATTGAGGAGGAATATAAGAGCAAGTAACATAAAGTGAACGGCCGTTTAGTAATATTTTAACACATAAAAACTCTATTTCCGGAAGATGCTGAGAATGAATCTGTTCAGAGGAAAAACAGGAGTCAACAGCAATGAGAACACCGCCCCCCTTGCGGGAAGTGCGATCGCATCTGTACAAGTTATGTTTTGAAGGAAAAATGGAATAATCAGAAATATCAGGTTATAACCAGGTTTCAGTGAGTCCAACTATTTGAGAACTAAAAGATAAGCTGTTAATATATAATTTAGCCAGTTTAGTGTTAAGGCCTCTAACATTTTGATAGGCCAAGCTAATAACTTCAGTTAGATTTTTGCCGCCGAGGTGGAGGCAACAGGATGGCTAACAGGCGGTGTACTATTTATCCTTATACCATTATTATTGTAAATTTGCCTATTCGTACACTCCTTAACGACAAGCTGCGGCGGCCAAAACTTTTCTGAGCAAATTGTCGAAAAAAGTTCAGATGGTACACCCAATTTGAAAGAAGATATACTTCTGGCATGTTTAAATTTAAACTTTTCAACAACAATAAGTGGGGAATCGATTTGACTTTTAACATATGCTGCAACATCATCCGATGACGTATCGGATGCCAGCCTAGAAACAAAAACAAAATTATTAAGTGGCACAACAACCAGAGTCTTGTGAAGATTCTTTCACCGCCTCTTTGCAAGACCCACAATACCATTTAAGGCCTGTGTCAGCAAGCAGACGCTCCCTGATTTTGGCTGTAAAGCCAGCACATTTCATGTGGATCATGATATAAGTGCGTGAGCGCGTAAGCAGTTATAACTGCAAGAACGACTAAAAAGAGCGGACGAGAGCGCGGAGGACTGACGTTGGATAGCGAGAGCAAGAAAATAGACACAGTACTTTGCGTTAGCAGACGAAATCACAGAATATACGAAAGCGAATATAAGTATGTATGGATGTACACGTGTGTTTTCTGTAATTTTAAGCAATGCAGCGGCTGTTCAACTTCAAATTAAAACAAGTCGAAACGTTGCAGTCGGACGCAACCGACTGCGGCATACTCGGTACCAGTACTATAACCGCTTAAAAAGAGGCCTGATTGCAAAGGGGTACGGATGGGGCAGGGGTGTACGCTGCCTTAAAGATTCTCCGATGCAGATGGGGATACCACCAGCTATCTTCTTTTCAAATATGGTGACTCTAGCTCAAAGTTTGTAAGAGCTGTTGAAAGGGGGGCTGCGGGCGGAATGGGTGGGTGTGGCATCTAAATTTTTACTGCAGATCTTTGTGAAATGTCAATTGCTATCTTCATACCAAATTTGCTGACTCTAGCTCGAAAATTGTAAAAGGTTGGGAAAGAGGGGCTGGGGGCGGCATGGGTGGTTGTGGCATCCAAAGTTTTGATGCAGATCTGTGTGGAATGTCAATTGCTATCTTCATACCAAATTTTGTGACTCCAGCTCGAAAATTGTAAAAAGTGGGGAAAGGGGGGCTGGGGGCGGTATGGGTGGACGTGGCATCCAAAGTTTTGATGCAGATCTGTGTGGAATGTCAATTGCTATCTTCATACCAAATTTGGTTACTCCAGCTAAATGTTTGTTAAAGGTGGGGATAGGGGGCAAAATGGGTAGGCGTGGCTCCAAAACTTTGATGCAGTTTTTTGGGGGATGCTAGTAGCTATCTTCTCACCAAATTTGGTATTTCTAGCTGTAAGGATGTGCGAAATATGTGTATTTATCGGTTTTGAGTTATCGAATTTATCGATTTGTCAGCCCCCCATTTATCGTAGAGCCCCCATCTTGACACTTTAATTTACTATCCCATAGATTAAGAGAATTGGAAAGTTTCAAGTCTCTAGCTTGAAGGGTGTGGAAAAAACTTGCATACATACGGTCGGACAGAAGGACAGGCACCATGACGGACATTGCACAAAACGAATATACTCTTTACCTTCGGTATCGAGTATAAAAATATATAAACTCACACATTGAGCTTAAGCCACGTCTCGTAGATGAGCCACGCCCACCCATTCCGCCCCCAGCCCCTCCGCATTTTAAGGCAACAAAGCTTATAATTCCCACAGTTTTTGAGCTATAGCCACCAAATTTAGTGCCAGGATAGGTGTTGATGACCCCCCAAAAAATGCATCAAAACTTGATTGATTTGGATGTCACGCTCACCAATACTGTCCTAGCGGCCCCCATCCACCCAACGCTTCGTCAAAAACGGGAATGCGTTTATCTTCCAGAGTAGTGGAGCTAGAGCCACCTAATTTGGTGGGAAGATAGCTGGCAATGACCCTCAAAAATCCGCATCAAAGTTTTGGAGCCACGCCCACCCATTTCGCCCCCCTTTCCCCACCTTTTACAAACTTTTAGCTAGAGCCACCAAATTTGGTATGAAGATAGCAACTGACATTCAACAAAGATCTGCGGCAAAAATTTGGATGCCACGCCCACCCATACTGCCCCCAGCCCCCTTTTCCCCACTTTTTACAAACCTCGAGCTTATGTCACCAAATTTGGAAGGATCAAAGCTGGTGGCATCAACATCTGCATCTGCATCGGAGAATCTTCAACGCAGCGTACACCCCTGCCGCATCCGTACCCCTTTGCAATCAGGCCTCTTTTTAAGCGGTTTTAATACTGGTATCAAGTATGCCGCAGTCGGTTGCGTCCGACTGCATCGTCTCCACTTGTTCAAATTGCTTTGAATAACGTTACGCCGGAAAACTTCTTGATTAACCTTAAAATCTACATTGCGTGTTCTTAAGTTGTAACTTTTAGCTTGCTTCTCATAAGCGTCGATCATATTTTTGCGCAAAGCTTTTCGTAACAAATCAAGTTGGTCATTCCTGTTGAGAGTACTTACTGACTCAGTTAACAGATTCAAATTCTTAAGCAATTGAAAGTCAGAGCCATGAGTAATCATGTTAAAACCAAATAGGGCATGATATGGGGAACATCCTATACTCTGATGCACTGAATTTCGAAGCGCACAGCTGATTCTGTGGATATGCTGATCCCAATCTCGTTGATCTGGTTTTAAATATGGTCGAACTGCAGAAACAATGGATATATTCACTCGCTCTGACGCGTTTGATTGTGGCGAATATAAAGCCGTGAGAAATGCGTTGAAATCGTTAGACTTAAACTGGGCACCATTGTCACTAATAAGAAGTTCAGGAACACCGTACGTAAAGAAAATGTGGTCTTGTAAAAATTGTTGTTTTTTTTAGGATCAAAGGCAATGAAACTTTGAGAAATGGTCTAATACAATAAGTATGCCAGTATAACCTTGCTTACTTCAAGGATATGGACCGAGAATACCAAATACCACAGCTGAAAAGGACGATGGGATTCTGCTTTTTGACCCATTGGAGGTTTGAGCGTCATATTGGGAGCCTTGGTAGTTTTACAAACTTCACAGGTTCGAATGAATTCACGTACTTGAGTTACCATTCCGGGCCAGTAAAACTGCCTGCGAATAAGCTCAAGTGTTTTACTCATGCCGCCATGTGCCGCATTGTTTGCATGTCTGATAACAGATTCGGTCAAGCTTTTCGGAACCCAAAGCTTCCACATCTGAAGCTTGGCATCTTCTGAACCATCGTCATGATCTGTGCGAACATAAATAAAGTTATCAGAAATCTTTACATCCGGATACGAGCTTTCGTTCTCTAAGATTTTTATTTTTATACTCTGATACTCATTATCCCTAAAAAATGAAGAACTTAGATCATTCTCCGGACCATACGACTCTATTGCTGCCATTTCGTCAGCATACATCCGGGACAAAGCATCAGGTACTACATTATCTCGACCCCTAAGATGGCATTGCCCATCTCGCTAAACGCCCTTTAAGGTTTGCTTGTTTCATCAGCCATGCTAGGTAAGGTTAGGTTAGAGCGGTAGTGGAAGGCTTTAATACACCCTCACTCACATAGGCCATGTGTTTTGGCCCGTTGTGGTGCCGTGTTTGGACTTAGTCCAAAAATCGTATACCCAGACAATGAGCGTGTTTCACCGCCTTTGAGGGCGTGGTCCCAGCCCGAGGTTTGAATGAAGGACAGGATATTTTTCGGTTTAATATCCGCCAGTTGAGTGAGGTCCGATAAAAAGAAGGACCCTAGATAGCGATTTCTATTCTTGCAGAGTGCCGGACAGTCGCAGAAAAGTTGGGAAACTGTTTCCTCCTCCTCCTCGTCACGACAGCTTCAGCAGAAATCATTTGAAGGGGCTAGAAGTCTCGCTGCGTGAGACCCCACCAGCCAGTGCCCCGTAATGGCCCTGATTACGGTGGCACAGCCTAATCTGCTTAGGTGGATTAGGTCTGAGGAGCGCTTTTTGCAGCGCGTTGGCCAGGTTTGCCTAGCAATCCTACCTGAGGCGGTGGTAAACTGCCACCCCTTGTTTGCTTCGAGTTCGAAGTGCGATCGAATTCTCAGCTTGCAGCTGGCCATGGGAATACCCCAGCCCTCCTTGTCTGTGAGGAGAGGCAGGGTAGTGCCATGCCTTGCCAGCTCGTCTGCTTTGCAGTTGCCCTTGATGCCTTTGTGACCGGGCACCCAAATTAGGTGTAATTCGTACTGCTCTGCCATCTCGTGTAGAGATCTGCGGCAGTTTGTGACGGATATCGAGTTGGATGCTATCGCTTTTAGTGATTTGATAGCCGCCTGACTATCGGAAAATATGCAGATTATATCTGCGGAGCATTCACATTCGGAAATGCATGAGAGTGCTTCCTGTATGTCCGCGATCCAGCTTGAAATACGCTGCAGTGATCAGGAAGGTTGAACGATTTGTTGATGGACAGCTCCTCGCAAAAGACGCCTCCCCCTACCCGTTCGTCTGGCTTGGAGCTATCGGTGTAAATTTTTACAGAGTTTGCCGGCCCTGGCGTGCCGCAGCACCAATCCTCCCTTGGGGGGACTAGTGTTTTGAAAGGGGTTTTGGGGAATTCTTGAGGACAACAATAGTCCGTGTTTGAGGGGATAAGCAAGTTACCCACTAGAATATTAGAGTGTCCGAAATCCTGCTCGAACCACTGCTTCGTTTCTCTCATGCGTAGGGCAGAGAGAGTTGCTACTAATTTTCCCATTTGGTCTATTGGTAGGAGATTAAGTATATTGTCCAGAGCCTTAGTTGGGGTCGTTCTTAGGGCCCCTGTTGAGATCAGTCCAGCGGCACGCTGTACTTTGCCAAGCTTGTGGACTGATGTTTTCTTAGAAATGGGGATGGGACGAACTATGGCTTCATTTCAGTCCAATGGACTTCTTACATGTATACAAAGGGACTGAGGACTTCTTAGCCTGTTCTTCGGTGTTAAGATTCGAGTCTAGTTTGCTGTCAGTTTTGGCTGGGTTTAGCCCTAGTCCCTTTGAAGTGGCCCATGAGGACAGGGTTCGAAGTGCGGTGATCATACGCTCGCACAGACTTTAGGTGCAATAACCCGAGAAGGCTAAAGCGACGTCATCCGCGTAGGCTATCACCCGACTGCCCCCTCTCTCTAAGGAGCGCAGCAAGCTGCTAACATCCACATTCCATAGAAGAGGGGAGGGAACACCTCCTTGTGGGGTGCCTCTCTTGACGGCCCTGGCAATGGTCGAAATCCCCAGTGTGGCCCTGACGATCCTGCATTTAAGCAGTTGATCAATCAATTCCACAATGTGGTGTCCAACCCCCAGCTCCGACAAAGCCTCGGTGATTGCGCCTGGTAAGACGTTGTTAAAAGCGCACTCAATGTCTAGAAAGGCTATAAGGCAGTACTCCTTGTGGTGTAGTGCCTTTTATACTGTGGATATAACCGCATGGAGCGCTGTTTCAGTGGATTTGCCTTTTTGATAAGCATGTTGTGCTTGAGAGAAGTGATCGGTCTTGATCGAGTCTCTGATATGTATACTCAGCACCCTTTCTAGTGTCTTTAGTAGAAAAGATGTAAGACTGATTGGACGAAAGTCCTTTGGGATTGAATGTGAGGCTTTACTGGCCTTCGGAATGAAGACGACCTTGGATTCGAGCCATGGCGTGGGGATCGAACCGGTTATCAAGATATCTGAAAAGAATTTCTGAAGCCAGTTAATGGCAGTATCCCCTGCATGTTGCAGTTGGGCTGGAATGATTCCATCCAGCCCAGGGGATTTGTAGGGCGCGATGCTACTTATAGCCCAAGAGATGGTATCCCTGAAGAAAAGGTCTGTGGAGACATACTCCTGAAATTCTCTATGGATCGGGGGTCAGAAACATGCTACTGAGCATCCGGGGAAGTGGGTTTCTACCAAAAGTTCCAGTGACTCCGAACTGGTCGTTGTCCACGAGTCGTTGGGTCCTTTAAGGAAGCCCATGGGTGCTTGTGTGCTGGAGAGAACTTTCCTAAGCCTAGCGGCTTCTGTGGTACTCTCGATTGTGGAGCAGAAACTCTGCCAAGCGGAGCGTTTAGCTTGTCTAAGTGACTACTTGTAGGAGGTTAGGCTGGCTTTATAGAGACTCCATGATTGGTCGTCTCCCCTGAACCTTGCTTTGTTAAAAAGCTTTCGCGAATTTTTTCGAAGCTCGCTTACTTGTGGGGACCACCACGGTGGTTTTGTTTTCCCTCTTGGTTTGCTCTGGGGGCATGACATGTTAAGGGCGACTTGCATGCCTCCGTGAGTTTGTTTGTGAGCAGCTCTGTGTGCTCGGGGGAAGGGGGTCCCGTTGGGGGATGCTCTGGAATGAGTCTTGTAAGACGTTCTTTGAAAGTGGTCCAGTTCGTACGTCTAAAGTTTCTGCACCATTTAGGCTTTGGGATATCGGGAGAGAACACTATATCGATATACCTATGATCAGAGAAGGAGTGCTCAACTAGCACCCTCCATCTTGTAAGTCTCTGGTGAAGGGAGGCTGTGGCTAGCGTTAAGCCTAGGACTTCTTCCCTATTCTTTGTAATAAAGGTTGGGTCGTTTCCTATATTAAAAATATTCAGACTCGTCGTGAGGATATAATTAAAGAGTAACTCACCCCGTTCATTTATATCCGAACTGCCCCACTGATGGTGGTCAGCGTTGGCGTTGCAGCCTATGATCAGCTCGGTGTTTGTCGCTTCGCATTCGGTGATTAGCGCACGTAGCAGTTTATGAGGGGGTGGCCCTTGATGGTCGTGGGCCATGTAGGTTGAGCTGAGCTTGATGTGACCTGACTCTAGCTCGAGGCACGCAGCAGTGTTGTCGCCATTGCTAAAATTAGGGAGCAGAAAAATGTCTAGATGTTTTCTGGCAAGTATGCAGGTGGGAATTTTACCTTCGTTGTGGGCTACAAGCAGCTTGTAGCCCATAGTCCCCAGTCCAGAAACCTTGTTACAGCAGACCCAAGGTTCCTGAACGAGGACAACGTCTACTCCGCATTGGCTTATACGGAGTAGCAGAGTGGCTGCAGCCGCCTTTCAATCGTGGAGGTTTATCTGAAGAAGTCTTAGAGACATGTTCAAGTTTCGGCTCCACCACTGTCGGATCAGCCTCTTCGTCTGTGTCTGCGTCGAGGTTGATCATGTTGGCCATGTCTTCGGCTAGGTCAGAACCTTCTGTCTGGTGGGCGTCACCTGCCTTGGCATCAGCCACCGCGTCACTTTCGGTGACAGGGTCATTTGCACAATGGGCTGTAGTGCCGCCTGCAGTGGCCTCTGCCGTTGGCTGCTCACTTGGAGCTTCTAGCGCCGCAGGTGCGTCATCTTGAGCCAACGGCTTGCTAGCCACGTCCGAACGGTAGATCCGTTTTACTATCGGCTTAAAGCCGTAGTGGGCCGTTCGGTTGGTTGCGGCTAGGGCCTCGTCTGATTCATCATATATGACCAGGATCACATGCCGATTGTTGCCTTCTGGCGCCTCGACCCTAGCGATCCTCCAGTCATGCGTAACCAGGTCGGGGTTACTCAGTTGGAAGAGTTTGATGATTCTTTTGGGATCCGCGGGCTTGGCGGAAACCCAGACTCTTGCTCGTGGTCGACTGCGCACGTCTTTCCAGTCTTCTGCCTTCAGCTGAGCGCTGGGATAGACCTCACCGAGAAGGCCAACAGCTTTTTTGTATAGCTTTGCGGATTTGTCGTCTTCAAAAGCTATAGCTTTGATGTTGCCCTGATACCATCCAGCATCAGAGCAACGGGTTGGCGGTCCGTTAGCATCATGTCGACTACCTTCTCCTACAGCTCATTTTCAATAGCCCCCACCTGTTCCGCGGGATATGGCCCTCTTGGTAGCCCTTATGAGGACCCTAATGAGAACCTTTTCCTTGGCGGCTTCGGCGAAGGAGCGAGTGAGCGGCTGTGGCCGCGGGGGTGGCCTGATCCACTTGGCTTGCGGTGCCGGCTCCTCAACGGAGCGTTGGCGCTTCTGCTTGGCTTAAGCAGATGCGGCGGGTATTGCTGGCTTAAAATCCGGGAGAATGGTTTTAGCCCACGCAATCATTTCGACTCTATCTGGGGATGAGGGCTGGGCGGTTAAGTTCTCTTGGAGAATCTGCGCCGCTCGCCGCTGGTCCTGAATGGACGGTATTTTGGCCGCTGTGGGAGCGGGCCCCAAAGCAGTAGCCTGCGTCACGGACCGGGAAGCTGGTGTTGCAAACTTATGTTGCAGCCCGTAGCCGCTCCAGGTCGACGTCCGGGGTGTAAGGACGAATGGCTTTTTCGCCCTGCACTAATGCCGCTAGCTGCTTTGCGAGCACTTGCTGGCGTACCAGGGGTCGGAGAGCCGATGCGAGATTCTGTAAAGGGATTGGCGTGTCCCACCGGGTTTTCAAGTGACTCGGACACTGTATTTTGTTTTTGTCGGTTGAATTGATATTGTTCCCACGAGTAAAAGGGAAAGGAAAGTCACCCGCGACATAGCCCGTGTGCCGTGGGAAGCCTTTTTAAACTGGAGCTCGGCAGGTATCCAGAGTTCGCAAAGTAACGACCGAGCACCCCCTCGGCCACGAGTCCCTCGGCACAATGCTGTTCCACCTTGGACTGGGGTAATTTTATAGATTTTTCTTCTCTCGCCCGACTACCATTCGTCAGCACCCTTGGCAGAGACATGACCGTACCAAGGGCCTGCTTCCAGCCGCCCTCGCGAGGAGAGTATAGTTGCACTTCCAGTTGTGAGCAGCAAGGACGGCACGCACTGCACGGGCGCACATTCAAATTATCGGTATGAATATGTTTCCCTACGGCGTGCGTTCTTCCCCTTCTTGCTTCAATTGGCTGACGGCCATAAGCCAGGCTAAACTCGATTGATCTGTAATCACTTCAAAATCTAGCAATTCTAAATAGCAACGAAACCGTTCGATTCCTAATACAACTACTAAACACTCTCTCTCGGTAACGCTATAATTGTGCTGGTGCGGAGTTCAACTTCTTGGACATATATGCCACTGGTTTTTCTTCCCCTGTATCATTCAACTGCACTAGAACTACTCCAACGCCATAATTGCTTGCATCGCAATGAAGGAAGAATTTTTGACTAAAATCCGGGTTTTGTAGAACAGGTGCTGAGGTCAGTAAGTTTTTCAGCTGTACAAACGCTTTTTGTGCACTGTCCAACAAACTTGTTTTTACCCGATGGTAAATCGGTTATTGGCGTGGTGACTTCCGCAAAATTTGAAATGAACCTTCTATACCACCCTGCTAAACTTAAAAATTCCCAAGTGCGCTTTAGAGACTTTGGAACAGGCCAATTAAGAATTGATTCGATCTTGCTTGGATCAGTAGCAATTCCGCCTCTTCCGACAACATATCCCAGATACTTAATTTCGGTGACACAGAACTTACTTTTGCTCAGATTAAGCGTTAGATTGGCATTACGAAATTGCTCTGCCAACGGCATTAAAATCATTACACGTGAGTCAAAGTCTGCCGACACTACACATAAGTCATCAAGGTAACCAAAACAATAATGTTTGAACTCAGGCGGAATAACTTCATCCATGAGCCTGCACATTCTTTGTGGGGCTTTGCACAGACCGAAGGGCATCACCTTAAATTGATATAAGGGACGTCCTGGTATTGTGAATGCGGTCACGCTTTTTGATGAATCTGACAATGCTATTTGCCAAGTCTTTCAGGTCTATTTTCGAGATAATATTTGCCTTCGGTAATCTTGCAAAAATGCCTTCAGTGCTCGGTAATGGATATGCGTCTTTCCTAGTGCATTCATTAAGCTTTCGCGCATCCAAACATAACCGAACCTTGAAAGGTTTCACATAAGCCTCATCGGTGAGCTTAATGGACTACTAGACTTTTCGATCACTCTTAATTCAATCATTCTATCTATTTCTGTGTACATCAATGTTTCCACCGCTGGTGACACTGGGTAAAATCTTTGCTTGGGTTTGGCATCACCAACCTCTATATGATGCTCAAGCGACGAAGTTTTTTCCAAGCCTAGCTTCTCAAAAGAGGGAAATAGCAAAATCACTGCATCCAACTGACACCGTTGCATTGCAGTCAATGCGTAAGCATTAATATCTTTTGAACTTTCTTCCGACAAATGTTCACCATCTAAACAGGAAATAAGGCTTGGTGCTAATGGAAACTCTTTCCAAAAATCCACACCAAAAACAAGCCGCTTCTAAATTGAGGGTATGATAAATATTTAATTGATCGAATGAGATTTCTATATTTAACTTTCACATTCAAATAACCCAATACTGAGTGAGAACGACCATCCGCAGTGTTTACCTGTGAAGCAATACGCCGATACTTATAATGTTTGGTCCAATCTTCTGCACCTTAAGTCGAACCCATGCAACTAATGTTTGCGCCGGTATCTAGTATTCCTTGCTCAACGAAGTTTAAAAAGGACACCTCCGCATAAAAACGTCCATCAGACTGTGGATTAACTATAGCTGAGATAAGCAAGCGCTTAGTTTGTCGAATGGTTCTCCAAAAGTTCCGTATCCGTAGAGTCGAACGTTTCGGACAACTGCGTGTATGACTACTGCCTGACCCGAATATACGAGCTTTTGCTGCAAGATGTTCCTTCAGTCGTTCATGATATGGCTTTATCGGATATAAGCGAGGGCAATTAGCCTCCTTATCTGCTGACGATAATATTGACAAATCTGTTAAAGTGGTAGCTTTAAGAGAAAACTCTGAGCTAGCCGGTAAATGAGAATTTAAATGGATTATTGATTTTTCGCGGCCATTCGAGCATTGTTGTCGAATGGACCCTTTTTCCCGTTTTTAGATTTCCTAGCGAGACACACTGTGCACTGGGGTTTATATACATTCTTGGCTCCACAGCCATAACAAAATGTTTTCCTTTCTTGTATACACATATCCCACCCCTGTCCTTCGGTATCACAGTTCCGACCGCGATATACCTTAATTGGTGCTTGAATTGCATCAATAGATGTCTGTTCCAGATTTACTTCAGAGCTAGAAACCGTTTCTTCCACAGCAGCAATGTTGCGTCTAACGCCATGTTGATTCCCTTGAGGTTTCATCATGCGTTTACCTGCAACATCCACTAATAAATTTTCCCGCGTTTGTACCAATTTTCGTAAATGAGCTATTGAATGTATGGGCACATTCAAAAGTTCATGAAGAATCTCTGGTAATGAGTTTCGCATAAGCATCTCAATAAGCTGCTCCTCCTTAAGGGAAGTAGACATTCTAGATAAGAGAATCATAATCTCATCATAGAAAGTCTCGAAAGTTTCCCCTGGCTTATGCTTGCGCCCGCGGATATCTTCCAAAATATCAGAGTCATTTCTGTAATCTTTATACTGATACTTTAGAGCAGCGCAAAAGTCTGAACAAACAATGCAAGAACTCTCTTTTCGATACCTCCAGTACCACTCTCTCGTCAAATTTAATATTCCAGCTATGAATTTGCTGAGTTATCTTCTCGGGATTAATGCGAGCTGTAACGCGTGCGTGATCCGCTGAACCCAGGCTATTTCGAGTTAGATTCACCTGATCGCTAAGCTCTACTGAGTTATTATTTAAACTTAAATTGGAAAGTTGCCGTGAGACAATCTGCTCTATTCGAGAAAAAATTCTTTCATAGTCGACGTCTCTCGAAACACCTCCTTGACCATTTCTTGATCCTAGACTATTTCTTGATTCTCTTTGTGTTGTGTTTCTGACTTTAGCTGGTCTATCAGGCTTACGATTTTTTTTCTCCAGCGGTTGCGTATTTATCGTTTCTAATTCCGTTGTATTGGTCTCTCGTTGTTGTTGTTGTTTATTATTTTGATTTCCCTGTGTTTTTTGTCGAGTGCGGTGAACTTTAGGCATAGTACCTGTGGGAACTTGAGGCTCTGGAGTCTCTGGTGGCACAATAACTTGTTTTATTTCACGAGCATGTACTAGCTTTTGACACTCTGGACACTCTTTGAATTTTTCTACCCACTTGGAAATACAGTTCTCATGATAAAGGTGCTGACAGGGAGTTGAAAAAATTCGAATTGTGGAATTTTCTTCTAATAATTGTTTTTGAAAAATTTTGCACGTAGCTTCAACTAGCTCAGCATTTGCCAATTCTATTGCCAAGTTTTCAGCACTACGATGTACAGCCATTGCTGTCGTAATTGATATTATAATTTTGTTTTTAAAAAATAAATTCCATAAAGTTTTTTCTTAAAGTTTTGATTCGAGGGTAAATTAAATGCATTGGATTTAATTTGGATGTCTGATTTGCAATAATAAAATAATTTTTAGTATAATTGTTTTGCAACTAAAAGGATATTGCCCATCCTTAAGATTCTGTTACTATATCTGCCTAATATATATCTTCAAAAGTGGTCATCGTTTAAGCATAGCTAAAATCATGAAATTCCAACTTTATCCGCTCTATACCTCGACAATAAGGACAACCTAAGTATGAACGAAATAACACGAGAGCTTTTCAGCTTTATTTACTTCCGGACTAATGTACTGTTTCTCTCGGTCATTAATTCAGATTTTCCAAATTAATAGAATTCCAGAGGACAAGACATCTTCCTTTCATAACCACTGAAAAGGAAGAAGAAGAAACTAGGGTAGCAGCCAAAACCTATGATCGCGTGGTCGATAACTGGGTTAACCTCAGTGTCGAAATTCCAGCTTTCTTCAATAAATTTTATGGTGACTTAATGAAAATAGGAGAAGAATAAAAAAAAGAAAATAAGCATCTGATCTCTATAAGCCGATCAGGAATGCCTCCCATGTTGGGCACCAAAATTTGTAATGAACCAAACTGCTCCACGTGTTGCATGAAATTCCATAATGGAAAGAATTTTGTCTGTTAGCCTATAAAGTACAGGAATACAACCACCACTTTTGTGGTAACACGCTGTTAGGAACAGCACTCATTAAAACTCACATCCAGAACTACCAAAACTGGGATTTAACAGAATGTTACACTTAGCTGGGGTAATAACTAAATGTCCATGCGATCTTTTAAACTCGTAGAATGTCTTCGTTTGGTTCTCGTATAAACGACTAGCAAAACCAGCCTGTGGGGGGTTCGTTGAAGAATCCAACTACGTTTACGTACGAGTTCGAATATAATTAAAAATAAGAAAACCTAGTCAAAATGATAGAAAGAAGGGACAGAAGAAAGAAAGATACCTACTACTACAATCAAGACACTTGTATCCAAATACTTCAGCATGCTAAGATGATGTAGCAGCTTATTCGCGTCACAGCCCTTCCCTACCTATGAGCTTTTCTGCGCGAGAAAATTCTGAAAAGCTCCCAAAATCAGTTTACCCTGTCATCTACTTTAAGGCAAGAAAACGTTGTTTAATTCATTTTAACTATCCATATAATTCGTTATAAATTCATTTAAATTGCTTATAAAAATTTGTTCCATTTATAATCTATATATATAAAAGAGTTCGTCCGCGTTAAAATGGATCAGCCACAGCCTAAACGAAAAGAGCTAGAAGGCTGAAATTTTCACACAATTTTTTATGCAGGTATTCTGTTTGTCCTAAGAAAGGAATTTTATTTTGGACAACTCCTTCAAGTACCTCCCATACGATTTGGAGCACTTTTTACCCATTTTAAAAAACAAATTACAATTACAAAAAGTACCCATTCCACTACTGTCGCCTGATTGTCGCACAAGCTGAGGGTTTGATCGAGAGCGAGAATACAAAAACAAAACAAATGCGCAGTGACGCCTTCGCGTCGCACAAGCAAAGTCATAAAAAAAGGTTCGACACTTGCAAAAACGAAACGGATTTCTACTTCTTAATGAATATGTGCATACACAATTAAGTGAACAATGCGCTTGAAAATAATTTTCATAATTTTATGTACATGTATCACTTCGCACAGTGCATGTTCTTTTTTTTTTCCAAATTTGTGTGCCTTTGACTATTGATTTACTACCCAAGTAGCGTTTGTTGTTGTTGTCAGTGTTGTTGTTGGGCCCGCACTGCTACTATTTGTTGGTGTCATTGATTTTAAAAAACAACAACAACATAACAAAACTTGCCGCGTCTAGAAAAATTTCTCACACCAGAATATGTTATGGGGGTGGATTCGCCGACTTGCTGCTTATATATCTTAGACAAAACGTAACACACTAACATTATTGATATATTATTGATATAAAATTTCGAATAAGCAAAGGGCGTTCACATAAGCGCGCGTGTTGCTCTTATGATAATCAGATAATTTTAAATCTCGCTCCGATCATGCGCCTTTGTTGTTGCTCATTTACGTTCACTCTCTATTTTATGTGCGCGCTTTGCATGTCAATAATAAAGTTTAATAACCCTAGCTACTCCGCACACACACTAAATTAAAGCTAACGCCAATATGCAATTCACTTAACTGCAGCCTCTTAGATATGTTTTGCATTGATTCAGTGCGTGTGAAGAAGGTAGCGATACTACGCTCTTTGTTTGACTTGCAGAGCGCGCGCATATATAAATGAGTTAGCCGAAATAGCTATAATTGGTGATGGAGCCTGCCTTTTTAAAGCTCTTCTTAAAATATGAGTGCGCTATGTCATACTTATGGTACTGCATGTGAGCTTCAAGCAGCAGCAGAAATTTTTGCTGTAAATTTCAAAGTTTTTCAAAATGGAAATTTATTACAAGCATTTGGAAATAATATGCATCCTGTTAAAAGATTGTGTTTTACCGGTCCATTAATGAATGGACATTTTGATGTTTATATTCCTTTAGAGGAAGTATTAACTCAAGATTCTGATACGTCAAGTGAATGTAATACTGAAAATGTTAAAAATCCCGATAAAAGCTTTAGTCGATTCACCGGCAAAACAGAAAAAAAAGTTAAAAAAAAACGTTCATTTGAAAAAAATAGTGATATCAATAGAGGTAAGCGCATAGAAGCATCAAAAAGATTTCAGGTTAATAATTCTGAAGCTCATTTAGTTGCAGTGAGAAGACATCAGGCTAATAATCCTAATGCACGTCAAGAAAGGCGTTTGCGTGCATGGAGTGTTAAAGCCATGTCTGGCTTAAACTATGATTTTGAAATAGCTTACAAGTCAGATAAAATTACTCAACTTGGTAGTATGAATTTTATATGCAAACATTGTAATGCTTTAAAATGGAAAAATGAGCCTTTGGGTATCTGTTGCAAGTACAGTACCTTACAGTACCCTTTGCTATTTCCTTATGGCGAAGATGGCTATTCAGTGGATATACCACAATGGAATCCATTATTAAACAAGTAAGAAGGCTCTAGTCGGGAGAGCCCGACTAGAAGATACCCTGAACCCAGTTGCAATAAATATATTTAATTTATATAAAACTTTGGTGGACTGGCTTAACTTCCATCGATTAAGTTCAATATCTCCGGTGTTTCTCAACGGATTTGAACGAAATTTTCAGAAAAGTTCTATCATTATCCATTACTTCAACCCTCATTTTTAGATTTTCCAAATTCGATATTTTATTGTTATCGATTCCATGTGTATATCGGAAACTAGAATAGTTATCGATAATTTGAAGCAAATTTGTTCTGCTAATGGTATAGGAGAACTTAAATACAAAATCAGAAGTCTCTAGCTCTTGTAGTCTCTGAGATCCACGCGTTCATACAGACGGACAGACGGACAGACAGACGGACAGACGGACATGGCTATATCGTCTCGGCTGTTGATGCTGATCAAGAATATATATACTTTATAGGGTCGGAGATGCTTCCTTCTGCCTGTTACATACTTTTGCACAAAACCATTATACCCTTATTTACCCATTTTATGGGTTAAGGGTATAAAAAGGAGGAACCAAAAAAAAAATGATATCTACGTTAAGCTTTTACAGCTATAAAATAATGATAATCTGAGATAAATCATTTAATTTACTGTCGTTCCCTTTTTAGTCAGTTTTTGGTTGATATGTATACTAAAATTGAAACAGAAAGGTTAAATTTTATTCGCTACAATCAAGCGAAACTCAGAGCAGATAGCTATATACATCTACAAGATGCAATAGGCCAACTAGATGTTGTCGCAGCTCAACTTGGTCAAATGGTAATTTTACCATCTTCTTCTACTAGCTCTGCACGATATATGCATGAAAAGACTCAAGATGCTATGACATATGTCCGCCATTATGGGCGACCAGATCTTTTCATAACATTCACCTGCAATCCACAATGGAATGACATAAAAAGTGTTTTATTACCGGGTCAAAAACCGCATGATCGTCACGATATTACAGCTCGAGCCTTTCATTTAAATGTTAAAGCTTTAATGTCACTATTGACAAAAGGTTCTTTGTTTGGAAGCGTGCAATGTTTCATGTACTCTGTGGAATGGCAAAAGCGGGGCTTACCACATATACACATTCTACTTTGGTTAGAAAATAAAATAAGACCAGATAAAATCGATAAAATTATCTGTGCCGAAATACCAAACGCAGATGAGGATCTTTTGTTATATACATTGTTAAGTCATATATGATTCATGGTCCTTGTGGTGCATTTAATAATAAATCGCCATACATGAAAAATTGCAAATGAACCAAAAGGTTTCCTCGACTGTGACTGGAAAAGAAAGTAACCCTCTATATCGTAGAAGAGCGATAGAAGATGGTGGCAATGGTAATTGCATAGATAATCGTTGGGTTGTGCCTTACAACTGTGTACTTTTGAGAACATTTGAAGCTCACATAAATGTTGAGTATTGTAGTTCTGTAAAGTCTATTAAATACATTTGTAAATATGTTAACACGGGCAGCGATCAAGCGTCATTTACTCTAAAAGACCAACGTAATGAAATTAATATGTACGAAAGTGGCCGTTATATAAGTAGCTCAGAAGCGGTATTCAGAATCCTTGCATTTCCCATTCATGAACGTTTTCCGGCTATTACACACTTAGCTGTTCATTTAGAAAATGGTCAACGGATATATTTTAACCCCAATAATCCGCAACAATTACTTGACAGATTAAGCACTTCACCCAAAACCACTTTGCTAGCCTTCTTTGAGCTATGCACACGTGATGAGTTTGCAAGAACGCTTCTATATTGTGAAGTTCCATCGTATTTTACATGGAACAATAAAGAATTTCAAAGAAGAAAACGAGGGCATGATGTGCCAAATTTTCTTGGAGTTAAAAGAGAATCAGCTTTGGGAAGAGCTTACACTATTCATCTCAATAATACAGAATGTTTTTATTTAAGACTTTTATTACATTTTGTAAGGGGCGCAACTTCATTTTTAAATTAAATTAAATTAAAATTAAATTTTAAATTAAATTAACATACGCATCATTTCAATTGGCGTGTAAAGCTCTAGGATTACTAGAAGATGATAAGCACTGGGATTCAACTATAGCCGAAGCTGTCATATGTCAAAATCCTACAAAACTGAGAGAACTTTTTGCAATAATGTTAGTATTTTGTCAAATTTCAGATGCCCTTAAACTTTGGAATACTTATAAAGAGAGTTTCTCAGACGATATTTTAAGAGCCTTTCATTTTTCACATGACAGAAATATTGATGAAAGTATTGTGAATAATGTATTAAATAAATGTCTTATTTACATTGAAGATATTGTACTGTCTACTGGTGGTCAAAACTTGACTTATTATGGACTTCCACTACAATTAGATCCGAGGAGTTTGTTCCAAATATTGAATATCATAGAGAAACAAATAATGAAAATTGCGATAATTTTGTAGTTAATAATGAGCTACTCCTTACTGCTGAGAAAAAACAAGTATACGAAAAGATACTACATGGCGTTGAAGCAGAAAAGGGAGAAATCTATTTTTTAGATGGACCTGGTGGAACAGGTAAAACGTATATTTTAAATTTAGTATTGCCAAAGGTACGGCAAAGTAAAAACATTGCATTGGCCGTTGCTTCTTCCGGTATCGCAGCCACTTTACTTAATGGTGGTCGCTCAGCGCATTCTACACTTAAGATTCCAATTAATTTGATTCATTTAGAAACACCACATTGCTCAATTTCAAAGCAATCTAATATTGCTGCTCTGCTCAAAGATTGCAAGCTTATTGTTTGGGGTGAGTGTACTATGGGCCATAAAGGTGCTTTTGAAGCTGTAGATCGATCTTTGAAAGACATTCGAGATAGTGAATACTTAATGGGTGGCATAACTGTTCTCTTAGCTGGTGATTTTCGACAAACTCTTCCAGTGATCCCCAGAGGAACAAGTGCAGATGAAATAAATGCGTGCTGAAAGTCATCAATTTTGTGGCCCAAATACAGAAAACTGCATTAACGAAAACTATGCGAGTGCACTTAAAAGGTGATAGCATAGCTGGTGAATTTGCAGAAATGCTTCTTAAAATTGGAAATGGATTATTTCCAACCCATGATGGCAAAATAGCTTTGTCGAACCAATTATCTTTACTGGCAATGGTATAGGGGAAACGGTTTTTATACCGAGATTTCCATTAATACCTTCTAATTCTGAATTGCCAATTCAATTTAAAAGATTGCAATTTCCTTTAAAAGTTTGCTTTGCCTTAACAATTAATAAATCACAGGGACAAACTCTCAAATTAGCCGGACTAGACTTAAGACACGATTGTTTTTCTCATGGCCAATTTTATGTAGCCTGCTCAAGAGTCAGTTCACCAAAAAGTTTATTTGTATTTGCACCTGACGGAAAAGCAACCAATGTCGTTTATAAAGAGCTCTTAAAAGTTGTTAATAATTGCAAATTAAATTCTATAAAATTATTAGGCCTACTGGGGAAACCACAATAAACAAATGACGCGCCTGATTCTCTACCTCAATGGTGGCGTCGGAAAGAGAATCTTAAAGACTTTGCTTTAATATTTTGTGAAATTTTTTCTAATTTATTTATTTTGTATCTATCTTCTATTGCTAAAGTTTATATAAACTATCCGCGCAGCGAAGTAAGCGGGCCACTTACTAGTGGTAATATAATTTCACATACTTGTTTTTTTTTTTTTTTTTAAGGTGTAAACATTACATTAAAAATAATTATAAGTTTTGATCTTAAGCTAAAATAATTAATTTTGGGTGATGTACGTAATAGTCTTGTGCATTTTTATTTATTAAGAAACGGATTTATATTTTATTTTTATTTATTTTATATTTGTTTTGCGTTTAATTGAATTTTTTTATTATTTATTTTAAGTAGCATAAAATTCGAACCAAATTAAATGAGGTAGATAACAAACAAAGCAAGCGCTAATTTATGCTTGTAATCACTTTTACTATAGGACTTTTTATATATTTGACAACAAGAACATTCGAAATTATAATAAGTTAGCACTCACCAAGATCCAGAAGCGATGTTGAAGGCCTTCCCATGATGTCTGTTGTTGTTTTTGTGGTTTCGTTTTTTGGGGGGGGGGCTGTAAAATTAATTGCAAATTATTATAATTTCATGTTCATGTTTTTTGCCGATTAACATTTGTATGTACGACTGAAGTTTGTTCTTGCACATATTCTCTTTTAATTTGTTTGTTAAGTTTCGCTTTTCTTTGTTTTTCTTTTTAACCTTTTTTTTCTTTTTTTTTTTTAATTGCTGGTCTTTTATTGAATCTTTTCTAGTGAATTAGAAAACTAGCAATAAGTATACAAATCTTATAAATAAATTTTAGCTAACAGTACATTTTATTTTTTTTACTGTACTCAGAGTGCGCGTCCCTAAAATTCATCGTTGGGTTTGTATGTCGTTACGGGACGTTACGGGATCGGCTGCGCAGCCTTATAAGACCACTTGCGAGATGATTAGGGTGCGATGAGAGCTTGTTTAAGTATTTTACTTTTTGTTCCGCTAATTCCTCTTTGACTGTTGGGATGTTTAACTCTATATAGATGTTTTCGTTCCGAACATACAACGGTGTCTCGGTGATGGTTCTCAAGATTTTCGATTGGGTCTCTGGAAAATGTCGATGCTGCTGTTGCAAGCGTTCCCCCATAATTGGGAACCATAAGTCCAAATTGGTTTTAAAACAGAGCTCTAGAGCAGGATCTTGTAGTCCAGACCAAGGGAAGAGCGAGCAATGGACAATGGACGTTTTTGGCTTTTAGCTTGAGGTGTGTTTTCTTAGCTTCAATGTGTCGGCGCCATGTAAGGCTTCTGTCTAGATGTACGTTACTTACGTTACATTCTTGGCTGTTAAGGTTGAAAGTTACTTCCTTACATTTTTGTTCGTTTACCTTAACTCATTAATCTGATAACCATTTTTCCACGTTGACGAGATGAATGGCGAGTTGCGCTGTTGCTTGTATTGGGCAATCGGCTACTTATAGGGATGTCTGCTATGTACAGCACATTTTGTGTTGGCTCAAGTACGCTGCCCTGTGGAACACCAGCTTCAATACTGTGTTCGTCACACATTGCAGTCTTACATCTTACTGCGAGCTTCCTGTCGTAGAGGGGCGACTTAAGCAGCTTATGTGTGTTGTTTGGGAGCATTGTTTTGATTATGCATCAGACCTTCCAACCAAACTTTGTCGAATGCCTAAGAAACATCCAGGAATATTGCAGTGCAGTATTCTCGATTTTCGGACGCGTTTCGTATCTCTGAAGTTATTCGGTCGACCTGCTCAATTGTTGCGTGCTTTTCACGAAAGCCACTGTGTGATATTTTCCAGGCTTTGGTATCATAATGATTGACTTATTCCATCTGTCTGGATAGTGGCCAAGTTTGGTGGTAGTTTTGAAGAGCTGGGATCGCATGGTAAGCAAATTCAATAATCATCTTTGGGGTTACTTGGTCACCGCCTGGACATTTTTTTGGATTCAAGTGCTCTTTAATGATCCTAACGATTTCATTCGGGCGAAACTTGATTAGCTCATGTTGAATCTGAGAGCCGTTTGAAACAGACGGTAGTGCAAACGTATTTGTAGCAGTATTAGGTTGGAACACTTTTTGAAGGAGAGTGGCAAACGTGCTAGTTATTTCCTCATCGCTGCGGGCCCAGCCGCCTGCGAGGTTTCGTAAAGGCATTACTGTTTCTATCGGTGAGAGATGGGTGAGCTCTTCACCGTGAGTTTTTCGTACTGGTGGCTGATAATTGCTCGATATAACGGCGTTGAGCGGGTTGATCTTCGTACTTAGCGCTTATATGAGTCAACGTGTAGTGTCTTTTAGTTTTAGCTTTGCCGTCGCGACGGCGATACGATTGTCAGTCTCGTCAATTTGTACATTTGTCTTCGTTTAGTTGTGTATTGTTTTTGCTGTTTGAGGCGTTGAGGAAAGAACACTTTCAATGTCAGCTACGTGGGTTGAGCTGAATGTTTGAGCTTTTATATTTTTTTGTAACTGAGCCAGTTAGTTTTTTGTCAAGTCAACTTACCAGGTTATTTTATGGATTCTGGGTGTCGTAGTAGATTGTTTAGAAGATAGATCCGAAATGCACTCTTCGCTTATCAGTCTACGCGAAATATTTTTGGTAACTGCAAAGTCAATAAAATCGAGTAGTTTTGTGGATCTGTCGGCCAGTATGTTGGTCTGCCAGGAGAAACGTGGTTGAGCTTGTTATTAACTTATATAATCACATTAAAGATCTGCTTTTCTTTTGGAGTCACATGACGAGATCTCTACCTTCGTGCTGATTTGTACCGTAGAATATCCAATAACATTAAAGTTATATTTGTTTGTAAGGTGTGTTTCGGAAAGTAGCATTACGTCGATGTGCTTATTGAGTAAGAATTGAGCTTACTCAAGTTTATGCTTTTAGAAATTATAAGCGTTCCACGTATATATTCGTAGCGCAGCCATTGATTATTTTGACTGTTATGGTACATTTTTGGCATTTTTATCAATGGGTTTTGATTACGCATTAAATATTGCATAGTTGTCTGCATGAATGACATAAACTCTTTCATGTTCTGCAGCAGGGTACACATAAGTGCTTCGAGGCTGGTTTGCTGATTCACCGGTGACTTTTTGTAATCTGCCGTCTTTGTGATCACTTGTTTTGCTTTTGAATACAGTGTATTAGTGGCAAGAAGAGCCAGTCCTGATCTTATAGCGCTTGCGTAAGTCGCGTTGTTGGTTGCGAATTCGGGGACAAGTGAGCATCTGGCTGCAGTCGAAAAGAAGACTTCTGGGTTGCATCTCGATGATGTGACCTTCAAAATCGGTGCGTTTTGTGAGAGAACAATGGTAACGCGCTGATGGATGCGGTTTTAAAGTTTCTTATAAACTGGGCAACCTCTGTAGTTGGCTCATTGCTGCCGCAGTTGCCAAACATTTTTTTGCTGCAGTCATCTTCGTTTGCTGGTCAATATGCGGAGCTATGCAGTTCACCGCAGATCATGCAAATGATCGACCAGCATCTAAAATGAAATTCGACTGCCTTGGAAGCATTATTAAATTCGTTACCAAAGGTAAAGAGTATGTTGGGTTTCCGTTATGGTGTCTGTCTGTCCGTCTGTATGAACGAAACTTTTTTCCACACCCTTAAGCTAGAAACTTTAAACTTTCCAAATATCTTAATCTATGGCCGGGACAGGTAATGTGTCCAGATTGGGGTTCTACGATGACTGGGGGGCTGGAAAATTGAATGATTTGATAACTAAAAACCGGTTAATTCACATATTTCGCACATCCTTAAAGCTAGAACTACACAACTAGGTAAAAAATAAGCTACTAGCAACCCCCAAAACATTACATCAAAAATTTAGAGCCACGTCCACCCATTCCGCCCCCAGCCAACCGCATTTTTTAGACTATAAAAACATATCTCCCACAGTTTGTGAGCTAGAGTCACCAAATTTAGTATGAAGATAGCAATTTACATCCCACATAGAGCTGCACCAAAAATTTGAATGCCACGCTCACCCCTTTTGCCACAGCCTCCCATTCCCCACCTTTTACAAACTTTGAGCTAAATTCACCAAATTTTGTATGAAGATAGCAATTGACATCCCACATAGATCTTCACCATAAATTTGAGTGCCACGCCCCCCCCCCCCCCCCACCATTCAGCCAGAGAACTCCTTTTCATACCTTTTACAAACTTTGAGCTAGAGTAACAAAATTTGCCATGAAGATAGCTTGTTGCATCCCCATCTGATACGGCAAGGGTATACGCTGCCTTAAAGATTTTCCGATGCAGATGGGAATGCCGCTAGCTAGCTACCTTCCAAATTTGGTGACTCTAGCTCGAAAATTGTAAAAGGTGGGAAATGGGGGGCTGGGGGCAGATTGAGTGGATGTGGTATCCAAATTTTTGATTCAGATCTTTGTGGAATGTCAATTGCTATCTTCATACCAAATTTGGTGACTCTAGATCAAACATTTGTAAAAGGTGTGGAGAGGGGGGCTGGGGGTGGTATGGGTGGGTGCGCCATCCAAATTTTTAAAGCTGAGATATAGCTATTTCTGATTTCAAAATGTGGGTTGGGCTGGGGGCGGAATGGGTGGGCGTGGCTCCAAAACTTTGATGAAGATTTTTGGGGGTCGTTGCCAGCTATCTTCCTACCAAATTTGGTGGCTCTAGCCTCACAACTCTGGAAGATACATGCATTCCCGTTTTTGACGAAGCGTTGGGGAGGATGGGGGCAGCTAGGGCAGTATTGGCGGGCGTGGCATCCAAACTTTTGATACAGTTTTTGGGGGGTCACCATCACCTATCTTGGCATTTGGTGGCTATAGCTCAAAAACTGTGGGAGACTTTTTTGTCTTTAAAATGCGGGTGGGGCTGGGGGCGGAATAGGTGGGCGTGGCTCCAAAATTTTTGATGCAGTTTTTTGGGGGTCGTTGCCAGCTATTTTCCTACCAAATCCGGTGAATCTAGCTCCACAACTCTGGAAGATACACGCATTCCCGTTTTTTACAAAGCGTTGGGACGGATGGGGGCAGCTGGGGCGTTATTGGTAGGCGAAGCATCCAGACTTTTGATGCAGTTTTTGGAGGGTCATCATCACCTATCTTGGAACCAAATTTGAACGCTATAAGTCAAAAACTGTGGGAGATATAGGCTTTGTTGATTTTAAAATGCGGAGGGGCTGGGGGCGGAATCGGTGGGCATGGCTCCAAAATTTTTAAATGTAATTTTTGTGGGTTTTTAGTAGCTATCGTTTTACCAAATTTGGTTCTAGCTGTAACGATATGCGAAATATGTGGAGTTATCGGTTTTGAGCTTTCGAATTTATCGATTTGCCAGCCCCCAGCTATCGTAGAGCCCCAATCATGACACTTTAAATTACTTTCCCATGTATACAGAGAATTGGAAATTTTCAAGTCTCTAGCTTAAAGGGTGTGGAAAAAAGTTGCGTTTATACAGACGGACAGACGGACAGACAGACAGATGGACAGGAAGACAGACAACATGACGGACATTGCACAAAGCCAATTTAGTCTTAACCTTCGGTAACGAGCATAAAAAGTGTGCGTTTGTGTGCATCCACAAAAGAAGCAAAACATAAATGCACTAGACGAATGATGAATGTTTGATAACCTGATAAAACATAAGTGCTATTGTGGATATGTATTTATAGAATCTATACGCAATAATTGAATATTTTGATTATTTTCAATAGCAAAGGTTGGCGATACCACACAATTGAAAAATAACTAAAAACAGTTTACATTATAAGAGTATCCAATTTACATTCGTCTAGTTTAATTCCGTACTGCTTCGTTTGTAAATACACAAACAAACACACACTTACAGACTAACATAGCGGACTTCTTTAAAAAGAGAATGAAGATTGATGAGCCCAAATTCAAAACGTAAACCCAAATTCAATAAAATGTTATTTTTGTTCATGAAGACATGATCATAGCAATAATACAGGTATAAACAAACACTAACAAACACATCGCCCGTGAGTTCCAACTCCCATTGATTTTTATACCCTTAACCCATAAAATGGGTAAATAAGGGTATAATGGTTTTGTGCAAAAGTATGTAACAGGCAGAAGGAAGCATCTCCGACCCAATGAAGTACATATATTCTTGATCAGCATCAACAGCCGAGACGATATAGCCATGTCCGTCTGTCCGTCTGTCTGTCCGTCTGTCTGTCCGTCTGTCCGTCTGTATGAACGCGTGGATCTCAGAGACTACAAGAGCTAGAGACTTCTGATTTTGTATTTAAGTTCTCCTATACCATGAGCAGAACAAGTTTGCTTCAAATTATCGATAACTATTCTGGATTCCGATAAAATATGGAATTTGGAAAATGTAAAAATGAGGGTTGAAATAATGGGTAACGATAGAACTTTTCTGAAAAATTCGTCCAAATCGGTTAAGAAACACCGGAGATATCGAATTTAATCGTTTGAAGCTAAGTCCTTATACCAAAGTCTTACATAAATTTAATTTATTTATTGCAACTGGGTTCAGGGTATCTTCTAGTCGGGCTCCCCCGACTAGAGCCTTCTTACTTGTTTATATTACCATTTTCACATTAGTTATTTGTTTAGGGTTTAAAAAACATGAATCCTATAAAAAATTGCACTTTCAAATGACCTCGATCCAACGGTTGACGTGTGTCTCTGTCTCTGTGTGTGTTTGTTGACCAATTTAAATATGCTGAATTTCGAGCGTGTGTATGTTAATTGCTTCCCACGATATTGACACGACTTTGCATGGGGTCGCTTCGCATCAAAACTCAAATCAACAAACAAAAAAGTGGTAGCAACCATTAGCGACAGCAGCAACGCACGTCAAGTCTATTATTAAGTAGGGGAAAGTAACACGTGCAACACCTGAATAGTGACAGGACCAGAAATCTCAATCCTCATCACATTTTGGCTACAGCTTAGACCTTGATCAAGTTAATACTACTCACTGAACTTGATATGTTTTCTAACCATTGATTTGTATTGCATTGTTATTTGTTTGTTTTGCAGAAACACCAACAACAAACAACCGTAAAACAAACGGTCATTTGTATGTCAACACACAAAGAGAGTCGAATTTGAGTCGATGTGTATTCGGTGCTTGTCGCACAATAAAGCAATGAATCAATAGAATATTGCTTGCCTTAGCCTTGTCCTGGTCGTTCACATCTCAAAATTAAGGCGCCGATAAACATTCAGCAATTAACCGAACCAGACACCAAACGGAAGTCATTAAGTTGTCCATTTGAAAAAGGGTTGCTTTGAGCAGTAAACGCAGCACGGCTCACGCCAGGTCGCGAAGTGCAATCTAGTTGTACTGGAGTGTGAGTCAAACGACCGAAGGCTCATCATGTAATTTCAGTAGGCAAATTTAGTGTTTGACCAGCGATAATATATTCATAGAGATGCGTCACTTCGCTTTTTCAAATTTGGTACTGATAACGATTGAGTGGCGATGGTAGGTCGTACCAACAAAATACACGCAAAATTGAAATTCTCTCATTTCGCTCTCAGTGAACCCGAGCAGCGTTGCGAGTTGAGAGAGGACAGCCGAACGATTTTATGCATACATAACTACACGCATATATATGTTTGTGTAGGTATGTGCCAGCATTTGTTTTCATATTTGTCGGGCTCGAGCTTCGAAGCGATTTTTGATATTTTTCTTCTTTTAGGTCTTGCTTATGAATGTGTGTGTGTGTGTGAATGTTCATGTGCAGCACATTTAAATGTATGCGTAGCAATTGGCTTGGCTATTCTTGACCTTCCTCAATTTTTATGATTTTCAACAATTTTATAACAACTTAAGGATAGCTATAAAATTAATGTTATTAATTGATATTTTATATTATATACTTAAATACATCTTAATCATTATGATGCAAAGTGCATAGTTTATAATATGACTAATATACATATAATTATGTACTCTTGACCCTTAAAAAACATAATTAAATACATTTTAAATGCCGACAGCCAATATTTATTTTTATTTGTATATATTTAGTTTTATAATATGACTAATAATATTTATATATTTTAATCTATCTATACATAAATTATGTACTCTTGAATAAGAGTGCAATGCAAAAAGTATCATAATCACAACAAACCAACAAACAACACCACAACAAAGATCAAAACCACAGCAGAGTCAGCTGTCTAGCCGAGGTAACTGTAAAAGTAACTGTTTTTTGGATATTTTTTGTGAGTAGGCTATAGAAAATAAATGCACCGCGGTTTTAATTTGGCACTTGTGGAGAAATCAACACTGACTGCAACATTTAAAGACTGTGATACAATGTCGGGTGCAAGCAATCGCCATTGCGTTGTTCAAAATTGCAATCAGCCTTTTTCAAGGCTATTTAAATTTCCTGAAAATTCGGAATTGCTCTCCAAATGGAAAGAGAATTTGGAATAGAAGGAAATATTTCTTCTAAAATGAAAGTGTGCGAAGTTCATTTCGAAGAAAGCGCCTTTGGAAGGTCAAATATAAATACAATGCTTTGCCAACGAAATTGTTAGGTAAGTCTAATTCTAGTGCTGGTCAAGCGCTCCCAGCCTAAAACGCCGTTCCTGGTTGCGCACAAATAGTTTTATTGAGCTGTTACTTGAACAAAAATACAATTTTTATAGGTCGTGAACCAATTCATTTATTCTTACCTAATAAGAAAAAAAATTGGAGAGAATGCTGCATCGTTTCATGCGAAACCAAAGGTGGTTCTGGAAAAAGGCTGTTTAAATTCCCTGAAAATGTTGACGATAAAAATACATGGCTTTTGGCGTGCAACATGGACTTAAACATAAGCAACAGTTGTTTATTTGCGAAGACCATTTTCAACCAAAATATTTGGGGTCGAAAAAATTGTGGAACGGAGCTGTTCCAGAGCTTCATTTAGAGTCCTCATGTACTGACAACGGTAACAATACACCACCCGTTGTGGTGGAATCAGTGGAGCAGTTTTCTCTTTATATTGAAGACCAAAACAACATCACGGATATTTCTTTTGAAGAGTTTGAACGTTTTTCAATATTAGAAGAACAAAGACAAGAATTGATGCAAAATGACAATTTAGAAGATGGAATGTGCACATGTGCTTGCAATCACGAGTATGCAAAAAAACAAAAGATATACCAGACCATGCTGCGAAAACAAAATGAAGAAAATGAAAAATTAAAAAGCAGAATTGAAGTGCTGGAGAAAGAGCTTTCTGCTGTACGTGATTCGGCTATTTTTCCTGATGAATGTGCCAGTCACGATGCATTAACATTTGCTAAGATGATTACAAGCAAGGCGAACAAGCATTACTCCAGCGAAGAAAAAGATATCGGGCAGTATTTTGTATATGAATCCAGTAAATTATATCAAACTATGAAGGAAGATTTTGACTTTCATTTACCGTCATTGTCAACGTTGTTACGATCTCGACTTGTAAAATTTGTGAAACCCGGTATTCATGAAAACTACCTTCAAATGTTTGCTGCCGTTATCGAAAAAATGCCTGAAGAACAAAAGAAGTGCATCTTAATAATTGACGAAGTAACTATAAGACCTGATTTACAGTACAACAAATCTATGGACACAATCAATGGCTTCACCGACCTCGGAGATGGAAAACGTACTAAGGAAATCGCAAAGAAAGCTACTTTTATAATGATGAAAAGTCTTTTCGGAAAGTGGAAATTTATTATAAGCTATTATCTATCGAGCAGTGGATTAAGTGGAAGCCAGCAGAAGGACATTGTTCTGGAGAATATAAAAAAAGTCAAAGAGCTTATAGATTTGCAGGTTGTTGTTGTAATTTGTGATCAAGGCCAGAACAACGTTTCAATGTTTAACCAATTAAAGGCAAGTAAAGATGACGTGTCCTTCCATTTTATGGACGAAAACATATATTTAATGTTCGAGAACTCCCGATGGAATCGTCGATTTTAAATATGTTCGCGAAATGTTTGATGTCGACCAATCCAATCCGCATTTTAAAGTTTGTCCGAAACTGACTTTATCCCATATGGAGCCGAATAATTTCGAAAAAATGAATGTTTCCAGAGCTACTCAAGTTCTAAGTAACTCAGTCGCAGCTGGTATGACAATGATGATGCAAATGGGACATCTGAGTGAAGAAGCATTGCCAACGCGTAATTTTATTAAACTAGCAAATGACTTGTTCGACTTACTTGATTGCAAATTTTTGGTTAATCAAAACCCCCTAAAACGTCCCCTTGGCCGAAACGACCCTAAGAAAATTGAAAAGCTTGAGCAAATGTTGGACTATATGTCAAAAGTAGAAGTTATTTCATCAAAAGACTCAGTAAAATGCATTAAAGGGTATTGTTTGACGTTAAACGCAGTTCTACGGCTTAGTGAAAAAATATTTAAAACTATGCCAGCCATTAATTTTATTTGCTTGGAAAATTTAACCAGGATGCATTGGAAAATTTCTTTTTTAAAATTCGCTCCTCCTTGGGCTCAAATACCCATCCTTCTGCAAATGAATTGCACTATATTGTTGCTCGACTAACTTCAACAGGAATTATGCGACACAAATACAGCAACAAATACGGAAATTGTGACGTTGACGAAGATTTGATGCTGTCCTTGGGAGACGTTACCGATAAAGATCTTGCTAATGCAATTCAAACGGACATTGAAGAAGATACCGTAGCTAGCGGTAAGCCTGACGAATCAAGTCATATCACATTGGAAGATTTAAACGTTGACGTGCCTGATGAATATTTCAGTACCGCACAACTCACTGAAGTCCAGGTACAACGATATGTTGCGGGATATGCTATATATAGAAAATTTATATGCAAATTAAATTGTGAAGCATGCATAGCTCTTGCAACAAATGACGGAATAAATCCACTTGATCAGTCGACATCACTTATTTAATTTAAAAACTACACAGGCAATGACCAAGATTTGCGCCTCGTAAACCCAAGCGAAGAAATTTTTAAAATTTTTAAGCATCACATGGTCTGGTATAAGACAGCCTTTTCCCAACATTCCCATGTAAATGGAATTAGAAAAAAAATATTTCAGGCGATTTTCGATCGAACGAATCTGGAGTTTGAGACTTGGTTTGATCCCACTAACCAATGCTTCGAACATCGAAAGAACATTTTGGAGTTTATTATAAATGTTCTTTTATTCAAAAATTCAAAATGGTTGGCTGGCATTGCAATGGTTTCAAAACGACAACTCACAAGTCGTAATCTAAATTCTAAAAACAAAAAACAAAAACTAAATATATACAAATAAAAATAAATATTGGCTGTCGGCATTTAAAATGTATTTAATTATGTTTTTTAAGGGTCAAGAGTACATAATTATATGTATATTAGTCATATTATAAACTATGCACTTTGCATCATAATGATTAAGATGTATTTAAGTATATAATATAAAATATCAATTAATAACATTAATTTTATAGCTATCCTTAAGTTGTTATAAAATTGTTGAAAATCATAAAAATTGAGGAAGGTCAAGAATAGCCAAGCCAATTGCTACGCATACATTTAAATGTGCTGCACATGAACATTCACACACACACACACATTCATAAGCAAGACCTAAAAGAAGAAAAATATCAAAAATCGCTTCGAAGCTTGAGCCCGACAAATATGAAAACAAATGCTGGCACATACCTACACAAACATATATATGCGTGTAGTTATGTATGCATAAAATCGTTCGGCTGTCCTCTCTCAACTCGCAACGCTGCTCGGGTTCACTGAGAGCGAAATGAGAGAATTTCAATTTTGCGTGTATTTTGTTGGTACGACCTACCATCGCCACTCAATCGTTATCAGTACCAAATTTGAAAAAGCGAAGTGACGCATCTCTATGAATATATTATCGCTGGTTTGACGATTAAGCGGACAAATGCTTTGTAGTCCAGACATTAAAAGAGATTTTTATTAGAATTTTTTACAATAAGCTGAACATTTATAAAACCCATTATTTTTGGCATTATAAAAGTTGTCTTACAAGTAACATTCAATATATTTTGCAAGTCTTCAGAAATTCAATTTTAAAAGTAAAAAAATATGTGGTTTTTTTTTGCATTTCTAGCCAAACGGTGAGATTAATGTTACCGAAAATTGTGGGCACTGCCATTGTCAATATTATAAAATAGTTTTGTTTTTTAGGAGTAACAGTTTCTAAGATATAACGATTCAATCGTGTTTTCTAAATATTTGTAAGTACGCTTCCTCCGTTTAACACTGAAGTGGTAATACAGGTACAATTATTTGTAGCCTGAACCAATGTAATCGGAAAAAGTGTATAATGAGTCAAAAAAGTATTGACGTGCTTGGAATATCGAAGTTCCCTGTGCCTTAACTTTTCTCAGAACAAAGATTGAACAAAATGGTGGGTGGTATTCTCTAAAGCTGGGGTGCGGAATGGGTGGGCGTGGCAAAAAAATTTTTAATGCAGTTTTTTGGGGGTTGCTTGTAGCAAAGTGGTAGTTCTAGCTGTAATCATGTGCGAATTATGTGTATATATCGGTTTTGAGTTATCGAATTTATCGAATTGCCAGCCCCCAGTTATCGTAGAACCCCCATCTTGACACTTCAATTTACTATCCCATAGATAAAGAGAATTGGAAAGTTTCAAGTCTCTAGCTTGAAGGGTGTGGAAAAAACTTGCAACCATACGGACGGACAGACGGACAGACACCATGACGGACATGGCACAAAACCAATATACTCTTTACCTTCGGTATCGAGTATAAAAAGTGATGGGATTTTAGATTTAACCGATGCGAATAATGTGAATGCCATCATATTTGGTCGGCAGCTTAAGCGACCTTATTAATAAAATGTTTCTTAAAAAAAAGTTAGGTTTTTGCATTGGTTTGTCGGTATAACCTTGAAAAGTTAAAAAAGGCAAAGTAGCACCAAAAAACAAGTGGAAACATTGGAGTCGGACGCAACCGACTGCGCCATACTCGATACCAGTATTAAAACCGGAAAAAGAGGCCTGATTGCAAAGGGTTACGGATGCGTCAGGGGTGTACGCTGCCTTAAAGATTTTCCGATGCAGATGGGGATACCAACAGCTATCTTCATAACAAATTTGGTGACTCTAGATCAAAGTTTGTAAACGGTGGGGAAAGAGGGACTGGAGGCAGTATGGGTGGACGAGGCATCCAAATTTGTGATGCAGATCTTTGTGGAATGTCAATTGCAATCTTCATACCAAATTTGGTGACATTAGATCGAGGTTTGTAAAAAGTAGGGAAATGGGGGCTGGGGGTGGTATGCGTGGGCGTGGCATCCAAATTTTTGATGCAGTTCTATGTGAAATGTCCATTTCTATCTTCATACCAAATTTGGCTCGACTCTTACTCGAAAATTGTATAAAGTGGGTAAAGGGGGGCTGGGGGCGGTATGGGTTTGGCGTGGCATCCAAATTTTTGCTGCAGATCTTTGTGGAATGTCAAAAGCTATCTTCATACACAATTTGGTAACTCTAGCTCGACTCTAACTCGAAAACTGTAAATAGTGGGTAAAGGGGAGCTGGAGACGGTATGGGTGGTTGTGGCATCCAAATGTTTGATGCAGATCCTTTTTGAATGTCAATAACTATATTCATACCATTTTGGTGACTCTAGCTAAAAGTTTGTAAAAGGTGTGGATAGGGGGGCGAAATGGGTGGGCGTGGCTCCGAAACTTTGGCGCAGCTATTTGGTTGTCGCTGCCAGCTATCTTCCTGCCAAATTTGGTGGCTCTAGCTTCACAACTCTGGAAGATACACGCATTCCCGTTTTTGACGAAGCGTTGGGATGGATGGGGGCGGCTAGGGCAGTATAGGTAGGCGTGGTATCCAAACTTTTGATGCAGTTTTTGGGGGTCATCATCACCTATCTTGGCACCAAATTTGGTTTCTCTAGCTCAAAATCAGTGGTATATATAGGCTTTTTGGACTTTCAAATTGTGGGGGGGGCTGGGGGCGGAATGGGGGGCGTGACTCCAAAATGTTTGATGCCGTTTTTTGGGGTTTGCTAGCAGCTACCTTCTTACCAAATTTGGTAGTTCTAGCTGTAAGGATGTGCGAAATATGTGGAGTTATCGGTTTTGAGCAATCGAATTTATCGATTTGCCAGCCCCCAGTTATCGTAGAACCCCCATCTTGATTCTATTAGCTGTGCCAATGTCGAAAAACATTATAAACCTTTTTGATGATTTTATTTTTCACCTGTATATTGTTTATTTTCAACTTGACTGTGCGGCTCACTGTTATACAGTGTTCTTTAAATTCACCTAATTTCTCGCAAATGGCGTCCGTTTTCCTCATGACCTCATCAGCTTGTTTCAAAATTTCGAAATATGCTTGCATGTTGTAGTAAAAATACAATTGCCAGCTGGACGAGACGACTTCCACTTTTCTAAGATTGTCCATTAGCATTGCTGTTTGCTGATCCATGTTCTGGATTCTCAGCCTGCTTGTGTTTTCGGCAGGTATTGTAGAAGTGCTTGCTGTCTGCAGAATCATTAGCAGGCTGACAATCGTTGCTTTTACCGGTGTTATTTTATCTGCTCTTGTCAGCTTTCTGGAGTTGTCGGCTTGCTCATCTTTGTCCTGAGTTGTTAGTAGACAGATCTTATTTATTGATCTTTTTACTTCACCCGTGTTTGTTTTCACAGTCACTACTCGAACTTTATCATCTTGTCTTCTAGTAGTTTTAGTTATTTTTCCCATAGGCCATCTGTGCGTGTTGTTCGCGTGTTTTTTTGTTTTAATGAAACAAGTTGGCCTTTCCTGGGGTTTGACTTTCCTTGTCGCCATTTGGTTCGCTGTTGCTAGTATTCTTCCAAGTTTTTTTCGCCGCCAAGTATTCTTCCTTCCACTTCCTCCAGAATTCACCTCTAATGCGCTGCATGTGTCTCCATCTGTCTAAAGACCCAATTCTCTGATTGTCTTCAACGTGTTCTGGAGCTCCAATAAGTGGTCTTCCCACATGAAAATGTCCTGGAGTCAAAATGTCATCCCCATCTGTGTCACTATCCAAGGCGACTAAGGGGCGTGAGATTGACACTTCTTCAATTTGGCAGAGCAGTGTTGTAAATTCTTCAAATGTGAAGCTGTTATCGCCGATGACCAGCTTGAGATGGTGTTTTACCGATTTTACTCCAGCTTCCCAAACTCCTCCCATGTGGGGGCTTGCTGGCGGGATAAAATGCCACTTGATGCCTTCTTTTTCAAGCACCGGTGCCAGATTGCTATTGCCTTTTATAGCGGTGACCAGAACCTTGTCAAGTATTCTAGCTGCACCCACAAAGTTTGTGCCGTTGTCTGAATATAGATGTTCACTTTTGCCGCGTCTGGCAAAAATCGCCGCAGAGCCTCTAAAAACTTATCTGATGATAAGTCACTGACGGTTTCCAGGTGTATTGCTTTCGTGGCCATGCATACAAATAGGCATATGTACCCTTTATATGATTTTGACCTCTTCCTTTTGAACAGCGAATTTGGACAGGTCCATCGTGTTCGATGCCAGTATTTTGGAACGGGTAATCACCTGTTACTCGATACACAGGCAAATTGCAAATCAGTTGACTGGCCATTTTCTGTCTATACCTAATGCAGGTAATACATTGGCGTACATTTTTTTTTAAAGAGTTCCGAAGACCAAAGATCCAGAATTCTCGTTGAATTATGTTCCTCATCAACTTCATTCCGCCATTTAATTTTTCCTTATGTGCGTTGTGTACTATTAGAAAAGCCAAGTTTGATTTTCCAACTATAATTGGGTGCTTCTCGTCATATGGCACCATTGCATTTTGAAGACGGCCTCCCACACGTAACACTCCATCTCCATCAAGAAAAGGGTTGAGCGGCTGCAGTTTACTCTTTACTTCTAGAGATTTTCCAGCTGTCAGCAAATTAATTTATTGCCCAAAATCAAGCTGTTTTTGTTAGTGTTGTTGTAATAATTCGTCAACGGTGAGGTAGGTCGACTGCTGGTGCTTCCCTCGTAGTTTTGTTATAAAGCGTAATACATAGGCCATTACGCTTTTTAGCTTGTTAAGCGACGAAAATTTTGTCAATAGTGGGATGAGGCACTTTTCTTTTTTTGTTAGAGTTGCTACTATAAATGACTCAGGTTCTTCAAATTGTGGCCACTGATTTGACGGTCTTGTCAGCCACTTGAATCCTATCCATAATATGTCGCATGCTTCTTATTGGTTTGGTGAAATTCCTCTTGAGGCGACATCTGCTGGCTTGTCTGCTGATTTAACGTAACTCCATTCAACATGAGGCAATTTTTTATTGATTGCATCTACTCTCGTTTTGAGGAATTTGTCTTGCTGCGCTTGTTCTTTATCCAAGCTAGCGTAATCTGTGAATCACTCCATGCTTGCATTTTGGTGATATTTCCTACTATTGCTTGGACTTAAGCTAATAATTTGTCTAATAAGTGAGCTGCGCATAGCTCTAGCTTAGGGATTGTTTTTTGTTTTTTATTGGATTTACCTTGCTTTTCGCTGTCAGCAAAGTGATTTTATTTCCAATTTTGGTATACACCACTGCTGCATACGCTTATTCTGATGCATAGCAAAATACATGAAACTCCGTAGCATTAGTGCTCGATTTTCCAGACCAGCGCGGTATTATATTTTTTCTAAGTCCGGCAATGCACTCGGATATTTTTGCCAATAATTGGCAAGACTGGGCTCCACCTCGGCGTCCCAAGAGGCAATTTCCATAGCTCCTGAATTATGCATTTTCCCTGCAGTGTAGCTGGTGTAAGCCATCCCAGTGGATCGAAGATTCGTGTTAATTGAGATAAAATTAGGCGCTTTGTAATGCGCACTAATTTTGGACAGTCGACAAAAAATGTAAATACTTCTTTTTTGGGATCTCATTGCAGACCGAGAGTTTTTACCGACTCGTCATTTTTATACCCTTAACCCATAAAATGGGTAAATAAGGGTATAATGGTTTTGTGCAAAAGTATGTAACAGGCAGAAGGAAGCATCTCCGACCCTATAAAGTATATATATTCTTGATCAGCATCAATAGCCGAGTCGATTTAGCCATGTCCGTCTGTCCGTCTGTCTGTCCGTCTGTCCGTCTGTCCGTCTGTATGAACGCTTGGATCTCAGAGACTACAAGAGCTAGAGACTTCTGATTTTGTATTTAAGTTCTCCTATACCATGAGCAGAACAAGTTTGCTTCAAATTATCGATAACTATTCTGGTTTCTGATATACACATAATATCGATAACAAAAAAATATCGAATTTGGAAAATGTAAAAATTAGGGTTGAAAGAATGGGTAACGATAGAGCTTTTCTAAAAATTTCGTCCAAATCGGTTAAGAAACACCGGAGATATCTAATTTTATCGATTGAAGTTAAGTCAGTATACCAAAGACTTATATAAATTTAATATATTTATTGCAACTGGGTTCAGGGTATCTTCTAGTCGGGCTCTCCCGACTAGAGCCTTCTTACTTGTTTATTATTATTTTTCGGTTGAGTCTCCTCCTTGAATTCCAGCGATGATTCTGTCATCATTTGATACCCATTTTCTCAAATGCATGCCAGCCTTTTCCAAGACGCTTCTAAAATCCGTTTGTGTTTTGATGCAGTCGTCAATTAAGTCACCACCAGTGATTAGATCATCCATGTAAAAGTCTTCCTTTATTGCTGTCATCAGTTTGGTGTTGCCTTGGCAGTGCTGACTTGCTAGTTTCTGTAGACAGCGGACTGCTAAAAATGGCGCAGCTGAAGTCCCGTACGTTACCGTAGTTAGCTTGAACTCTTTAATTGGCAACTTGTGGTCGTCTCTCCAGAGGATATATTGATATTCCTGATCGTCTTTGGCGACTTTAATTTGAAGGTACATCTTTTCAATGTCAGCTGTCATTACGAACTTCCACAGTCGCCATTTGATAAGTATATCAAATATGTCCTTTTTATACCCTTAACCCATAAAATGGGTAAATAAGGGTATAATGGTTTTGTGCAAAAGTATGTAACAGGCAGAAGGAAGCATCTCCGACCCCATAAAGTATAGATATTCTTGATCAGCATCAACAGCCGAGACGATATAGCCATGTCCGTCTGTCCGTCTGCCTGTCTGTATGAACGCGTGGATCTCAGAGACTACAAGAGCTAGAGACTTCTGATTTTGTATTTAAGTTCTCCTATACCATGAGCAGAACAAGTTTGCTTCAAATTATCGATAACTATTCTGGTTTCCGATATACGCATAATATTGATAACAATAAAATATGGAATTTGGAAAATGTAAAAATGAGGGTTTAAATAATGGGTAACGATAGAACTTTTCTGAAAAATTCGTCCAAATCGGTTAAGAAACACCGGAGATATCTAATTTTATCGATTGAAGTTAAGTCAGTATACCAAAGTCAATTATAAATTTAATTTACATATTTATTGGAACTGGGTTCAGGGTATCTTCTAGTCGGGCTCTCCCGACGAACGAAAACGGGTCCAGACACTCTGGTTAATTTTGGGACGATGCGTCAAACACTACTCTTAGTTTAGTAGTAAGAAGGTTTGGCCTGATCACTGCTTGGTGTGGCATAAATTTTTTGCCTTGGCCGATTGTGTTCACCGGTTTCATGTGACCCAGTTTCAAATATTCCCTCATGAACGTTTTGTATTCATTGAATATTTGTGGGTGTTTCTTGAACTTGATTTCCATTTGCAGAAGTCGTGCCATTGCCTGTTTCCGAAAGTTGCCTAACTCAAAGTTTTTAAGGAATGGTATTGAGAATACTAGCCGTCCATTTTTGTCCTGCGTAGTTTTTTCTCGAAAGACAATCCATCCAAAATCGGTTTTTTGACCCAGAATTTCATTGATTTTCTTTACTTGTTCTAACATAATAAAAGGAAGTAAGTAGTAGAACTGGCGGTTCTAACTCAATTTATGACTTTTTTTTGACAGTTTAATCACCCCCCAATCATAATTTATGACCCCATAAAGTTATATGATCCCTTATTTTTTGACAATTTTATTACCCCCCAATAATTTAATTTATGACCTTTTTTTTGCCATGATCGTGCCCCCCGGGTTATGTGTGCAAGGATGGAAATTTTCTTTCGCAGCAGCAGCAAGATCAACACATTGTTTTTAAACAAGAGGATTGATACTTGTACATTTAGATTATAAAAAGTTAGAGGGAGAAGGTGTATGAGGGGGAAAGGGTAGAGGGGGAAAGTGTTAGAGGGAGAAGGTGTTAGAGAAAGAAAGTGTTAGGGAGTGAAAGTGTAAGAGGGAGAAGGTGTTAGAGGGAGAAAGTGTTAGGGAGAGAAAGTGTTAGAAGGAGAATGTGTGAAAGAGGGGGAAAGAGTTAGAGCGGGAAAGTGTTAGATAGAGACTGTGTGTAAGAGGGGGAAAGATTTAGAGGGGGAAACTGTTAGAGGGAGGAAGACTTAGAAACAAGTTTGTGCATGCTTGCAGTGCGCTAGTCAAAGGTCAGGTACATTAGTTGGCTAATGTGTTATAGGTATCACCGTCCGTGAGGATCAGTAAGCAGAGTACATTGCTATTCAATGCTAGATTCAAGTGTGCACAGGTTTCTTAGCTACAAGCTAGTAGATAAGAGAGAACGAGAGAGAGAGAGTCAACTGTGCGCAGGTTTCTTAGCTACGAATGAGTAGATAAGAGAGAGTCGAGAGGGCGCCTGTTTGACGTGCGTTGCCTTGCACACCTGCAAGCAAAACATAAGCAATGAATGTTTATGGTTGCGAAAACAAGTGATCAAAGGAGGGAGAAAAAAAGAGTTAGTATTAGAGAGAGTAAATGTTAGAAGGCGAAAGAGTTATAGGGGAAAGTGATCTTGCTTGTATTATTATATTAAAACACCCTCCATTATGCGATTCTATACACGAGCGTCTATGAAATGCATGTTTTATGTTAATTGATTGTCCCTCCTTCTAACGCACACCCAACTTGTTCGCTACTTACGTTTCTAACCTTTATTTGCATATACTTGTTTTGATTATTGCACTGACTTCTGTTACTTTTATAGAGCTAATTAGTATAACTTTTTAATAAACTAATGAAAATTTTTTAAATTGGTGTACTTTGTTAATAAACTATCAAATTATGTTTTTCTTATGGGTATGTTTTAATTTTATTTAATTTTTTTTTTTTTATAGATTTTTGCAGTATGTTAAATTTGAGATTTATATTAAGCTTGTCCCGTTGAGGGATTAAGCAAACACAAACACCGAACATTAAGATTAATGACATATAGTTATAGCCGGTAGAACACACAAGTCATACTCCGTGATTTTATTTCGGCTTTATAAAAATCTTTTTTAAGTCAATATTATAAACCTTTAATCTAGTACTGACTTGAAAGCTTAAAGAAGTTCGTGTAGCTGGTATAACAAATCATGTTTTAACAAAATTATTTTGATCTTAATATTTATACTCCATAGTTTATTGAGATTATTATTATTATTTTTTTTTAATCCCCGTTCTATCTCAGTAATATATTATTTTGCTTTTACAATCTTTAAATTCTTTTAGGTAATCTTTTAGGCTTATCAAATAATATTTTCCTAAACTTTCCCTCTGCTAGCTAAAAGATTTTCGTCAAATGACACTTTTCATATATAAGATACCCGTCAAACTATTTCTTATACTCAACTAAAATTTTTTTTTCAAACTCACATATCAAATCAATTTCTAAAATAAAGAAAATGAAAACAGTAAGATGTTCATAGCAGCTTGATTTTTTTTTTTACAAACGGGTTTTACTATACTCTTTCCCAGTATGCTACTTACGATAAAAATGTATAAATAATGTGTTTTGTACTCCTTTACTGACTTCAAAAATTCTTCTATTGATATTGTCTGATGCTCCATCTTAATTTGTGTTATATTTAATTTTCTTCAACTTCGTATTTTTTTTTTATTTTTAAATCATTTATGTTAAGTAGTTGGCTATCTTGACTAGGCTTTACGCTTAAAACGAGATATATTGTATTATTGTCCATAAAATGTTGACTTTATTTTAACAGGGAAATCAGTTGGACATTGATTTTCTCTTAATAATTGATTGGTCTTATATATTTTAACTGTCAACCTATATACCTTTCTACTTATTTAGTGATAATGTTAAATTTTTATATTTCCAAACTCATTGCTTAAACTAAGAAAATTTGGTTACTAATTTCTTATAATTGATGGATGGTAATATTTTATTTCAGTATTCTCCCCATTTTTGTTGCATTTAATAAGGAAGTGCATTGAACTAGCTTAACAGTTCGAGATATGAGTCTTACACTGTTTCGAAAAGTATGAATAGGTTAGGTGTTTTAATTTAAGGGTTAAGTATCTACTACTACTGTTCGTTAACTGTGATAGTTGGAGTTTTGTTACATCTCACTTCCATTTTTTTCTTGTTTTTATTTTTATTTATTTATAAATTAATATTTTTATATAAATTTTTTTTTTGTATGTGCTTTATTATATTTTATTAGAACAAAACCTTTTTGTTCAAGATGCCATATTATTAAGGCGTATTTATTCATTTAATTATTAAGTATAATTATTTCTTAAGGAGACTTATTTTCTTTAGTGCTCAAAACTTACTGCCGCTATTGTCGCTTTTTTTTTTTTTTTTTTTTTTTTTTTGATCTGAGTTATTTTTTTTAATTCATGAAACCATTGTATTGTGTTTGATTCTTCTTGAACCTTTGCATTAATCTTGAATTTGGATGGCAAAATAAGGTTGCGATGTACTAAAGCTCGAGATGAATTAAAAGTCGGTATTTTGCAAAACGGGCGGTGTGTTTTTAAAATAATGTACATTAACTATCACCGGATTGGTTTATACCCACAAAATATTGGTATTTTCTGTTATTTCTTCCTTTGTATGAGTCGTTTTATACACCCTACCTCATGATCCATTTTTGATTTTAGATAAGGGTCTGATTTTATTGTATACTGTTTGTGGAGGAGGCTTCAAATAATAGGATTTGATTTAGTAATTGTATGGTAAGATTTATTCTTCTCTTTTGTGTTGGTAGAGCACTAGTTGTGTGTATGTTAAACTAATAAAAGAGCGCAAGCAAGTCATTTACAATAATTTTCACTAACTTGGGATTCTTGGTCTTAAGACCGTTTAGACTTCATCTTAACTAGTTTTGATAGGCTATATTCTATTATGATTCTTGTGGGTTATAATTCGTACATTGAAAGAGCGAGATAAAGTTGTTATATTTTCTTGGTCCATTTTCCTTTGCATATAATACGGCCGGGAGTAAGATTTAAAAGTAGTACGTCATTCCATTCTAGTAATATTTGTATATTGTTTTTATTATTTTGTTATATAATTTTTTTTTAATTTTATTCTTTTGTGTTATTTGACTTTATATATTGCCTTGAGATATAGTATATTTTTTTCTTTTTTTTTTCTTTGCTGCATAAACCTTCATAAACGAAAGCATGCTTGATCCCAGATATGTTAAGTCTTAATTAATATTTAGATCAACACCGTAGGCTTCCTAGACCTATATGTCTGTATCTATATTTTATCAGCTTTTAGGTATTGAGATTAAATTTTGCTCAGAATCTAATCGCTGTCTTAAACACATGAGTGTTACAACTTTCACACTTAAGGAGCATCAGATCTTTTCGTTTCAAACAGTTTACTATTTGACGCTTTTAAGAACAATTTGCTTGTCTGAGCTTGGTAGGTTATACAGTTAAAACAATAAGTGGAAAGACGGAACTGTCTTATAGAATTTCTTCAACATCATAAGTTGGTTCTTTCCCTATCGCTTTTTATCACGCACTTGGAGATTATAGCATTACTTAATGGAACGTGCTCCATGTTCCTGATTGTTTGCTGATTATTTTTGTTAATTATTATTTTGTTTATTTATTTCTTTTGCATCTCATATAGTATTTTTCCCTTATGTTTCTTTTTTCGCTTCACTTATATACTTACTTTAATAATTAATCATATGTTTCCTACAATTTATATTCAATCGCCCTTTAATTGACAAAAGCTCGGCTGTTAAAAACGGAAGCCAATTAATCTATAAAACTGATGGAAGGGAATAGTTGTGATTATTTTTCATTTAAAAATAAAAATAGGCTGTTATATGGGTACACAAAATATTTACTTATATTAAATTAAAATTTGAATTGATTTTTAATAAACCGGATTTTTTTTCGAAAATGTTGTTTTTTAAAGAACATATTAAGCTCATATCATATTTATTTAGGTTTTCACATTTAGGTAACATCAGTTCAACTCCCTCAACATCCGATAGTGAGCTGCCGTTTACAGACGGTAAAGTAAACGGGGATGCCGCTATATCGTTTCTCATAATCACAATTTAGCTGCCCGACGATGAAAATTAGTTCCTTTACGACTTAAGTACTCTCACTGTTTACAGCAGCCTGGAATCCTAAAAAAGACTCAATCGCTTACCACCATCACTTGACACCTCAACCCCCTCATCCCCCCACAACCCTCCCATACGACGAAGCGATCCTCACCTGGACCATCACGCGTACACACATAATTAACTTTTACCTAGATAAGGTACGGTTTGCGTGTAGCCGTCTTATTTGAATAGTACTGTTCTACTTTGTACCGATTTTGGATCCCCTGACTTGTATTATTTCCAGCTACTTTCAAAGGCTCACACCTTAAACTTTTAACACACCAGCCCACAAAACATATTATTTGAATATAAAAACATTAGGCAATGACTATCAAGGAACAAAGAGCTATTAAAAAAATGTATAAATTATTCGGAAGAAATTTGATCGAACAATGTAACACCCAAAATAGGGGGCTAAGGCTTTGTAAATGAGGCGTGTGTGCCTGCCGCCGCGCCGAGTTTACTTAGCCAGAGGGAGTTGGCAGTCGCATGCCAACTACCGAAGACCGACCATACGTGGTGAAGAGCCACATCCTGCTCGAGGTGCCCCTGCTCTAGACTAAATATGGCGGATCTAGAGAGGACAACTCGAAAAAACCCGTAATCACCGGTGTTACCGTACAGTGCCCCTGTGATGAATGGCACTACGTTAGTGTGTCTTATAACAGTGGCTTCCGGATACCTGGCACCTCCGGTCGTATAAGTGCCCGATCCGGGGTATGAGGCTCTGCTCCGGGGGATACCCTTTCCTCATCACTCGTGGGACCAAAACATGGATACTGCAGAAAATAAAATTATAGAAACCGGGTGCTCTAGCAGCCCCAAATCGACTGATGTCGAACATATCCGGGAGCCTGAGGTAGCTATGGACGTTTGTTCACAAAGCTCCAGCACCGACACCATCACCAAGGAGGTGTAAGAAGCCCTTCTTGCCTCTCCTAAGGCCGAGAAACCCAAGAGGATCGCGCTATCGGGAGCTGCAAGAAAGAGACTGCGCAGACACCTCGCAAATGACGTTCCCATGGAGGAGGCTAAGAGGCTCGCACAGAAACCTATTGGCCCACCCATGGCTATGCCCAGCAGAAATGGTGTAGCAAACAAGCGGGGTAGATCGGCAAACACGACCCCAGAAGAGGCGTCGAATAAGAGGGTCATGCTGAAGACCGCGGCACCTAGTGCCCTGGCGAAGGGTGATCCTGCAAGCGTGTTGCTTGCCACGGTGGCTCCAGTAGCCTCCACAGCCGCAACTGCGGCTGGGCAAGTAGCACAGGAGCAGCCACCCCAAACCGGTGGTATGGCATCTTATAGGGATGTTGCCAGCTCATCGAAGATGGCAATACTCCCAGCCGACTACCCCAACAGTTTGCTCACTACGGAACAGCTTGGCAGCATCCAAGCCGCCATCTTATCAAGGGTGATGGAGCTGAGGCATGGCTCTGTGAAGCCGTTATTCTCTGGCTGCACCTTTAGACCAGGATGGATGGCCATCACTTGCGGAAATGCGGAGACGGTTGAGTGGCTGTGCACAGAGGTGCCTAAGCTCCGGCTGTGGAAGGATGCCCGCATTAAGGTAGTCCCCGAGGCAGAGGCTCCACGTGCCGCTGTTTTTATTGGCTACTTTCCGCTCCGAATGCGGACATGAAGACGGACGAGATTCTGAAACTCGTCGAAGGTCAGAATAGCGGGCTGCGAGTGGGACACTGGCGCGTCTTTCACCGGGAGATGAGGCAGCACATGGCTATTATCACCTTAGCACTGGACCCTGTTTCGGCCAACCGGCTGAAATCGCTAGGATTCCAGCTGAGCTTCGCGTGGGGCAAGGCTACCCTTAGGCCTAAGGCCAGCGCGCAGTCGAAAGAACAGGCAGTGGCTCATGCTCTCGTAGCTGAGAAGCCCACCTGCTCCAAGACTGCCATACCGGACGCGGCTGCAACTACACCACAGGGTGTCGCTGAGGAGACTCATGCGACCCCTGGGCTGCCTGCAGCTAACAGCACAGTCCGGACCCCCAGTGGTGGTGAGGCATGTGGCACCGTAGCTGCCCAGGAGCCCGCAACACCGAAAAAGATCCTGCGCCCTCCCCTTTACGGGCGCATCACGCGCGGAACCGGGCGCGTGAATAAGGGTGCGAGGCGCACTTTAGAGGAAGAGGCCCTTCTGAGCACAAACCGAGGCCGGAAGATGGCGGCCAGAGGCCGCAAGAGGGCGGACTAATGTCCTGTCCCCCTCCCCCCACCCTTCCCAACACCAGGAGACACCTAAGATGTCTCCAAGCAAACCTCCACCACGCAAAGGCCGCTTCTGACGTCCTCTGTGAGAGGTTTGCTACCATGGACATAGCATTTATCCAGGAGCCGTGGATAAATGCCGGACGTGTCCTGGGGCTAAGCACCACATCCGGTAAATTGCTATATGCAAACAACCTACCTCGCCCTAGAGCGGCTTTGTTAATTAACAAAAATCTAACATATGTTCCCCTTTCACAGTTCATCACTGAGGACCTGGTGGCAGTCTGGGTTAAAATACCCACTGCCCATGGCGAGCAGGAGGCAGTGCTGGCCTCCGCCTATCAGCCCGGTGACTCAGACGTTGTGCTTCCGGAGGCTACTTTTGCCCTGGTAGAGCATTGCCAGAGAAACCGGCTCCGATGGTTAATCGCCTGTGATGCTAATGTACATCACACGGTCTGGGGGAGCAGTGACATCAACAAAAGAGGTGAGTACCTTCTTGAGTTCATTATTAGTAACAACATAAGCCTACTAAATCGAGGCAATGAGCCCACATTTATTAATGCAATCAGAGAGGAAGTCCTCGACCTAACTCTCTGTAGTCTTAACATGTTGTCCGTTGTATCAAACTGGCACGTTGCGAGTGAGATCACTATGTCAGATCACCAGCACATTAGATTTGATATAGGATGTGCCTTGCAATGTAGCCTAGTTACTAGAAATCCCAAAAACAGCAACTGGGATCTTTTCTGTTTTGAGCTTGAGCAATCCAGAGACTGCTCCACCCGTCCGATATTGTCCATTGACGAGCTAGAGCGTGAAGCTACTGTGCTTCATACGAACATTAAATCGGCTTATCACGCTAGCTGCGAACAAAAAGTTCGTAAGACCAGAAGGACTGTTCCCTGGTGGAACAAGAGCCTTGACGATCTCAAAAAGGCTGCGCGAAAGCTCTTCAATAAAGCAAAGAGTGGGAAAACCACATGGGATTCCAACAAATCTGCTTTAACGCTCTATAATAAAGAGCTGAGAAGGTCCAAACGGGCTACATGGCGCCAACACTGCGGGCAGATTTCAAACCTCCCGGAAGCTGTCAGGCTACAAAAAGTCCTTTCCAAGGACCACTCAAACGGCATCTGTACGTTGAAAAATCCAGATGGAACACACACAAACGACCCAAGGGAAACGAGCAGCCTTCTTTTGACTACTCATTTTGCCGGGTGCGTGGCTGTGGAGCAGCACAACTCAGAGGGTGAGGCACCAACCTACCTCTCTGGGACTGGAGAGTGCCCACACCTGCGAGTGGCTATGGTGGCAGACTCCAATAGGGCTGTGGGAAGGGAACCCCCCTATCACTCAGAACGTTTTGGAAACTTGCCCTATAGACTGTTTCATCAAAATAGCGTACAATGGGCTATACAGAGCTTCAGTCCATACAAATCCCCTGGGCCAGATGGAATATATCCATGCTTGTTGCAGCGGGGACTGCACCAACTCGCAATCCCCCTGGTCCGTTTATTCCGAGCTAGTCTCTTGTTTGGACACATACCAAGCAAATGGGCTAAAGTGAAAGTTGTGTTTATTCCTAAGGTAGGGAAGAAAGATTCCCAATTGCCTAAGTCCTATAGACCAATTAGTCTTAGCTCCTTCTTCCTTAAAACTATGGGGAAGATAATTGACCAGCACATCAGGGAGATGAATCTCAAGCAGCTTCCCTTGCATAAGTACCAATATGCGTACCAAGCTGGTAAGTCAACTGAGACTGCCATTCATTGCCTTACAACAACCATTGAAAAGGCCATTGTCGCTCAACAAATAGCACTATGTGCCTTTTTAGACATATCAGGAGCTTTTGACAACACGTCATATAGGGCTATCCGTGCTTCTCTTGTACATAAAAATGTACCCACACCCATTATTAGGTGGATTCTGGAAATGCTTAAATCCAGAATAATAACTGTAGACCTTGGAGGAACCATGACCTCAATCACAGCCACAAGGGGGTGCCCTCAAGGGGGAGTACTCTCTCCTCTCTTGTGGACTCTGGTCATCGACGAGCTACTCTATAAGCTCAACGACTTAGGGTTCACCACTCAAGGCTACGCTGATGACCTAGTCATCTATATAGTGGGCTGGCATGAGCAAACCATCTCGGACCGCATGCAGCAAGCCCTCAACATAGCCAACAGATGGTGTCAGGACAAAGGATTGTCCATAAACCCGTCTAAAACTGTTTTAGTTCCTTTTACCAGGAAAAGGTCTCTGTCTCTAACAAGACCATTCTTAAATGAATCTACCATTGACTTTTCGGTTGAAGCCAACTACTTAGGAGATACACTTGACTCCAAGCTCAACTGGAATGCACACCTTGAAAAGACCATAAATAAAGCCACTCGAGCACACTTCGCTTGTAACAGGCTTTTCGGTAGAACATGGGGCCTAAGTCCCAAAATGATCTACTGGTCTTTTAACACTGTGGTAAAACCGATCCTAACCTATGCATCTCTTGCTTGGTGGACGAAATCTACCCAGAAGACAGCTGCGGCTGCACTTACCAAACTACAACGACTAGTCTGCATAGGCATCACTGGAGCCATCCGAACATGTCCCACTGCAGCACTTGGAGTTATAACTGGCATACCCCCTCTACCCATCACCTTGAAAAGGTGCCTGGGGGCACTTCGCCTTCAAAATATCACCAACATAAAAATTGGTGATCTTACCGGGCATCTTCGGGTTCTTGAACCCCTAATAAATGAGCCCATTCTGCGCGTAACTGACGAACAGAAACCAAAACTTGTTTTCCACAGAAACTTCTCTGTAGTCTTGCACACCAGACATGATTGGAAAACAAAATCAATATCTCTACCCAGTGGATCACAAACGTGGTACACTGACGGGTCAAAATTGGAAAACGGCGACACCGGGGCTGGTATTTTTGGACCAAGGTTCAACAAGTCCATAGCCACGGGAAAGTCTTCAACCATTTTCCAAGCAGAGATATACGCTTTAGAAATCTGTGCTCGTGAATGCCTTCTCAGGAAAATGCAAGGTGCACGGATTTACATCTTCTCTGACAGTCAGGCGGCGCTCATAGCGCTAAGATCCTTCACGATCTCCTCCAGACTTGTAGAGAACTGTTTCCAGCAGCTGAACGCCCTTGCCTCCAAAAACATCTTAACGATGGGCTGGGTGCCGGGGCATGAAGGCCACATAGGAAACGAGGTAGCAGACTCCCTAGCAAAACGCGGGGCGATGTCACCACTAATCGGCCCTGAACCGTTCTGTGGACTCTCGAAAGGACACACAAGAGAACTGGTCAGGAAATGGGAGGAAAAGGAAATAAGTCACCACTGGACCGAAAGTGCAGGGCTGAGACAAGCCAAACAATTTCTCGTCCCCCAGATGACGCGATCAAAACGCATCATCAATCTAAAAAAGAACGAAATACGTATTCTAACAGGCTACCTAACGGGTCATTGCAACCTAAGGTATCACCTTAAGAAATTAAAACTTTCAGAAATCGACACATGCAGATTCTGTGAGATGGAGCCTGAAACATCAGAACATGTTCTATGTGAATGCCCCTCGCTAAGCAGACGTCGACTTCTACAACTAGGAGGTGAACTCATCCCCCCCTACAGGATATGGGAACATATAGACACTACCAAAGTGCTCTCTTTTATTAGAAGCCTTGGTATAGAGGCTCTACCCTAATTCCTACAGGCCGGCACAAAAGACCTAACATCTGGTCGCAGTGCAACAAGGCCCTAGTAATAATAATAATAACACCCAAAATATTTATTATGGTTTACATTAAATCGTGAAGTCATAGTCGAGTCTACTACGTACTACACATTTTTCCATGAGTTGTTCCCATCTAAAACCCCTATCAATTTATCCGTTTTTATACTCGATACCGAAGGTAAAGAGTATATTGAGTTTGTGCAATGTCCGTCTTGGTGTCTGTCCGTCTGTCCGTCTGTCTGTCTGTCCGTCTGTCCATCTGTCTGTCTGTCCATCTGTCCATCTGTATGAACGCAACTTTTTTCCACACCCTTCAAGCTAGAGACTTGAAACTTTCCAATTTTCTTTATCTATGGGATAGTAAATTAAAGTGTCAAGATTGGGGTTCTACGATAACTGGGGGGCTGGCAAATCGATAAATTCGATAACTCAAAACCGATAAATCCACATATTTCGCACATCCTTACAGCTAGAACTACCATATTTGGTAAGAAGATAGCTACTATCAACCCCCAAAAAACTGCATTAAAAATTTTGGAGCCACGCCCACCCATTCCGCCCCCAGCCCCCCGAATTTTGAAGTCAAAAAAGCCTATATCTCCCACAGTTTTTGAGCCATAGCCATCAAATTTGGTGCCAAGAAAGGTGTTGATGACTCCCCAAAAACTGCATCAAAAGTTTGGATGCCAACAATACTGGCCTAGCAGCCCCCATCCACAACAACGCATTGTCAAAAACGGGAATGCGTGTATCTTCCAGAGTTGTAAAGCTAGAGCCACCAAATTTGGTAGGAATATAAATGGCAACGACCCCCAAAAATATGCACCAAATTTTTGGGGCTACGCCCAACCATTCCGACCCCCTTTCTCCACCTTATACAAACTTCGAGCTAAAGTCGCCAAATTTGGTATGAAGATAGCAATTGACATCCCACATGGATGTGCATCAAAAATTTGAATGCCACGCCCACCCATACTGCCCCCAGCCCCCCTTTCCCCACTTTTATAAACTTTGAGCTAGAGTCACCAAATTTGGTATGAAAATAGCAATTGACATTCCACAAAGAGCTGTATCAAATATTTGGATGCAATTCCACCCATACCGCCCCCAGCCCCCCTCTCCCTACTTTTTACAAACTTTGACCTAGAGCCAACAAATTGGGTTTGAAGATAGCAATTGACATTCCACAAAGATCTGCATCAGCCCCCCTTTCCCCACCCTTCACAAACCTTGAGCTAGAGTCACCAAAGTTGCAACGAAGACAGCTGGTGAAATCCCCATCTGCATAGGAGAATCGTTATCCTTTGCAATCAGGCCTCTTTTTACGGGTTTTAATACTGGTATCGAGTATACCGCAGTCGGTTGCGTCCGACTGCAACGTGTCCACTTGTTTTTTATTATTATTTTTTCGACCAAGTAAGTGCCTACCTGTTTTTTTGCAATTTTCTCTTTCTAGAAAAGTACTTTAAGTTCGGTAGCCCTACAGTCGTTCAATATGTATATTTATTTCGATTATTGTAAATTTTAAGTTTTCCGGTTTGGTGAGTAACCTTTCTCATTTAAGTATTATGTTTGTTTATACACACATAATCATTTAATCAGACTTTTATCTGACTAATAAAAATGTCTTCAAATATTTTTAAAATTTTAGGATTTACTTTTATGTATGGAATTTTAGCTGTCCTATTATATCGTTGATTGTTCTTACTAAACAATTGATTGAATACTACCTCCATAATGTCTTTTAAACGTATCTTTGATTGAGTTTTCGATAATCACTACTTATTAAATTTTCTAGATCGTACCCGAGTCACGTTAATATAGCAGGATACGTCAAAATTAGCACGCAAACAAAATTGAGGGCAGAGACACTCCAAAAAGGCTTTGAGCCGAAGTGTGACGCAGAAAAAGGTACAATAAGGTAGGAGCTAACGAACAGCGAGAGTCTTTTGAGGGAAGCGAGCTGAACGAAGACATCTGATCTCAGGCAAGACAAATGTTTATCGGGAAAAAGAATCCTCCTTTCACATTATAGCAGTATGCGTAGCCTTAACAAAGAACAAATTGTATTGTCTTAGAACAACATATCAACCGTATTAAAGGCTAAGAAACCCTCAACTCATCATAAATACTTGATCTCGTACAGTTTCCATGTCCGGTAGAAGAGTCATAGAGCTAAAAGGGGGGCACAACAGACCTCTCAGTTACCAAATCATTCATCGACGATTAAAGTTTATACAGGCATATTATTCTATTATTGATTCCCCTTTATATTTTATTATTTTTTATTAAAAAATAACATTTCAATAAATTTGTTACTATTTTACTGACTTTTATTGATTTTTTATTAATTTTTTATTATCTTGTCAGAAATTTATTTCCGGTTTTTATACCCTTAACCCATAAAATGGGTAAATAAGCGTATAATGGTTTTGTGCAAAAGTATGTAACAGGCAGAAGGAAGCATCTCCGACCCCATAAAGTACATATATTCTTGATCAGCATCAACATCCGAGACGATATAGCCATGTCCGTCTGTCCGTCCGTCTGTCCGTCTGTCTGTCTGCCTGTGTGTCCGTCTGTATGAACGCGTGGATCTCAGAGACTACAAGAGAGTAGTAGGGAACTGCTGGTTGTACCCCAAAGGGATGCCGACAATTTACGACCCCATTAAATTTGATGACCCTTTTATCGCCCCCTTTTTTATTGACCCTTTTTTTGACCCCTACAATATGATAATTTATGACCCTTTTTTTCCTATGATCGTGTCCCTCCTTTGATAAGACTAGGGTGGAGAACAAAGGATTAACATTCCTAGGCCACCACTTTACCAGCAGCATCTGTGAGATTCAGTGATCATAGGATTTGGAGTCAAGTGCGCACCTGTTAAACCTGCGTTGCATTATACACCTGCAAGCAAGCCACAATCATAGATGGCATTCTTTAGGACAATAGCAACAAGATTCTTAAGAAGCAGTAATCAGAGGAACAGATTTGGTTATTTACCTAACTAGTGTTAGAGTCAATTGTGCGCCTCTTTGACGTGCGTGGCATTGTAAACTTGTTTATGGTCATGAGGTGCAGTGTGCACAGGAAGAAAGGATAGATAAGAGAGTCGAGAGGGCGCCTGTTTGACGTGCGTTGCATTACTAACCTGAAAGCAAGCAACAATGAATGAATGTTTATGGTCATGAGTAGTAGTGATCAAAGGATCTGGAATCGAGAGGGCACCTCTTTGACGTGCGTATCATTATAAACCTGCAACACACGTCAAAAAATGAATGTTTATGATCATGAGTAGCAGTGTGTAAAGGAAGAAAGGATAGATAATAGAGAAAAGCGAACGCTTGTTCGATGTACTGGGGTTCTGCGAACGCAGCACCAGCAGCAGCAGCAGCGGCAGGATCAATACATTGCTTCTAAGCAAGAGTATTGATACTTGTTGATTAAGAATAAAATGTGTTAGAGGGGGAAAGAGTTAGGGAGAGAAAGTGTTAGAAGGAGAATGTATGTTAGAGGGGGAAAGAGCTAGAGAGGGAAAGTGCTAGAAGGAGAATGTGTGTTAGAGGGGGAAAGAGTTATAGGGGGAAAGTGTTAGAAGGAGAATGTGTGTTAGAGGGGGAAAGTGATCCTGCTTGTATTAATTTAATAAGCCACGCAACTTATATGATTTTGATTGGTCCCCACCGTCCTTAATATGAAAATTATTTTCCAATCCTTTGGGCTTGATATTTAAATATTTAGCGCCATCCCTTTCTAACCTTTGATATTAGATATACACCTGCTTTTATTTTGTTCAAGTGCTAGGAAAATCTTATATCCTGCATTGACTTCAAAACGCATAAAAGAGATAGTTTGGTTTAAGTTGTGAAGTTCTTTTATTTATTTATTATTCATCTTTCTATGTATGCTATTTAATATTTATTTTTAAATCTAGTATTCATACATTATATACCTTATTGGCTTAAACGTTGTTTGTTAATTCTTTTGTTTAAATTTTTATATTTTGCCATTAGGCGTTCTAGCCTTGTCAGACGCATGCTATAGTAAAAGCATCCACATGTGTCGACTCCCTCTGTAGTTAAATCGGATGACCAGCTGCACGCTGAAAGATGCTCGCCAAATTTGGATGCAACCAGATGGCAGTTTTCGTACGCCAAGAAAAATTCTCGATATTCTTCAAGCAATTCATGATGTTCAGGAAAAATCATTTCCTCAAACTCTTTTAAAAAATCATCGATTTTCTTGACAATTGTTTTAAATCCAAAGTTAGAATTCAGCTCCATTTTGTAGTATACTCGGCAAACGTTTATTTAAGACTGACTTAAATGAATATTTTAACTTTCCTCAAAGCATTTCATTTTTTATTTAGTTTCATATTATGTTGAAATTGTGTCCTAAAAATATTAACATCCCTTTTTATTTCTTTACACATCTTTTTTGAAATTTCAAACAGTAACCGAGTAAGATCAATTTCTGACTCATAATCATAAGTCGCTTCTAAATCTGAAAGTTTTATACTATATTTACGCATCTCTACACACTTTGGAATAATATAGTTATAATATATAATCTTTATTTGATTTTTCAGTAATGTGTTCCAACACAAAAATGTTGTTAAAAAAATTCCTAATCTTATAAGCGTCCTCCATGAGTCACTATCAAATTCAACTCTATTGCCATACTGATTAAGTATTAATATTCGTTGCCTATCTGATTTTCGAATTTTAAAATGACACTTAACGGTCTCAAGCATTGGATGTTCAATTATTGTATCTGGCATTAAGAAGTCAAAGTGCTCAAGTTTCATTTGGATGTACTCCTTAAAAGTTAATAATTGAATCCACTCCTCTTTTCGCAATCCAATAAAGTTACGTTTATGTTGCTGCAGCCAAACCATAGGTGTGAAATCTCTACTCGTAGAAAACCCACACTTTAGTTTAAGCTCTAGACTAACACAGTACTCAAATCCAAAAATTATTTCATGATCTTGAATTTTCCTCGAAGTTTTAGTTTTTTTCAAGTGAAGCGTATCCATCCACTCTTATCTTCTTTTTCAATTTAAACGCAAAATAAGATAAACCATAATATTTAAGGATTTGATTTTTGTATAATTTCTCAGTATATCATTAACACTAGAATGGTTATTCTAGATAGAAACTCATGTATTTTAGTTGACTTTCAATATGTATTTGGAAACGAAAGACAGATGTTTGTCAAAGAGTTGGCATTTATGCAAGCTGGGTCCGTCACACCCAATTTTTTTCACTTTAAACCAACTACCACATGAGAGAGCTGGATGAAGTGACAAGGAAAACCTTAAAGATAACCAAACAGTATGTGGACGGCTTAGATTGGTCTGAAGGTGACATCTCTTATCTAAGTCTTGGCGAAATACTAAAGCCATTGAATAGTTACGCAACTGTAGTAGTAAGAGGAAGAGCTAAAAAAGAGTTCTTAAGTAAATTTGTACACACAAAAATAGTAGATGTAAATCTTGAACAGAGCTTAGCACAATATCCAAACTTCTTTACAAATTGTAGAATACACAAAGAAATAGTAAATCAATGTGCACTAAATAATTTATTTAAATTATATCTCATCTTAGAAAACTCTCAATTTGAGGTATCTGAAAATGTAAATGTTTATGCTAGTATACTTGAATAAAATAAAAATTATTTCTTATTAATTTCATCATGTTTCTATTTTTTATTCAATTAAGAGAGGGTACATAATATTTAATATAATTAATTTCAATGATTATCAACTACAACTTGATTCTATATTAAATTTGTTTTAAACGATGCGTCGAACTATTCCAGTCAAAGGTGAATACTCTGCTAATCGATCATGCATAAGCAGACAATATACCTTAGTGTTTTTTACACTAACAGTTTCTATATCTATCGAAACTCTTACATCGATTGGCCCCGTTTTAACTGTTTCATTCTGATGTGGCAAGTCTACAACAACCATTGGTGCTTTCTCTTTAAACTCTATAGGTGTTAGTAATGGCTCAGATTCCTTCATATAGTAGCTTGCTTGAAATCCTGTACACATATCATATAAACTTGCGTATCGTTCATGCTTAAAATTAATGTTCATGTCATCGTACGGAAAGTTCTCCGAGTTAAGATACACTTTTAAATTCCTCAAATGATTATGTGTTAGTTTATCGTCCACTACAAAAGCTATTATCGCAAATCGAGGGCGTTCTCTATTAGCTGCTAGCTTAACATTCCAAACATGTTGTGTGCCTTCGGGTAATATTGGATTCAGGTAACAATCCCAACTGCGGAATGCAAGTGGAAGTGAGCCTCCACTCTTAGTCAGACTAAACATTTGTAACTTCTTTTCATCACTCAGAGTGACATGTGGTATTTTCCATACAATATTAGAAATATTTAGCTTATGCTCCTTAGTTCCAATTTTAGTGTAATATACATCTTACATATTTTTAGTCATGAGTAATATCAATTCATGTTTACAATTTAGTAAGACCTTGTTATAATCTTCAGCAAATCCAAGTAAGTATTTAAGAGGTATAGAAAAATTAAAGTATCCGTTCGACAGCTCTCTATCATTTCAATTGAACCACCCAGAATTCTCTAACATGCAGCTCTCCGTTTTGTTTAAGGAAGCGTAGTTTTTTAAGGTTGTTGAAATACCAACAAATCGAGTACGGTCAATTTCAATTCCATTTAATTCATAACGAACCTCATCAAAGAGATAACTCATACAATTGTTTTTAAGTTTCCATCTACAGCAAGCGAGTTATCCGTAAATTGTGCCCTCAACATTAATAAAACTCTCACAAGGCTATACATATAAGTCCTGATTCTGAATAGCAATCCTAACTTCATCATTGCTTTTAAATGCTTGTAGATAGGGAGAGTAACTATGATATTTATTCTTGATTATACTCTCATCCGAATAGGCTTTCTCTCGAACATTCAATACACTACTCATTATTTTTTATTTTTAAACCCAGAGGTTTTAAAAATAATTTGTTCTTATTATTATAAATAATTGGATCCCTAACGCAACAAGACTCCGGTCTTGGTGTGGTAGGCCCTCGTCTAATGTACCATGAGCCCCTAGGTATGCACACCAGCATATTCCAAGCTGAGGTATGTGCAATCGGGAGGTGTGTGGACTTTAATCTAAAGCGTAACTATCGGAATAGGGATATAGCCATTCTATCCGATAGTCAAGCAGCAATAATGGCACTTAGTAAGACCGAAATCAGGTCAAAGGTAGTTCGTGAGGTACGAACCAAGCTAGACACTCTGGGATCACAAAATAGGCTTGCCCTAAGATGGGTCCCGGGACATGTCGAAATAGCGGGGAACGAAGAGGCAGACAAGCAAGCAAGACTGGGGGCAGCGACACCCCTAATAGGACCCGAGCCGTACTGTGGTATAGGAAGAAGCACAATACGGCAAGAACTTAGGAATGAAGAGAGACTTCTGCGAAGAACGTGCTTTGCAAGGACACCAGGACTCAAACAAGCAAAGATTCTCTTGGGTAGCTATAACCTTAAACGGTTTAAGCAAGTAATATCAATGGGTAAAAATAGACTCAGGATACTCACCGGTCTCTTGACAGGACATTGTAGACTACGAGGTCACTTGGCAAAGCTAGGTATAGTCAGCAGCGAGATTTGCAGATTCTGCGAAATGGAAGGAGAATCCTCCTTGCACATTATAGCAGAATGCGTAGCCTTAGCAAGGAAAAGAAGTAGTTTTATTGGAAAACATATTGTAGAATTTAGCGATTTAGAAACCATCGACCCAACAAAATAACTTGCTTTTATGCAACACCTGGGCCTGATGGAAGAGCTATAGGCCAAGAAGGGGGCACAATAGATCTATTTGGTCGCAGTGTATTTACCCCCAATATAATAATAATTATAAATAATCATTATCGGCGCCTCAAGTGTAAGCGAAGTGTCACAACCTCTTTTCTTAAATTAACCAAGTTTCCGTTCTGATCAACGATCCGTATTATTAATGACTGTATCTCGCTCGTATTAACTGGCAAATAAATAAGATCATTTGGTTTCCCACTCAATTTATAGCCTGGCGGAACGTTGAGTGCAAACTCATGCAGAGCATGACTTGATACCTCATTTACATATGAACCGCTTACAATGTTACATTCCAGACGAATCGTATTTACTTTTAAAATGTCAACAGGTTGATCTGATATATGCGTTGCATTTGGTTTTAGTTCTTATTTATTAAATCCAGATAATTGACCGATACAACGCTCTTTGTTAAAATATATTGAATCTCTTTTAGATCACTACTTGAAGGGTATTATTATTGCTCTCGATAAGCGGGTGCTTTAATTCATTTGGCTCTATTTTCTTCATTTTCTCTTTAATAAATTCACTTATATCACTAAGCTCATATGATCCCACAGGTATCTCGAAAATATGCTCTCCAATATGGAATAAATTATTATCGTAGTCCACATTTGGAACCGAGTTGTACATATGAAAGTCAATTAGTGCACATTCATATCTCCCTCTTAATTCTATGGGAGGATGATAATTAGCTATTGAACTCGAGTTGTTACCCGTCAACGTAAGTGTTGTTGCCATTTCGAAAGATTATTGATAAGTGAATTAATAGTACTAGTTTCTTGTATTTTATTTTATTTTAAATTTGAATAAAATCAGCAAACCCCCTTCTATAACGTCCGTTTTCTAGCGGGTCATCTTTACTTATTAAGAAAAATCCATATTTTTCTCTCCAACAAAATTGACAAATATTCTTAAATGCATCAAACAACATGTCTACGCCTACATGATCCTGATAAACATGTTTCATATTGACTTCATCCTGCCTAAACATAATAATTAGGTTTGCATTGTCACGCACAAGATGCTTTGGTATGCGTGTATACGTTTGACACAAATAGAACGCATCTATACTATTATGTCTGCCCATGCAGCAGTATGCTCGAATATTATCCTGTTTTTCACATGCTACGTCATCAAAAATCATTATAGAGTTCTTTTTGTCATCGCTGGGTGCAACAACATTTTCATTTTCAGAAAATGTAAAGTAACCCATTCCTTTTATTGGTTTTATAAGTGTTTTTAAGTATTCATATTTAGGCTGATATAATGACTTTGAATATAAGTAAATATTCTCAAACTTTAATCCGTTAGGGCTTTTAATTAAACTAATCATAACATTGGTTTTCCCGCAATTTGAAGGTCCGACAATAAGAGCTCGTATTGAATTGGGTAACAAGCTACTATGTCTAAGTTGTTTGACATTACCATTTTTACAATCGATATTTTTTACTTCTATGTCATTTTTTTGTTTGATTAAACGCATATTAATGTAACTCTTTTGAGTAGATCGTTACTTGCTAAAATCTCATTGAAGAATAAACAACAAATAAAATGGTGCTGCGCTTTTATAAAACTAGTAGTAATAAACCACCACTCTACCTAGGAAGAGGTATTGTTAATAAAATAATAAACTCCCTACCAGTTGAACTGCACATACCGGGATATCAGTTTTGTGGTCCAGGAACAAAGCTTAAAGCTCGTTTAGCACGTGGTGCAAAAGGCATAAATCCCTTGGATGCCGCTCGTAGAGAGCACGATATAGCCTATTCTAAATATAAAGATCTGGAAAATCGTCATAAAGCTGACACAATACTAGGTGAAAGAGCGTGGGAGCGTGTAAAAGCATCTGATAGTACTCTCGGTGAAAAATCCTCTGCATATTTCGTAACAAACGTAATGAAAGCAAAGAAAAAATTTGGTATTGGACTTCCACAAAAGCAAAAGAAACGAAAACCATGTAAAAATAAAAAGAAATTTATGACTCTTGTTCGAGACGCAAAACGAGTGTTAAAGAAAGAAAAACCACTTGACATTCAAGCTGCGATTAAAGTAGCCCGAAAAGCTATGTCTAAGACCATTGGAAATAAGAAAAATACTGTTGTTATTCCTAGAGTAATCAACGTTCCTAAAATTGGAGGTTTTTTACCACTTGTGCCAATCTTGACAGCGCTCAGTGCATTAGGAGGAATGACATCTGGTGGAGCAGCTATTGCTAGAAGCATTAATAGTGCTAAGAATGCAAAAAAAGAGCTAGAAGAGAATAAACGTCATAAAAGAAAAAGTGAGGCCATTGCTTTAGGTAGTGGACTCTATTTAAAACCGTATCAAAAAGGTTTTGGTGAAACCACAAATAAAAAAATTAATTTTTTATAAATGAGCTGCCCAATAAACCGCTTTCGAACATTGATATTATAAACTTCGCTCGCAAACATATCCCACATTTTAGAGGGGTTTACATGAGAAACTCCTTACCGAAACATGTCAGAAAAAGAGAATGTGGTATCGTTAATTTGGACTCGTCAACTGGAGCTGGAACTCATTGGGTAGCTTACTATAAGGCGGATGAGGAATGCAGTTATTTTGATAGTTTTGCAAATTTGCGACCCCCTATAGAACTTATAAGATATTTGGGCGAGAACATTCAATACAATTATAATCAAGTACAACGATTTGGTACTTTTAACTGCGTTCACTTATGTCTTAAGTTTTTAATGCTCACCCCAAAATCTTTTTTAAAATAATTTTTATATCAATCAAAATAAATACTTTACATTTAAATGGTTTAATAAAGAAGAAAAAACAAAATTGATCATTTTTGACTATATATAAATATATACTTTAATCAAACTATCTCAGTTTGTTTGGAGTATCTGATTAGTTCACATATAACAAGCCCACTGTTTCTTGAAAACCAAAAACATAAAAAATCAGCAAAACACAACAAGCTGTTTATGAAAAATAACAACAAATAACAGAAAAAACCACTGTTTCTGAAAAACATAAAAAATAACAGCACAAAAAAAACACTGTTTCTAAAAAACATAAAAAATAACAGCAAAAAAAAAACACTGTTTCTGAAAAACATAAAAAATAACAGCAAAACAAGGACAGAACAACCTGTTATTAAAACTACCCTCTTTTACGCTCGCTGATCAAGTTAATTGGCTTACTATCATAAATATACTAAAATGAATGAGCATATACTAAAGGAGCTAACAAAAACAAGAAACGCGTTAAAAAGAAAATTTCGAAGTATTAAATTAGGTTAAGCCGCAAATGAATACCAGTTGGAGGAAACATTTCAGCCTATAACAGAACCACTCAAAAAGATTATTAAAGGAAATAGGGAAATTAAGCCATACCCCCGAATCAAAAAAGGAGAGAAAGATAAAAGTGTAAATGAGGTGGCAGAGAATGGAAATAATACTAGTGAATTTTATGACGCAATAGATGGGGAAATTGATGAAAAACAGTTAATCCATGATTCGCTTATATCGATTGAACAAAGCTATACTAGCCTCGCTACAGCAGGCAATAAAGATTATAATCAGTCAAATGTAGTACATGATGATAGTTTTAATCTCAGTCTAAATGAGTTAGAGCGTGAGGGACAGTTAGATAAAGCGTTTGGACCAAGTAAATATAAAGGAGAATCTAAATTAGGCAGCTCTAAAATAAACGTAAACAACAAAAGACTTGAACTGGAAACGGGTGAAAAGTGGAATCTTACTCCTGGATTGTATTCTTTAATCTTTTTAAAAAATTCACATGCTTATAACCAATTGGATCTGGATGCATATAAGGAAATCTTGTCAAAACAAATGCTCACAGAAGAAATCATCAGCCAAATGAAGCACTAAAGGGTAATCGCTCCAAAAAGTATACTGATATAATAAAAACAAGTGGAAACGTTGCAGTCGGACGCAACCGACTGCGGTATACTCGATACCAGTATTAAAAATTTTGATGCCCATCCATGTGGGATGTCAATTGCTATCTTCATACCAAATTTGGTGACTCTAGCTCGAAGTTTGTATAAAGTGGGGAAAGGGGGGCTGGGGGCGGTATGGGTGGAATTGCATCCAAATTTTTGATGCAGATCTTTGTGGAATGTCAAATGCTTCCTTCATACCAAATTTGGTGACTCTAGCTCAAAGTTTGTATAAGGTGGGGAAAGGGGGGCTATGGGGCTGGTGGCGGTATGGTTGGGCGTGGCATCCAAGTTTTTGCTGCAGATCCTTGTGGAATGTCAAATGCTTCCTTCATACCAAATTTGGTGACTCTAGCTCAAAGTTTGTATAAGGTGGGGAAAGGGGGGCTATGGGGCTTGGGGCGGTATGGGTGGGCGTGGCATTCAAATTTTTGCTGCCGATCCATGTGGGATGTCAATTGCTCTCTTCATACCAAATTTGGTGACTCTAGCTCGAAGTTTGTATAAAGTGGGGAAAGGGGGGCTGGGGGCGGTATGTTTGGGCGTGGCATCCAAATTTTTGCTGCAGATCCTTGTGGAATGTCAAATGCTACCTTCATACCAAATTTGGTGACTCAAGCTCAAAGTTTGTATAAGGTGGGGAAAGGGGGGCGGAATGGATGGTTTAGGCTCCAAAACTTTGATGCAGATTGTTGGGGGTCGTTGCCAGCTATCTTCCTACCAAATTTGGTTGCTCTAGCTCCACTACTCTGGAATATACACGCATTCCCGTTTTTGACGAAGCGTTGGGGCTGATGGGGGCGGCTAGGGCGGCATTGGTGGGCGTGGCATCCAAACTTTTGATGCAGTTTTTGGGGGGTCATCATCATCTATCTTGGCACCAAATTTGGTGACTCTAGCTAAAAAACTGTGGGAGATATAGGCATTTCTGATTTCTAAATGCGGGGGGGGCTGGGGGCGGGATGGGTGGGCGTGGCTCCAAAACTTTGATGCAGTTCTTTTGGGGGTTGCTAGTAGCTATCTTCTTACCAAATTTGGTAGTTCTAGCTGTAAGGGTGTGTGAAATATGCGGATTTATCGTTTTTGAGTTATCGAATTTATCGATTTGCCAGCCCCCCAGTTATCGTAGAACCCCAATCCTGACACTTTAATTTACTATCCCATAGATAAAGAGAATTGGAAAGTTTTAAGTCCCTAGCTTGAAGGGTGTGGAAAAAAACTTGCACAAAAGAAACGAAAACCATGTAAAAATAAAAAGAAATTTATGACTCTTGTTCGAGACGCAAAACGAGTGTTAAAGGAAGAAAAACCACTTGACATTCAAGCTGCGATTAAAGTAGCCCGAAAAGCTATGTCAAAGACCATTGGAAATAAAAAAAAAACCGTTGTTATTCCTAGAGTAATCAACGTTCCTAAAATTGGAGGTTTTTTACCACTTGTGCCAATCTTGACAGCGCTCAGTGCATTAGGAGGAATGACATCTGGTGGAGCAGCTATTGCTAGAAGCATTAATAGTGCTAAGAATGCAAAAAAAGAGCTAGAAGAGAATAAACGTCATAAAAGAAAAAGTGAGGCCATTGCTTTAGGTAGTGGACTCTATTTAAAACCGTATCAAAAAGGTTTTGGTAAAACCACAAATAAAAAAATTAATTTTTTATAAATGAGCTGCCCAATAACCGCTTTCGAACATTGATATTATAAACTTCGCACGCAAACATATCCCACATTTTAGAGGGGTTTACATGAGAAACTCCTTACCGAAACATGTCAGAAAAAGAGAATGTGGTATCGTTAATTTGGACTCGTCAACTGGAGCTGGAACTCATTGGGTAGCTTACTATAAGGCGGATGAGGAATGCAGTTATTTTGATAGTTTTGCAAATTTGCCACCCCCTATAGAACTTATAAGATATTTGGGCGAGAACATTCAATACAATTATAATCAAGTACAACGATTTGGTACTTTTAACTGCGTTCACTTATGTCTTAAGTTTTTAATGCTCACCCCAAAATCTTTTTTAAAATAATTTTTATATCAATCAAAATAAATACTTTACATTTAAATGGTTTAATAAAGAAGAAAAAACAAAATTGATCATTTTTGACTATATATAAATATATACTTTAATCAAACTATCTCAGTTTGTTTGGAGTATCTGATTAGTTCACATATAACAAGCCCACTGTTTCTTGAAAACCAAAAACATAAAAAATAACAGCAAAACACAACAAGCTGTTTATGAAAAATAACAACAAATAACAGAAAAAACACTGTTTCTGAAAAACATAAAAAATAACAGCGAAACAACAACAAGCTGTTTATGAAAAATAACAACAAATAACAGAAAAAAACACTGTTTCTGAAAAACATAAAAAATAACAGCAAAACAAGGACAGAACAACCTGTTATTAAAACTACCCTCTTTTACGCTCGCTGATCAAGTTAATTGGCTTACTATCATAAATATACTAAAATGAATGAGCATATACTAAAGGAGCTAACAAAAACAAGAAATGCGTTAAAAAGAAAATTTCGAAGTATTAAATTAGGTTAAGCCGCAAATGAATACCAGTTGGAGGAAACATTTCAGCCTATAACAGAACCACTCAAAAGATTATTAAAGGAAATAGGGAAATTAAGCCATACCCCCGAATCAAAAAAGGAGAGAAAGATAAAAGTGTAAATGAGGTGGCAGAGAATGGAAATAATACTAGTGAATTTTATGACGCAATAGATGGGGAAATTTATGAAAAACAGTTAATCCATGATTCGCTTATATCGATTGAACAAAGCTATACTAACCTCGCTACAGCAGGCAATAAAGATTATAATCAGTCAAATGTAGTACATGATGATAGTTTTAATCTCAGTCTAAATGAGTTAGAGCGTGAGGGACAGTTAGATAAAGCGTTTGGACCAAGTAAAAATAAAGGAGAAACTAAATTAGGCAGCTCTAAAATAAACGTAAACAACAAAAGACTTGAACTGGAAACGGGTGAAAAGTAGAATCTTACTCCTGGATTGTATTCTTTAATCTTTTTAAAAAATCCACATGCTTATAACCAATTGGATCTGGATGCATATAAGGAAATCTTGTCAAAACAAATGCTCACAGAAGAAATCATCAGCCAAATGAAGCACTAAAGGGTAATCGCTCCAAAAAGTATACTGATATAATAAAAACAAGTGGAAACGTTGCAGTCGGACGCAACCGACTGCGGTATACCCGATACCAGTATTAAAAATTTTGATGCCCATCCATGTGGGATGTCAATTGCTATCTTCATACCAAATTTGGTGACTCTAGCTCGAAGTTTGTATAAAGTGGGGAAAGGGGGGCTGGGGGCGGTATGGGTGGAATTGCATCCAAATTTTTGATGCAGATCTTTGTGGAATGTCAAATGCTTCCTTCATACCAAATTTGGTGACTCTAGCTCGAAGTTTGTATAAAGTGGGGAAAGGGGGGCTGGGGGCGGTATGTTTGGGCGTGGCATCCAAATTTTTGCTGCAGATCCTTGTGGAATGTCAAATGCTACCTTCATACCAAATTTGGTGAATCAAGCTCAAAGTTTGTATAAGGTGGGGAAAGGGGGGCGGAATGGATGGGCTAGGCTCCAAAACTTTGATGCAGATTGTTGGGGGTCGTTGCCAGCTATCTTCCTACCAAATTTGGTTGCTCTAGCTCCACTACTCTGGAATATACACGCATTCCCGTTTTTGACGAAGCGTTGGGGCTGATGGGGGTGGCTAGGGCGGCATTGGTGGGCGTGGCATCCAAACTTTTGATGCAGTTTTTGGGGGGTCATCATCATCTATCTTGGCACCAAATTTGGTGACTCTAGCTAAAAAACTGTGGGAGATATAGGCATTTCTGATTTCTAAATGCGGGGGGGCTGGGGGCGGGATGGGTGGGCGTGGCTCCAAAACTTTGATGCAGTTCTTTTGGGGTCGTTCAAAGCTATCTTCCTACCAAATTTGGTGGCTCTAGCTCCACTACTCTGGAAGATACACGCATTTTCGTTTTTTACGAAGCTTGGGGGCCTCTGGCTGGGGCGGCTCGGGCGCGTCTTGGTGGGCGTGGTAAACATCCCCCCCGGTTTCGTGCCCGGAGTTTTTTGGGGGTGTCCTCCTCCCCGCTCCCTTGGCCCCCCCTTTGGTTGGCTCTAGCTCACCCCTGTGGTAGGCCTCTGCTTTTTTGCCCCCCCTTCCCCTGCGGGTGGGTTCTGGGGGCGACCCTTGGGGGCGTGGCTCCACCCTTCCTTGCCCCCCCCCCCCCCGTTTTTTGGGGGTTGCTCGTACGCGCTCTTCTTCCCCCATTTGGTCGTTCTAGCTGTCAGGGTGTGTGCACTACTGCGCATTTCTCCGTTTTTTGCGTTCTCTGCATTTCTCGCTTTGTCACGCCCGCCCGTCTCCGTCGAACCCCACTCTTGCCCCCTTAATGTACTCTCCATAGATCCCGAGCACTTGGGCCAGTTTCCAGTCCCTAGCTTGACGGGGTGGACACACCCTTGCACCCCTACGGATCGGCCCCGTCGGCCCCGCCGGGCCCCGACCCCCTGCCGGCCCTTGCACCCCCCCATCGCCTCTTTACCCTTCGGTATCGGCGCTCATCCCAACTTTTCCCCGCCCGTTGTTTGCGGCCCCGTGCCGTGCCTACCCCCTTTTGGCCTCCTCCCCCGCGACACCTCCCGCCCGCGCGAGGCCGTTGACCAGGGGGCTGACCGCTGTGCGTGGGTTCCATCTTGATGCGGATGGTACCCTCCACTGCTCCCCCCCCACGCCTTACCCCTTCCCTCCGCCCCATCCCTCCCGATGCTTTGGTCCTCCCCGCCTCTGTGCTGTTCCGGTCTTTGCCTCCGCACCCCCCGTTTCCCCCGGCTTCTCTTACTCCCTTGTCGCCCCCCGCCCCCTCCGTTCCAGGCTCTGGACCCGCCCCCTGGCTCTGCACTCCCTCACGCCGTTCCCTACGTTCTTCGCTGCTGTGTCCCCCCGTTAGCCAGGCCCCCACCCGTTCCTTTTTCCCCCGCCTACCCAGTCAGCCTGCGTTTTTACCGCCGCCGTTACCTCCCGACACACACCCCTTGGTGAAATCAGTCGTTCGCTGTTTACGTCCCTCTGAGTCTCGATACGTTTGGCCCTATCCTCCCTCGCGCCGGCCGCCTTTGGAGTATTTTACACAGCCCGCCCTTGACCCAGCTTTAGTTGGGTGTTTCTCCGTTGATGCGGATGGCAACTTTCCCTTCCCCCGCCCCCACCGACCTCATCGGTTGTAGCCACCCGCAGGCGGCGCATGCCTTGGTTTCTCCCCGCACTAACGTTCCTCGCGTATTCCTTCTCGGACCGAAGGCTCTCGCGCCCAACCTCTCATTCTTGTTCCTCACGAGCGCCCCCCCCCACCCCTTTCATTTAGTTCAGCGAGACCCTTTCCCCCCTACGATACCGCGCATCCGCCCCTTGCACGAACTACTTGCTAACTATTTTCGATTTGGAATTGGCTGTTTTGGAGCCTTCCTACCATGTTTCAACCTACCTACTACCCCCCCCCCCCCCCCCCCCCCCCCCCCCCCCCCCCCCCCCCCCCCCAGCGGATGCGGGGCCTGTACCCCTACTGTCACACAAACGACCGCACCCTCTATAATGACTCCCTCCCAATGCTCTAGCGACGTACATGCCCTTTCTCACACCCCCCGTCACTGCTGCTTGAACCCCCCCCCCCGGTTGGCTATCCTCTCATTTGATTCTTACCTAATGCCCCCGCACCATGGGCTTTTACCTCGTGGCAGTGTCTCTGGACTCGTCTGGCTTACGCTCTGCTGGCGACGGCCCTCTGGTGACCCCGCTCGGTGTTCTCCCCCCTTTTCGTCATGCCGCCCCTCCTACCACACCCGTCCGCTGGCTCCCGTCGGGGCGAGCCCGACTAGAAGAATAACCCTCGACCCCCGTTTGCCATCCATCTAGATAATTTCTATAAGAGCTTGGTCGACTGGCGTAGCTTCCCTCGATTAAGTTCAATCTCTCCGGTGTTTCTCGCAACCGCTTGTGGCCGCATTCTTTTCCGCCACCGTTCATCATTATCCATCCTTTCAACCCTCATTTTTTCGCTTTCCCAACTTCGCTATTTATTTGTTATCGCTTCATCTGTGCTCATCCGGCCACCCGATAGTTTATCGATACTTTGCCGCCCACTTTGTTCTGCTCCTGGTCTCGGAGCACTAAACTCCCAACTCAGCCGTCTCTAGCTCTGTGGCGTCTCTGCGATCCCACGCGTTCCTCCAGCCCAGCCCGGACGGACCGCCGGGACATGGCTATCTCGTCTCGGCTGTTGCTGCTGAATCAAGCCTCTACGTCCTTTATAGGGTCGGCGCTGCTTCCTTCTGTCTGTTCCATCTACTTTGCCCCCCAACCCCTCTAAACCCTTCTTTCCCCTTTTCTGCGTTCCGGGTCTCCCCCACGTCGTTCCAGCCCCCCTCTTGGACTATCGTTCTCCCGGCCGCACTCCTCCCACACCATCCATCCACCGCCCCCCCACCAGACGTGCTCCCTTCCCCTCTGCGCCCCCCCGGGCCTCGTGCCAGCCTTCCCTGCTCCTGCCCGTCCCCCTTTTCCGCGCCGAACCGCAGTGTACCTGCCCGGCCGCGCTGATCCTTGGCAGGCCCCGGGCCCTTCGTCGCACTTGCCCCCGTACTCCTCATCTCTACGGGCTATCGCTTCTCTGTTGCCCCTCATTTACTACGTTTTCCACCTCTGCGTGGGGAGTAGCTTTGACGTCCCCCCTCTGGACTCCGACGTTCCCCCAGCGTTTTCGCGAGCCTTTTACCGGGCATAGCCTGCCTCAGAATTACCACTGGCCCGCTGGCCCCGAACTTTTTTCACCCTGCTTTTACCCCACTTGTTGTCCACCCCATCCCCTCCCTTCCTTCCTCACAGCATCGGGTCCTTCAGGGCCATCGCTTGTTGACGGCGTTTTTACTCGCCCTCTACCGGCCTGAGGTGGCGCGCGTTTTCGCTTTCACTGGCACCTACCCTTGGATCGCCCTGTATCATAGCGGTTTGCTTCCACGCGTACCCTCATCAATCTCCTAGACCCCTTCCCCCTGCCCCCTATCCAAGTGCCTTCCGCACATGCCCGCGATGGTCTCGCATCCTGTTTACAGGGCACTTCACCATCTTGGTGGGTACGCCCAGTCCAAGTAACTGACTCTCGCCCGTCTCAGTAACAACACACATTTCTTTGCGCACGGGACTCCCCCAAACTGGACCCGGTCCCCAATTTTCCACGTTACAAACACAAAATACATACCCTACTACATACATATTGAAAGACTATGAGGGTATCGAAGTGAAAGGCGGTTTTTATAAAGAGGAACTATCAAAAACAAAGTTTCCGCACACTTACCTAGTTGAGAAAATAATAGAAAAACGAAAAGGCTGGTACTCGTTAAATGGTTAGGGTTCTGGAATGCGCACAACTCTTGGATAGATAAAAATGACGTTCTTTGAAGCAGCAGGTATTGGTCGCATCACTCCATTGAAAGTAACAGGTTTTTGGGTGCGTCACTCTATTGGTTGCTACAGTTATTGGGCGCGTCACTCTTTTTGTGACACTTTCCTATTTTAAATGTGGGCAGGATAATTGTTACCTGTATTGATACCTGTATTGCGCATGTGTGTGTGTGTGTGTGTGCTGCTGATGGGTATAAAAAGGCAGTGCAGAGCATAGTTCAATCATACAAAGTCAACAAAGTGAACAAAAGAAGCATCATGCCGAAATTTACCAAGATGCCCAAGAAGGTGACAAATAAGCAGCAGAAAAACACCATGCTCAGCTGGTTAAAGCCGGCAGTGGAGCTGGTGGGAGGATGCGAGGACCAGAAGATGCCGGCGCCGATCGAAATATATGATCCAGTTAACATGGGAGAATCAAGAAGACGCCGCCGGTTTCCCGGAATGGCCCAGTGGGTCATAAGACTGTGTGAACCGGCTCCATTCGACGCTCCCTGGAGGAGACCACGAAGGACACCAGCACCCGAGCAGAGGATCTGGGCCCCACGAGAACCAACCCCATCGCCCTATTGGGAGTCGAGTGTGGGCGAACCGGAGGAACTGTTCCCAGAAATGAGCTCCAGACTTAGGAGCTCGCTGGATAGTATCCTCAACGGACTGGATTTTGCCGAGGATTTTTGAGCTGTATTTTTAATTATTCTTTTTTGTGTAAGGCATTATACACATTTCATTCGTTTTTTGAAAGATATAAAGGATTTAATGAAAAAAGTCAAAATCACGATTTTCGATAAAGTGCCCCTGTAGTAGTCACTCCCCTTAATCTTGTGAAAATAGAGCCAATAAAATGAAATAAAATGCCAAATCATTGTTTTTATTTATGCTTTTGTATTTTATGCAATTAAACACTCAAAAACAACCGAATTTAATAATTTATTAAAATTTATTACTCGTAAAAAACAGTATCGCCAGCGATGCAGCGATGTATCGATTAAAGTATCGATTTATGCATCGCACGCTCAACATCGCACACACAAGAACAATAAATTTTAGATTGCCCAGAAACTTGTTTATGTTGTGCGCAGATGACGTCACAATGCATGTGTTGAATATTTGCCTTGGTAATATGCATCATATGTGACGTCATCTGCGCAATGCGTTATCTGTCTTAATTGTGTCATGTTGCTATTAAAAAGGGCGCAAACTTTTAAGCAAATCTACAAAAAATTAAGTCAAGTTTTATGCCAACTCATAATAAATTCATTTTATTAATTTTTCTTCATTTTTCTTAATAAAACTTTTTTTGCTCTTCTTGCAAATCATAACAAATTCATTTAACATTGTTTTAACTAAATAATAATAAAATTTTTCTATCCTTCTTAAGTCAACACGCATCTGTTCCTTGTGTGAATTTGGCACAATTTTGAAATTCGGCTTTTGCGGCTTTTCTACTTATCAAATGTGAATTTTGGTTCACTGAACAAATTTTGAAGAATTTTCAGATATTTTGAAATTATGATTTTCTGATTAAGAGCAACGCGAGAGACGCAAAGTGATACGATAGTCGATACAAATATCGATAAGTGTTAAAGTGTATCACATCGTATGTGACCAGAACACGCAGAAACATAATTTTACATTTATTAATGTTAAACCCAAAATATTGAACAGAAAAAATTTTGGATTACAGATTATGAAAGGGCAAGAAAAAACGATTAAGAAAATTATTTATTTCCCTTTGCTGAAACTTGAAATAATACAATTCCAACGCGTTGAAAAGTTACAAAGCTTACGTCGAAATATCGGTATTTTAATTTTAGTCTCTGGTGCATCCAAAACTTAGTATAAACACCAGTAGACTACGTAAAAAGCAAGCCGGCACTAAGAGCTATCAATCACAGTGATTAGACCCCGCTAGCATCAAAACTCGCCAAAATATTCCGGTTGACCTATTTAGGGGCTATGACCGTCACTAGGGCTTCTCCCTTATAGTTTAAAAAAACTAAGAAACACTCTTTTAGAGCATATCAAACTGAAAAGTTAAAAATAATTTTTCAAATAAGCTTAAAACAATAATAAATGATAAATAGTATTATTGTAAAAAAAAGCGTGGGGCGCTTTGTCCATATATCTCGTACATCGAGCGCCCAACGCTTTTTTTTTTAGGTATTTATACCGTCAGGCCTTATTTTTTTTTTGTCGTCATAAGAGCTTTAAGTAGTTTTTTTTATCTTATGTGTACATAAGTTGTGGATCTTAGATCTAAACAACATCATTTCATCTTTAAATATTTTATTATTAAAATGGCATTCTTTATAACTATTTATAGTAAGCTTATCTAATGCAGACTTCTTTACACTTTTTGATTTTTTAACACAGCCACCCCCCTCAAGAGATAATGAATACATTTTCGCTCTGAGAACAACAAACTCTAGCATTCGTTTGCCACAGTTCTCATCATTCATCATACTCAAGACTTTTTTATTGCACCTCTTAATCCCATATAACTTTGCTAGCTCCTCAGGGTACTCGGACGTATCGAACTTCATTTCTACATCTTCAGCAATATCTGCGTAAAAGTCTTTAGTCTGTTTTGAATATATGAACGAGTCTGTATCCATATAATTCAATGTGACTTTTTCTTGGAATTAAGGTTTAATATAATCATAATGGAAATCATACATCTGCCACTTGGATAGTTCTAAAACTGTAAGCCCTAAGTACATTGGCTTGTCATAAACATTATGGAGCCGCTTCATCTGAATAGCATACATGTCTTCAGCAAATTGCGCAGAGCTGTGAAGACTAGCCTTTGCAATAAGCGAACGTACACCTAAACGATTGCATGATGTGTTTTCCCACGAAGTGACAATCTTAATATCTTCACATTTTTTAACGTTCTCCATTGTCTTCCCATAGACTGCGTTGTTTAACAGTTTAAAAAATTATTATTATTATGAAATTATTATTTTTCGCTAAAGTTCTATGGGAAGTGTTTAGGTTAGGTTAGGTTAGACCGGCTGACCCTCCCAAGGGGGAATGTCACACATAGACCGCTAAAGGGGTCCTTAGTGGGGCCGGTGGTTGGAGACTGTTAGGACAATCTCGTTGTGTGGTCCTGCGGAGTGTGAGTGCTTCTAGCAAACGTTTGAAGTTTTTTAGGTTCTTTCTTGCTGGCTTCATCGAGCGAGGCAAAAAAGGGAGCTTTGAAGTGGCGTAGTCGTTGTGCTGCCAGTGCAGGGCAGCTGCAGAGGAGGTGCTCTAACGTCTCTTTGACACCTGTATCCTTGCATTTCCTGCATTCGTCGTTATCCGTTAAGCCAAGCCTTTTCATGTGTACCGCGGTTAGGCAGTGTCCCGTCGGCAGTTATGCCGTTTTAGGTTTAGCATGTATTGCGTTAGTTTAACATCATATGTTTTGCACATTATTTTAGAGATTTAGCAGTCAGAGGTGTTTGTCCACCTTAGTGCTGCTGTATCCCGTGCTTGTGTTATCATGTATGAGTGTAGCGTTCGCAGTGAGATCGGAACATCCGCAGAATCACTGTTGAGTCCCGTTGCACCTTGCTTAGCCAAAGTGTCTGCTATCTCGTTGCCCTCGAATCCCTGATGGCTTGAAATCCAATAGATGCGCACTTTTTTAAAAATGCCGAGTGCATCTTGTGCTTCCCTGATCGCCAGGACATTCCGAGAGCCTATGTAGTGGGCCTGTGCCGTCTTTCTTGCCGTAAGGCGTGCTTGTATGTCCACTGGGTTAACATTGAGCATAATCTGTAGTGCCTGGTGTAGTTCTCAGCGCCCCTGTGATGCACATCAGTGCATGTCGCTGGGTTTTTTCCATTCGTTTAAGGTATGTGGACTTCTCTGTGGCTTTCCACCATACCAGTATTCCAAAGAGCAGTATGGGGCGCACAACCGAGATGAGAACCCAATGTGTCAGTCTTGGTGACAGTACCCACGTGCTACCCAACATCTTTTGCGATGTATAGAGTGCATTGGTGGCCTTCTTCACCCTTTCCTCCTCATTGAGTTTCCAACTCAATTTGCTATCTATTACTGTTCCCAGGTATTTGATACTTTCCTTTGGTATCAGCATTTTATCGTTTATTTTCGGTGGCGTCCAGCGTGGTACCTTGAATCTCTTGGTGAAGAGAATAAGGTCCGTCTTGTCCGCGTTGATATTCAGCCCGGCTTCTGTGGCCCAGGCTAGTATCTCTTTGAGTGTGTAGTCCATGACTGAGCTGATTGTCGATGGACACTTGCCCGTGAAAATTATGCTTATGTCGTCCGCATAGGCAGTTATCTTCGGGGCTTTCCGTTTGAATTTCTTTAGCAGGTCGGTTACCACCAAGTTCCACAGTAGGGGTGAGAGCACTCCTCCTTGGGGAGTGCCACACTTTGCTTCCCTGATTGTGGTAGTGGTTCCCCATTCCGCAAGTATTCTCTTGCTGCTCAGTAGGTTCTGGACCCAAGAGTAAACTGCTTGTGATGGGGTCACAGCTTTTAGGCTGTACATTATTGCTTCCGTCGACACATTATTAAATACGCCTGAGATATCTAGAAATGCGCCTAGAGCGTATTCTTTATGGTGAAGTGCTTTCTCGATGGTTGCTACGAGGGAATATAGCGCAGTTTCCACCGATTTGCCCTTCGTATAAGCGTGTTGGTTCTGTTCTAGAGTCATCCCTGTATTCTCTCTAATGTGGAGGTCTATCAGTTTTTCTAGTGTTTTTAGTAGGAACAATGTCAGGCTTATGGGTCTGTAGTCTTTAGGCACAACGTGGCTACATTTTCCCGCTTTGGGCAGGAAAATCACCCGCGCTGTCCTCCAGGCCACCGGCACATAGCCATAACTAAGGCATCCTCTAAATATTTCCCTCAGCCATGGAGTGATCACGTGTTTGACCTTCTGCAGCATGGCCGGGAATATCCCGTCTGGACTTGGTGATTTGTAGCTCTCAAAGGAGTCTTTGGCCCACATTATCCTTCGCGTTGTTGTGATATCTTCCGGAATTTCCACCCTTGTGGTTGGAGATATCGTTTGTGTGTTTGTGTTGACTTCTGTGCAGTTAGGGAAGTGTGCCTCTATGAGCACCTTTGCCGCATCTTCTCTGCCTTCTGTCCATCTGCCATCTTCTGTTTTTAATTGGCTTTGCACCGTCTGTTGGCGAGCTAGCAGCTTTCTTAACCTTGCAGTGTCAGCTGTCTTCTCAATGCCTGAACAGAAGTTTTGCCATGCGTGTCTCTTAGCTACTTGTACTTTTTTCTTAAAGTCTCGAAGCCTTGTTCTGTATTCTATCCATACTAGCTCTTCTTCCGCTTGTTTTGGGAGTTTGAAGAGTTCTAGTATGTCTTTTCTTTGCCCTTTGAGTTCTGGAGTCCACCATGGAGGCTTGTGTCTCTTCTTCTCTTGCGACGGTCTACAAGTTTTGTGATAGGCCGCCACCAGATTTTTATTGAGGGTCTCCAGGGACTTCTCTAATTTGTCTAGTGAGGCTATCTTGGGTAGTCGTGGTAGGTTTCTTTCGACCTCTTTACCGAACTGCTCCCAGTCCGTGTTCCGCGGGTTTGTGTATGTCTTATTCTTAACTATTCGTTTAAAGTTAACGCGGAATTTTATGTACCTGTGGTCCGAGAAGGAATGTCTTCTAAGGACTCTCCAGTCTTTACCACGGTATTCATTACCGACGCGAGTGTGATATCTAAGACGTTTGATGAGGTAGGACCAACATATGTTGGTTCTTCCCCCTCGTTTGCTATCTTAAGATTAGTTTGAAGTATGAAATCAAGCAGTGACTCACCTCTATCGTTTATGTCCCCGCTTCCCCATACTGTGTGATGTGCGTTGGCGTCTGCTCCGATGATGAGGGCCTGTCTTTTTGACTCGGCCTCCGTCACCAGGCGAGACAGTTCTTGAGGGGGCGCCTCCGAGTCATGCGCCATGTAGCAGGATGCCATCAATATTGGCTCGTCTCTGCTGCCTTCTAGCGATGTCACCGTGAGATCGTCGGTACTGTAATTGGACAATAAGTAAGCATAGATACCTTTCCTTACTAGGATCGCAGTCCTTGCTCTACTCACTGTTGTCTGGTAACATAGGTCGTAGTTTGGATGCTTCAGTCCAGAAACCTTGTTACCAGACGCTATCCAAGGCTCCTGGACTAAGGCGACATCGGCGTGCCCTGTCTTCAAGGTTATCAGGAGCTCCGCCGAAGCCAACTTGCTTTTATGTAGGTTGATTTGGATGACCTTCAGCTCCATGGTTGGCAGTGTCATCCTCCGCGGATAGGACTTCCACAACGGTAATGTCCGCATCCTCTTCATCTTCTAATTCTAGGCTTTCTGTGGCGTGGGTGACCTCCGCCAGGTCTCTCTCCACTTCACCTGCCTCCAGCGTGTTAGTATTTGTATCGTTCGGGTGGCGCTTCTTGAGTCGTAGGTAGACACTACCCACGCCCCACGCCATCTTGCCGAATCTCCCGTACAGAAAATCGTCGGCCTCCTTGTTGATTTGGATGACCATTTGCTGACCCTTATTATCGGGCTTCGCAACGTGTATCACCTTCCAATCAACGGTTGGCACGTCCGGATTTTGCCACTTGAGTAGCTGCAGTGCTTGGTCTGCTGGTACGACCCGCGGGAAGAGTACTTTTGCCTTCGGCACGGACGGAATACAAGTTCTGTCCACTACCTCCAGCTTGGCACCCTCCCACGGAGCGTCCAGGGCAGCCACGACACCGGTGACCCACTTCAAAGTGTGGTCATCCTAGCAGCTGAGTATTTTGACACCCTCGAGCCAGCCCGCTCCATCAAATGAGATGGGAAGCGAGCCCGGTTCGCCCATTCGACTTAGAAGCGCATCGAACTGCAGCTCCTCCACCTTCTTCCACTGTTCGGGCTTCATTTTGCCGTTTGGGTCGCTCCGGTCGATGAGCGCGACGACTAGGTGCCGCCTTGCTACATCGCTGGCCGTCAGCTTTGCCCGCGACATTGGCTTTTTGCAGGGCCGCTTACCAGCTGGCACCTCTGCTTTAGCGGTTTCAGCGGAGCGCTGGCGTTTGACAGCTAATTGCTCCTCCACCTTGTTGGCAAAACTGACGTCTTTCGACGCCATGTGTGTCTTCTTTTCGAAGTGTGACCTACCCTCTTGTATCCTTTCGTCGGCCCACTTCTGCTGACGGACCTCATCTTCCGTGAGGTCTCCCTTGCAATTAGCGAGCCGAGCCCGGATTTTAAGGGCGGCCTTGTATTGGGCTTTGGCCTTCATGCCCTCTTTTGACCGTTTGAGCCCGACCCTACTGGGGGTGCTGGTACTCACCTGATCTGGGGGGCATGAAAGGTCCTCAGCTTCTGACGTATGGGACCCTTCCAAGTGATTCGCTATCCGAGTCTCCATGGACTGCGGAATCGCGCCACATTTTGGGCTTTGTGTTGGCAGTGGCTTTGCAACCGTCCTGGCCTGCTCCAGCCACTACGGAGGGTGGGTTGCTGGCGACACGCAGAGAGGATTTCTCCCCCCCGTGCCCGCCGGTGGTAGCACCCTTTTCCACCGACGTTTGGGTTGACATCCCAACCCGTGTGTCATCCTTCTTGGTCTCCATTTTGATTTTTTTGTCTGGGAAGTCTACCCATAGCATTTAAACCTTACTGCCAAGGACCTCGAACCATGGCTTGCTCCACGTCTTTGCAGTGCCGAAGCCTTTGAATGGCGTAGAGCTCACCTTAGCTAGACATTGTACTACCTTTCTACAGGCGAGTAGATACGCAGTACCTTTGTTTGTTTTTGGGGCAGGATGACTTCTGTTGCTTTGGTTAGTCCCTCACCCTCGCAGTACCGAAGCCTTTGAGTGGTTTGGTACTTCCCTCCGCCAGGTAACGATGCCTTCGCCTTGGTTTGCACCCTACCCTCGCAGTACCGAAGCCTTTGAGTGGTATAGGGCTCATCTTAGCTAGGGCATCGATGCCTGTTGCCTCAGCTTGCTCCACATCCTCATAGTGCCGAAGCCTTTGAGTGGTGTGCAGTTTGCTTTGGCCGGATGTCGCCCTGTCCCTCCGCAAGGCAAATAGCATCAGGTACCCCTCGTTTGTTTCGAGGTAGCACGATGCCCATTGCCCAGCCGGCATCCTCGTGGAGGGTTCAGTTGAGGATTTTCGCCAGCCATGGGAAGTGTTTAGATCAATATACTTTTTAAGCCAAGGTGCTTGTTTAAATTTTAAAACTCGATGTAATTTTGATAATATTAAACCATTACGCAAACATTGTTGAAGGTTTTTGTAATGTATAGGGTATTTATTTTTTTTTGCCCTAAGGTCATCAACAAGTTTACACACCTTTGCTTCTGGTGTGGGTTTTTGGTTTAACGGACAAAAAGGTAAATCATTATGATAATCATGAAGTGAATCTGGATATATAAGGTCTACTTTTAATATATAACCGTATTCAGAAGTTTCCTCTATTTGAGCAACATTTAATGCAGCAATCTCATCGTCACTCATCCATTGAAAACCAGTGTATGGAAGACTCTGAGACATTGCCCAGCCATACAAATTATTTGTATCTAGATACCGTTTACAGCACTGAACCAAACCACCCCTAATTCCACTTTGAATAATCCTATACATATCAATATCAGTCAGCAGATCTAATTTTGAAAAACGAAGGTCGATAAAAGAACATCTGTGTTGAGATAAAGCTCCATATATTCTTTTAATGAATGACAATTTAAAACTTTCCATACATGTTGTGCATGTAAGTAGTCCTCACGCGAACATTCTTTATTGGTTAAACTATTAAAGAACTTCTCCCTTGGAGGCAGACAGGTTTCGGCCAGTCGGCTTTCTGAGTCCAAAAACTCGTATGGAAAGACACCCTTTCTACGCAATAAATTAAACTCTTCCTCACAGGGATAAAAACGCTTAACGCTCTCGAAACATTCAGTACTTAGATTACTACTTAAAGCATCTAAGCTGGTTGCCATAAAGCGAAACGTGTCTAAAAATCTAGTTTCTAAACTTTTTTTTTCATGGGATGCTATGTATGTAAGTTTGGAGAGTGATATATACAACTCCTTATTCAGTGGGAGTACTTTAATATCACCCTCCACTTTGTTAAGTTCCCTAACGAAAAGATGGGAGTCATACCGCGAAAAATTGTGAAAGAATATGGGGACAAAAGCTGCAATTTGAAAATTAATATTGCAAACATTATGGGCTGGACCCCTGTACTGACCCGTTAAATGGCAATGATCACGTACTCGGTCGGTCCCCAGAATTTTCTTGCAGATATGGATATTAACTGCTTTTCGAAAACTGGTATCCTCCTCTGCACTCATTGTCATAGGTTTAATATTAGAGAGGTAGGTCGTGTAAATTTCACTTACATCTCTAATCAGAGATGTGACAAATTTAACACCTGCATCCTTACCAGTCTCTAAAACAAACTTGTCTAAGGATGGGTCAAAGGAGAACTTAATGTAGTACGAGAATGCTATAGGCACATGCAATGATGTAGCTGTAACATTTTCGCTCACTTTCGAATTGAGGGGGGTTAGAATGCATTCGAAGTCTGCTCACACTACGAAAGGAACATCTTAACTACGATTAAAATTCTTAAATTTTAGACTTGCTTTTTCTGATGAGGGTAACGTCGAAACCATCTTGCCACAATTCATCCGGTGCTCCAAAGATAACTTCTCACTGTGGGAGAAGTTGAGGCAGGTGTTGCAAAAGAAAAGCTGATGTGCGTTACCGGTCACTTGTGAGCTAACTGTTCTAAAAGTTTAAAAACAAAAGAAAATTTATTAATACTGTAAATTATCAAAAAATATTTTTATTTTTTTTTACATACCTTGATAAACTTTTTATCCATACAAAATGCGCCCGTCCATCGCTCTCCAAAAGCTATAAACTTATATGCCGTTCCCTTTCGACCTCCGTTAAATACAGCGGACCCACCACTGTTCCCTTTTCCTCATCGAATCCAAAAACGTTGATACTGATAGTAGAGTTCCGTCTTTCGAACACTTTAATTTGTGTGAGCGGAAGCGGAAACTCCAACTCCTCAAAATCTAATGTAAGGGTTTCACTTAGGTACATAAATTTTGGAGTTGTCAATATTAGTATTGTAACTTGAACATCTATCAGCATGGTTGGTGTTGCGTGGAGCTTTAAGGGCTGATATTAAAGCCCATTTAAAACAATATTCATCCTCGTTTCTCACATTTATAATGGCCTTTTTATCTCTCAGCACCTTTGGAGTTTCAATATAATTTGAAACTTTTAAAGGAGTGTCTTTATTAACATTACACTCCAATCTAATAATCTGGGACATAGTCCATCCGCTGTCCCTTTCCTGGAACTCATCCATTTTTTGCCGGATGAGTTCAGCATGCTGACTATAGACTTCTTCTATATTTTTTCCAGCTGTTAGAACACACATAGGTGTTTGATGCGACTTGACTTGCATCACCATCTCATCTTGATGGAATTTTATGTATTCCGCAAATAACTCAAAGTTTATCTAACACGATGTATGTAAAGACAAAACATTGGTTATTATTGGAATGAGCTCCGATGAGGCATCAGTAAGGAATTCCTGGGGATCAAGAATTTCCTCACGCCTATTCTCAAAGGCTAGAGTAATAATGCGGTTTTTAAATCCACCTGAAATCTGCTTCACAGCACTATTTAGGGGTATGAAAACGCGCATTTTATGTGTACTGGACCTTAAATGTCTATTCCACTTTGAAAAAAGTACATTAACCTTACATGTGTTGCACCCCTTTGTCGTCGCATTGGGAGTGGTGGCGATGATGTTGGTAGCGGCGTAGGGTGCGTTGTTGTAGGTGGTGGTTCAGGCTGAGTTGTTGTATGTGGCGTTGCTGGGCGTGTTGATGTATGTAGTGTTGAAGGGCGTGTTGGGGAAGGTGGCGTTAAACATATTCATAAGGGTGGTGGCTTTGCTTGTGATGGTAGAGGTAGTGGTAGTGGTAGTGGTTTGCGATCCTGGAGTGTATGGTCTTGAATCGGTGCCGAAAATCTCAGCTAAGTCGTTGGCTGCGGCGGTGGTGTAGACAACGTTGCTGTTTGCGTTGGTAGACATTTTAATTTTTATTTTTAACTTTTGGGTTTTAATAGCACAAACGTTTTAAAACTCGGAAGAAAAATTTTTAAAGTTACACTTGTAAATTTCGAGAGCTACTGATGGTTTTTTCAGTCAAATATAACTTTTTTATGCGTTTTGAAGTCAATGCAGGATATAAGATTTTCCTAGCACTTGACCAAAATAAAAGCAGGTATATATATAATATCAAAGGTTAGAAAGGGATGGCGCTAAATATTTAAATATCAAGCCCAAAGGATTGGAAAATTGTCTTCATATCAATCAAAATCGTATAAGGGGCGTGGCTTATTAAATTAATACAAGCAGGATCACTTTCCCCCTCTAACACACATTCTCCTTCCAACACTTTCCCCCTATAACTCTTTCCCCCTCTAACACACATTCTCCTTCTAGCACTTTCCCCCTCTAGCTCTTTCCCCCTCTATTATACATTCTCCTTCTAACACTTTCTCTGCCTAACTCTTTCCCCCTCTAACACATTTTATTCTTAATCAACAAGTATCAATACTCTTGCTTAGAAGCAATGTATTGATCCTGCCGCTGCTGCTGCTGCTGGTGCTGCGTTTGCAGAACCCCAGTACATCGAACAAGCGTTCGCTTTTCTCTATTATCTATCCTTTCTTCCTTTACACACTGCTACTCATGATCATAAACATTCATTTTTTGACGTGTGCTGCAGGTTTATAATGCCACGCACGTCAAAGAGGTGACCTCTCGATTCCAGATCCTTTGATCACTACTACTCATGACCATAAACATTCATTCATTGTTGCTTGCTTTCAGGTTAGTAATGCAACGCACGTCAAACAGGCGCCCTCTCGACTCTCTCTTATCTATCCTTTCTTCCTGTGCACACTGCACCTCATGACCATAAACAAGTTTACAATGAGGCGCACAATTGAATCTAACACTAGTTAGCTAAATAGCCAAATCTGTTCCTCTGATCACCTGCTTGCAGGTGTATAATGCAACGCAGGTTTAACAGGTGCGCACTTGACTCCAAATCCTATGATCACTGAATCTCACAGATGCTGCTGGTAAAGTGGTGGCCTAGGAATGTTAATCCTTTGTTCTCCACCCTAGTCTTATCAAAGGAGGGACACGATCATGGGAAAAAGGGTCATAAATTATCATATTGTAGGGGGTCAACAGAAAAGGGTCAAAAGAAAAGGGTCGAAAATAGGGTCATAAAATTTAATGGGGTCATAAATTGTCGGCATCCCTTTGGGGTAGAACCGGCAGTTCCCTACTACTCAAGAGAAAGAGACTTCAGATTTTGGATATAAGTTCTCCTATACCATGAGCATAATATGTTTGCTTCAAATTATCGATAACTATTCTGGTTTCCGATATACACATAATACCGATAAAAATATCGAATTTTGAAAATCTAAAAAAAAGGGTTAAGGAAATGGAAAATGATAGAACTTTTCTGAAAATTTCGTCCAAATCGGTTAAGAAACACCGGAGATATTGAACTTAATTGATTGAAGCTAAGTCAGTATACCAAAGTCTTATAAAATGTAATATATTTATTGCAACTGAGTTCAGGGTATCTTCTAGTCGGGCTCTCCCGACTAGAGCCTTCTTACTTGTTTTCTTTACAAAGTAGTTTACATCTGTCAGCAATGTCAATTCGTGATTTTTTTTTTTTCGAAAAAATTTCTGAGCACCGAATCTATTTTTTAAAGAGTGCTTTCAAATTTTTTATTATCTTTTTTTCACTAAAAGCCAACGAAAGTACTGACGCAATACTGCTGTGTTTCGTACTATAACTTTAATTTAACATTTAAATTAAAGAACAAGTACACAATCGTGACGATAAAAACCGGGACTTAAAAGTACGCTGTTGAACAGAGTAAAGTACTCCATGCAAAGTGAGGCAGCGGTGACCATCTGACGTTTCCAGGCAAATATTTTCTCTTTCAACTCCAATTCTAGAACTCATACAATAACTTTGAAAAGAGGTAAGCCCAAAATACATGGAACTGGTGGCAGTTTTGCTGTTAAAAACACGTTTTTTTCGGTTTTATAAGCCGGTTTTTGTTTAACTGTTTAAAACAGGGAGCTGCTATTTTTTACGGTTTGAAAAACCGGGTGCTGTTTTGCTGTTATTTTTCATGTTTTCAGAAACAGCTTGTTGTTTAGCTGTTATTTTTTGTGCTGTTCAGAAACAACTTGTTGTTTTGCTTTTATTTTTGTTGTTTTTAAGAAACAGGTTGATATTTAGCTGTTTAAAACAGAGAGCGGTTAGTTTTCCGGTGAAAAAAAAAAAAAAACGTGTGCTGTTTAGCTGTTAAAAAAAGCTTTTATTATTTTTTTAAGAAACAGGTTGTTATTTAACTGTTTAAAATAGAGAGCTGTTATTTTTTCTGGTTTGAATTACTGGGGCTGTTAAGCTGTTGTTTTTGAGGTTTTCAAGAAACAGGTTGTTGTTTGACTGTTATTTTTCCGGTTTAAAAACAGTTGTGAGGAGGGGGGTGTAAATTTTGCTGTACAAAACAGGGATTTTTCAGGTTTAAAAAAAAGGTTGATGTTTAACTGTTATTTAAAAATAACAGCTAACAGCAAGCTGTTTTTAAAAACAGGTTGTTGATAGATGTTAAACTGGTGGGCTGTTATATCTGCATATTGCACATATATGAAAAATAACAGCAAAACAACAAGCTCTTTCTGACAAACATGAAAAATAACAGCAAAACAACAAGCTGTTTCCGAAAAACATGAAAAATAACAGCAAAACAGCACCCGGTTTTTCAAACCGTAAAAAATAGCAGCTCCCTGTTTTAAACAGTTAAACAACAACCAGTTTATAAAAACCGAGGAAAAAAAACGTGTTTTTAACAGCAAAACTGCCACTAGTTCCATGTATTTTGGGCTAACCTCTTTTCAAGGTTATTGTATGAGTTCTAGAATTGGAGTTGAAAGAGAAAATATTTGCCTGGAAACGTCAGATGGCCACAGCTGCCTCACTTTGCATGGAGTACTTTACTCTGTTCAACAGCGTACTTTTAAGTCCCGATTTTATCGACACGATTGTGTACTTGTTCTTTCATTTAAATGTTAAATTAAAGTTATAGTACGAAACACAGCAGTATTGCGTCAGTACTTTCGTTGGCTTTTAGTGAAAAAAAGATAATAAAAAAATTGAAAGCACTCTTAAAAAAATAGATTCGGTTCCCAGAAATTTTTTCAAAAAAATATATCACGAATTGACATTGCTGACAGATGTAAACTACTTTGTAAAGAAAACAAGTGGAAACGTTGCAGTCGGACGCAAAAGACTGCGGTATACTCGATACCAGTATTAAAAATTTTGATGCCCATCCATGTGGGATGTCAATTGCTATCTTCATACCGAATTTGGTGACTCTAGCTCGAAGTTTGTATAAAGTGGGGAAAGGGGGGCTGGGGGCGGTATGGGTGGAATTGCATCCAAATTTTTGATGCAGATCTTTGTGGAATGTCAATTGCTATCTTCATAACAAATTTGGTGACTCTAGCTCAAAGTTTGTAAAAGTGGGGAAAGGGGGGCTGGGGGCGGTATGGTTGGGAATGGTATTCAAATTTTTGGTGCCGATCTATGTGGGATGTCAATTGCTATCTTCATACCAAATTTGGTGACTCTAGCTCAAAGTTTGTATAAGGTGGGGAAAGGGGGGCTATGGGGCTGGTGGCGGTATGGTTGGGCGTGGCGTGGGATGTCAATTGCTATCTTCATACCAAATTTGGTGACTCTAGCTCGAAGTTTGTATAAAGTGGGGAAAAGGGAGCTGGGGGCGGTATGGTTGGGCGTGGCATCCAAATTTTTGCTGCAGATCCTTGTGGAATGTCAAATGCTACCTTCATACCAAATTTGGTGACTCTAGCTCAAAGTTTGTATAAAGTGTGGAAAGGGGGGCTGGTGGCGGTATGGTTGGGCGTGGCATCCAAATTTTTGCTGCAGATCCTTGTGGAATGTCAAATGCTTCCTTCATACCAAATTTGGTGACTCTAGCTCAAAGTTTGTATAAGGTGGGGAAAGGGGGGCTATGGGGCTGGTGGCGGTATGGTTGGGCGTGGCATCCAAGTTTTTGCTGCAGATCCCTGTGGAATGTCAAATGCTTCCTTCATACCAAATTTGGTGACTCTAGCTCAAAGTTTGTATAAGGTGGGGAAAGGGGGGCTATGGGGCTTGGGGCGGTATGGGTGGGCGTGGCATTCAAATTTTTGCTGCCGATCCATGTGGGATGTCAATTGCTATCTTCATACCAAATTTGGTGACTCTAGCTCGAAGTTTGTATAAAGTGGGGAAAAGGGAGCTGGGGGCGGTATGGTTGGGCGTGGCATCCAAATTTTTGCTGCAGATCCTTGTGGAATGTCAAATGCTACCTTCACACCAAATTTGGTGACTCTAGCTCAAAGTTTGTATAAAGTGAGGAAAGGGGGGCTGGGGGTGGTATGTTTGGGCGTGGCATCCAAATTTTTGCTGCAGATCCTTGTGGAACGTCAAATGCTACCTTCATACCAAATTTGGTGACTCAAGCTCAAAGTTTGTATAAGGTGGGGAAAGGGGGGCGGAATGAATGGGCTAGGCTCCAAAACTTTGATGCAGATTGTTGGGGGTCGTTGCCAGCTATCTTCCTACCAAATTTGGTTGCTCTAGCTCCACTACTCTGGAATATACACGCATTCCCGTTTTTGACGAAGCGTTGGGGCAGATGGGGGTGGCTAGGGCGGCATTGGTGGGCGTGGCATCCAAACTTTTGATGCAGTTTTTGGGGGGTCATCATCATCTATCTTGGCACCAAATTTGGTGACTCTAGCTAAAAAACTGTGGGAGATATAGGCTTTTCTGATTTCTAAATGCGGGGAGGCTGGGGGCGGGATGGGTGGGCGTGGCTCCAAAACTTTGATGCAGTTCTTTTGGGGTCGTTCAAAGCTATCTTCCTACCAAATTTGGTGGCTCTAGCTCCACTACTCTGGAAGATACACGCATTCCCGTTTTTTACGAAGCTTTGAGGCATCTGGGGGCGGCTAGGGCGGTATTGGTGCTTGCAGGTGTATAATGCAACGCAGGTTTAACAGGTGCGCACTTGACTCCAAATCCTATGATCACTGAATCTCACAGATGCTGCTGGTAAAGTGGTGGCCTAGGAATGTTAATCCTTTGTTCTCCACCCTAGTCTTATCAAAGGAGGGATACGATCATGGGAAAAAGGGTCATAAATTATCATATTGTAGGGGGTCAACAGAAAAGGGTCAAAAGAAAAGGGTCAAAAATAGGGTCATAAAATTTAATGGGGTCATAAATTGTCGGCATCCTTTTGGGGTAGAACCGGCAGTTCCCTACTACTCAAGAGAAAGAGACTTCAGATTTTGGATATAAGTTCTCCTATACCATGAGCATAATATGTTTGCTTCAAATTATCGATAACTATTCTGGTTTCCGATATACACATAATACCGATAAAAAATATCGAATTTTGAAAATCTAAAAAAAAGGGTTAAAGAAATGGAAAATGATAGAACTTTTCTGAAAATTTCGTCCAAATCGGTTAAGAAACACCGGAGATATTGAACTTAATTGATTGAAGCTAAGTCAGTATACCAAAGTCTTATAAAATGTAATATATTTATTGAAACTGAGTTCAGGGTATCTTCTAGTCGGGCTCTCCCGACTAGAGCCTTCTTACTTGTTTTCTTTACAAAGTAGTTTACATCTGTCAGCAATGTCAATTCGTGATTTTTTTTTTTTCGAAAAAATTTCTGAGCACCGAATCCATTTTTTAAAGAGTGCTTTCAAATTTTTTATTATCTTTTTTTCACTAAAAGCCAACGAAAGTACTGACGCAATACTGCTGTGTTTCGTACTATAACTTTAATTTAACATTTAAATTAAAGAACAAGTACACAATCGTGACGATAAAAACCGGGACTTAAAAGTACGCTGTTGAACAGAGAAAAGTACTCCATGCAAAGTGAGGCAGCGGTGACCATCTGACGTTTCCAGGCAAATATTTTCTCTTTCAACTCCAATTCTAGAACTCATACAATAACTTTGAAAAGAGGTAAGCCCAAAATACATGGAACTGGTGGCAGTTTTGCTGTTAAAAAACACGTTTTTTTCGGTTTTATAAACCGGTTTTTGTTTAACTGTTTAAAACAGGGAGCTGCTATTTTTTACGGTTTGAAAAACCGGGTGCTGTTTTGCTGTTATTTTTCATGTTTTCAGAAACAGCTTGTTGTTTAGCTGTTATTTTTGTGCTGTTCAGAAACAACTTGTTGTTTTGCTTTTATTTTTGTTGTTTTTAAGAAACAGGTTGATATTTAGCTGTTTAAAACAGAGAGCGGTTAGTTTTCCGGTGAAAAAAAAAACGTGTGCTGTTTAGCTGTTAAAAAAGCCTTTATTATTTTTTTAAGAAACAGGTTGTTATTTAACTGTTTAAAATAGAGAGCTGTTATTTTTTCTGGTTTGAATTACTGGGGCTGTTAAGCTGTTGTTTTTGAGGTTTTCAAGAAACAGGTTGTTGTTTGACTGTTATTTTTCCGGTTTAAAAACAGTTGTGGGGAGGGGGGTGTAAATTTTGCTGTACAAAACAGGGATTTTTCAGGTTTAAAAAAAAGGTTGATGTTTAACTGTTATTTAAAAATAACAGCTAACAGCAAGCTGTTTTTAAAAACAGGTTGTTGATAGATGTTAAACTGGTGGGCTGTTATATCTGCATATTGCACATATATGAAAATAACAGCAAAACAACAAGCTCTTTCTGACAAACATGAAAAATAACAGCAAAACAACAAGCTGTTTCTGAAAAACATGAAAAATAACAGCAAAACAGCACCCGGTTTTTCAAACCGTAAAAAATAGCAGCTCCCTGTTTTAAACAGTTAAACAACAACCAGTTTATAAAACCGAAGAAAAAACGTGTTTTTAACAGCAAAACTGCCACTAGTTCCATGTATTTTGGGCTAACCTCTTTTCAAGGTTATTGTATGAGTTCTAGAATTGGAGTTGAAAGAGAAAATATTTGCCTGGAAACGTCAGATGGCCACAGCTGCCTCACTTTGCATGGAGTACTTTACTCTGTTCAACAGCGTACTTTTAAGTCCCGATTTTTATCGACACGATTGTGTACTTGTTCTTTCATTTAAATGTTAAATTAAAGTTATAGTACGAAACACAGCAGTATTGCGTCAGTACTTTCGTTGGCTTTTAGTGAAAAAAAAGATAATAAAAAAATTGAAAGCACTCTTAAAAAAATAGATTCGGTTCCCAGAAATTTTTTCAAAAAAATATATCACGAATTGACATTGCTGACAGATGTAAACTACTTTGTAAAGAAAACAAGTGGAAACGTTGCAGTCGGACGCAAAAGACTGCGGTATACTCGATACCAGTATTAAAAATTTTGATGCCCATCCATGTGGGATGTCAATTGCTATCTTCATACCGAAATTGGTGACTCTAGCTCGAAGTTTGTATAAAGTGGGGAAAGGGGGGCTGGGGGCGGTATGGGTGGAATTGCATCCAAATTTTGATGCAGATCTTTGTGGAATGTCAATTGCTATCTTCATAACAAATTTGGTGACTCTAGCTCAAAGTTTGTAAAAGTGGGGAAAGGGGGGCTGGGGGCGGTATGGTTGGGCGTGGCATTCAAATTTTTGGTGCAGATCTATGTGGGATGTCAATTGCTATCTTCATACCAAATTTGGTGACTCTAGCTCGAAGTTTGTATAAAGTGGGGAAAAGGGAGCTGGGGGCGGTATGGTTGGGCGTGGCATCCAAATTTTTGCTGCAGATCCTTGTGGAATGTCAAATGCTACCTTCATACCAAATTTGGTGACTCTAGCTCAAAGTTTGTATAAAGTGTGGAAAGGGGGGCTGGGGGCGGTATGGTTGGGCGTGTCATCCAAATTTTTGCTGCAGATCCTTGTGGAATGTCAAATGCTTCCTTCATACCAAATTTGGTGACTCTAGCTCAAAGTTTGTATAAGGTGGGGAAAGGGGGGCTATGGGGCTGGTGGCGGTATGGTTGGGCGTGGCATCCAAGTTTTTGCTGCAGATCCTTGTGGAATGTCAAATGCTTCCTTCATACCAAATTTGGTGACTCTAGCACAAAGTTTGTATAAGGTGGGGAAAGGGGGGCTATGGGGCTTGGGGCGGTATGGGTGGGCGTGGCATTCAAATTTTTGCTGCCGATCCATGTGGGATGTCAATTGCTCTCTTCATACCAAATTTGGTGACTCTAGCTCGAAGTTTGTATAAAGTGGGGAAAGGGGGGCTGGGGGCGGTATGTTTGGGCGTGGCATCCAAATTTTTGCTGCAGATCCTTGTGGAACGTCAAATGCTACCTTCATACCAAATTTGGTGACTCAAGCTCAAAGTTTGTATAAGGTGGGGAAAGGAGGGCGGAATGAATGGGCTAGGCTCCAAAACTTTGATGCAGATTGTTGGGGGTCGTTGCCAGCTATCTTTCTACAAAATTTGGTTGCTCTAGCTCCACTACTCTGGAATATACACGCATTCCCGTTTTTGACGAAGCGTTGGGGCAGATGGGGGTGGCTAGGGCGGCATTGGTGGGCGTGGCATCCAAACTTTTGATGCAGTTTTTGGGGGTCATCATCATCTATCTTGGCACCAAATTTGGTGACTCTAGCTAAAAAACTGTGGGAGATATAGGCTTTTCTGATTTCTAAATGCGGGGAGGCTGGGGGCGGGATGGGTGGGCGTGGCTCCAAAACTTTGATGCAGTTCTTTTGGGGTCGTTCAAAGCTATCTTCCTACCAAATTTGGTGGCTCTAGCTCCACTACTCTGGAAGATACACGCATTCCCGTTTTTTACGAAGCTTTGAGGCATCTGGGGGCGGCTAGGGCGGTATTGGTGCTTGCAGGTGTATAATGCAACGCAGGTTTAACAGGTGCGCACTTGACTCCAAATCCTATGATCACTGAATCTCACAGATGCTGCTGGTAAAGTGGTGGCCTAGGAATGTTAATCCTTTGTTCTCCACCCTAGTCTTATCAAAGGAGGGACACGATCATGGGAAAAAGGGTCATAAATTATCAATTTGTAGGGGGTCAACAGAAAAGGGTCAAAAGAAAAGGGTCGAAAATAGGGTCATAAAATTTAATGGGGTCATAAATTGTCGGCATCCCTTTGGGGCAGAACCGGCAGTTCCCTACTACTCAAGAGAAAGAGACTTCAGATTTTGGATATAAGTTCTCCTATACCATGAGCATAATATGTTTGCTTCAAATTATCGATAACTATTCTGGTTTCCGATATACACATAATACCGATAAAAAATATCGAATTTTGAAAATCTAAAAAAAAGGGTTAAGGAAATGGAAAATGATAGAACTTTTCTGAAAATTTCGTCCAAATCGGTTAAGAAACACCGGAGATATTGAACTTAATTGATTGAAGCTAAGTCAGTATACCAAAGTCTTATAAAATGTAATATATTTATTGCAACTGAGTTCAGGGTATCTTCTAGTCGGGCTCTCCCGACTAGAGCCTTCTTACTTGTTTTCTTTACAAAGTAGTTTACATCTGTCAGCAATGTCAATTCGTGATTTTTTTTTTTTCGAAAAAATTTCTGAGCACCGAATCTATTTTTTAAAGAGTGCTTTCAAATTTTTTATTATCTTTTTTTCACTTAAAGCCAACGAAAGTACTGACGCAATACTGCTGTGTTTCGTACTATAACTTTAATTTAACATTTAAATTAAAGAACAAGTACACAATCGTGACGATAAAAACCGGGACTTAAAAGTACGCTGTTTCTGAAAAACATGAAAAATAACAGCAAAACAGCACCCGGTTTTTCAAACCGTAAAAAATAGCAGCTCCCTGTTTTAAACAGTTAAACAACAACCAGTTTATAAAACCGAAGAAATAACGTGTTTTTAACAGCAAAACTGCCACTAGTTCCATGTATTTTGGGCTAACCTCTTTTCAAGGTTATTGTATGAGTTCTAGAATTGGAGTTGAAAGAGAAAATATTTGCCTGGAAACGTCAGATGGCCACAGCTGCCTCACTTTGCATGGAGTACTTTACTCTGTTCAACAGCGTACTTTTAAGTCCCGATTTTTATCGACACGATTGTGTACTTGTTCTTTCATTTAAATGTTAAATTAAAGTTATAGTACGAAACACAGCAGTATTGCGTCAGTACTTTCGTTGGCTTTTAGTGAAAAAAAAGATAATAAAAAAATTGAAAGCACTCTTAAAAAAATAGATTCGGTTCCCAGAAATTTTTTCAAAAAAATATATCACGAATTGACATTGCTGACAGATGTAAACTACTTTGTAAAGAAAACAAGTGGAAACGTTGCAGTCGGACGCAAAAGACTGCGGTATACTCGATACCAGTATTAAAAATTTTGATGCCCATCCATGTGGGATGTCAATTGCTATCTTCATACCGAATTTGGTGACTCTAGCTCGAAGTTTGTATAAAGTGGGGAAAGGGGGGCTGGGGACGGTATGGGTGGAATTGCATCCAAATTTTTGATGCAGATCTTTGTGGAATGTCAATTGCTATCTTCATAACAAATTGGGTGACTCTAGCTCAAAGTTTGTAAAAGTGGGGAAAGGGGGGCTGGGGGCGGTATGGTTGGGCGTGGCGTGGGATGTCAATTGCTATCTTCATACCAAATTTGGTGACTCTAGCTCGAAGTTTGTATAAAGTGGGGAAAAGGGAGCTGGGGGCGGTATGGTTGGGCGTGGCATCCAAATTTTTGCTGCAGATCCTTGTGGAATGTCAAATGCTACCTTCATACCAAATTTGGTGACTCTAGCTCAAAGTTTGTATAAAGTGTGGAAAGGGGGGCTGGGGACGGTATGGTTGGGCGTGTCATCCAAATTTTTGCTGCAGATCCTTGTGGAATGTCAAATGCTTCCTTCATACCAAATTTGGTGACTCTAGCTCAAAGTTTGTATAAGGTGGGGAAAGGGGGGCTATGGGGCTGGTGGCGGTATGGTTGGGCGTGGCATCCAAGTTTTTGCTGCAGATCCTTGTGGAATGTCAAATGCTTCCTTCATACCAAATTTGGTGACTCTAGCTCAAAGTTTGTATAAGGTGGGGAAAGGGGGGCTATGGGGCTTGGGGCGGTATGGGTGGGCGTGGCATTCAAATTTTTGCTGCCGATCCATGTGGGATGTCAATTGCTCTCTTCATACCAAATTTGGTGACTCTAGCTCGAAGTTTGTATAAAGTGGGGAAAGGGGGGCTGGGGGCGGTATGTTTGGGCGTGGCATCCAAATTTTTGCTGCAGATCCTTGTGGAACGTCAAATGCTACCTTCATACCAAATTTGGTGACTCAAGCTCAAAGTTTGTATAAGGTGGGGAAAGGAGGGCGGAATGAATGGGCTAGGCTCCAAAACTTTGATGCAGATTGTTGGGGGTCGTTGCCAGCTATCTTCCTACCAAATTTGGTTGCTCTAGCTCCACTACTCTGGAATATACACGCATTCCCGTTTTTGACGAAGCGTTGGGGCAGATGGGGGTGGCTAGGGCGGCATTGGTGGGCGTGGCATCCAAACTTTTGATGCAGTTTTTGGGGGGTCATCATCATCTATCTTGGCACCAAATTAGGTGACTCTAGCTAAAAAACTGTGGGAGATATAGGCTTTTCTGATTTCTAAATGCGGGGAGGCTGGGGGCGGGATTGGTGGGCGTGGCTCCAAAACTTTGATGCAGTTCTTTTGGGGTCGTTCAAAGCTATCTTCCTACCAAATTTGGTGGCTCTAGCTCCACTACTCTGGAAGATACACGCATTCCCGTTTTTTACGAAGCTTTGAGGCATCTGGGGGCGGCTAGGGCGGTATTGGTGCTTGCAGGTGTATAATGCAACGCAGGTTTAACAGGTGCGCACTTGACTCCAAATCCTATGATCACTGAATCTCACAGATGCTGCTGGTAAAGTGGTGGCCTAGGAATGTTAATCCTTTGTTCTCCACCCTAGTCTTATCAAAGGAGGGACACGATCATGGGAAAAAGGGTCATAAATTATCATATTGTAGGGGGTCAACAGAAAAGGGTCAAAAGAAAAGGGTCGAAAATAGGGTCATAAAATTTAATGGGGTCATAAATTGTCGGCATCCCTTTGGGGTAGAACCGGCAGTTCCCTACTACTCAAGAGAAAGAGACTTCAGATTTTGGATATAATTTCTCTTATACCATGAGCATAATATGTTTGCTTCAAATTATCGATAACTATTCTGGTTTCCGATATACACATAATACCGATAAAAAATATCGAATTTTGAAAATCTAAAAAAAAGGGTTAAAGAAATGGAAAATGATAGAACTTTTCTGAAAATTTCGTCCAAATCGGTTAAGAAACACCGGAGATATTGAACTTAATTGATTGAAGCTAAGTCAGTATACCAAAGTCTTATAAAATGTAATATATTTATTGCAACTGAGTTCAGGGTATCTTCTAGTCGGGCTCTCCCGACTAGAGCCTTCTTACTTGTTTTCTTTACAAAATAGTTTACATCTGTCAGCAATGTCAATTCGTGATTTTTTTTTTTTCGAAAAAATTTCTGAGCACCGAATCTATTTTTTAAAGAGTGCTTTCAAATTTTTATTATCTTTTTTTCACTAAAAGCCAACGAAAGTACTGACGCAATACTGCTGTGTTTCGTACTATAACTTTAATTTAACATTTAAATTAAAGAACAAGTACACAATCGTGACGATAAAAACCGGGACTTAAAAGTACGCTGTTGAACAGAGTAAAGTACTCCATGCAAAGTGAGGCAGCGGTGACCATCTGACGTTTCCAGGCAAATATTTTCTCTTTCAACTCCAATTCTAGAACTCATACAATAACTTTGAAAAGAGGTAAGCCCAAAATACATGGAACTGGTGGCAGTTTTGCTGTTAAAAACACGTTTTTTTCGGTTTTATAAACCGGTTTTTGTTTAACTGTTTACAACAGGGAGCTGCTATTTTTTACGGTTTGAAAAACCGGGTGCTGTTTTGCTGTTATTTTTCATGTTTTCAGAAACAGCTTGTTGTTTAGCTGTTATTTTTTGTGCTGTTCAGAAACAACTTGTTGTTTTGCTTTTATTTTGTTGTTTTTAAGAAACAGGTTGATATTTAGCTGTTTAAAACAGAGAGCGGTTAGTTTTCCGGTGAAAAAAAAAAAACGTGTGCTGTTTAGCTGTTAAAAAAGCCTTTATTATTTTTTTAAGAAACAGGTTGTTATTTAACTGTTTAAAATAGAGAGCTGTTATTTTTTCTGGTTTGAATTACTGGGGCTGTTAAGCTGTTGTTTTTGAGGTTTTCAAGAAACAGGTTGTTGTTTGACTGTTATTTTTCCGGTTTAAAAACAGTTGTGGGGAGGGGGGTGTAAATTTTGCTGTACAAAACAGGGATTTTTCAGGTTTAAAAAAAAGGTTGATGTTTAACTGTTATTTAAAAATAACAGCTAACAGCAAGCTGTTTTTAAAAACAGGTTGTTGATAGATGTTAAACTGGTGGGCTGTTATGTCTGCATATTGCACATATATGAAAAATAACAGCAAAACAACAAGCTCTTTCTGACAAACATGAAAAATAACAGCAAAACAACAAGCTGTTTCTGAAAAACATGAAAAATAACAGCAAAACAGCACCCGGTTTTGCAAACCGTAAAAAATAGCAGCTCCCTGTTTTAAACAGTTAAACAACAACCAGTTTATAAAACCGAAGAAAAAACGTGTTTTTAACAGCAAAACTGCCACTAGTTCCATGTATTTTGGGCTAACCTCTTTTCAAGGTTATTGTATGAGTTCTAGAATTGGAGTTGAAAGAGAAAATATTTGCCTGGAAACGTCAGATGGCCACAGCTGCCTCACTTTGCATGGAGTACTTTACTCTGTTCAACAGCGTACTTTTAAGTCCCGATTTTTATCGACACGATTGTGTACTTGTTCTTTCATTTAAATGTTAAATTAAAGTTATAGTACGAAACACAGCAGTATTGCGTCAGTTCTTTCGTTGGCTTTTAGTGAAAAAAAAGATAATAAAAAAATTGAAAGCACTCTTAAAACAATAGATACGGTTCCCAGAAATTTTTTCAAAAAAATATATCACGAATTGACATTGCTGACAGATGTAAACTACTTTGTAAAGAAAACAAGTGGAAACGTTGCAGTCGGACGCAAAAGACTGCGGTATACTCGATACCAGTATTAAAAATTTTGATGCCCATCCATGTGGGATGTCAATTGCTATCTTCATACCGAATTTGGTGACTCTAGCTCGAAGTTTGTATAAAGTGGGGAAAGGGGGGCTGGGGGCGGTATGGGTGGAATTGCATCCAAATTTTTGATGCAGATCTTTGTGGAATGTCAATTGCTATCTTCATAACAAATTTGGTGACTCTAGCTCAAAGTTTGTAAAAGTGGGGAAAGGGGGGCTGGGGGCGGTATGGTTGGGCGTGGCATTCAAATTTTTGGTGCAGATCTATGTGGGATGTCAAATGCTATCTTCATACCAAATTTGGTGACTCTAGCTCGAAGTTTGTATAAAGTGGGGAAAAGGGAGCTGGGGGCGGTATGGTTGGGCGTGGCATCCAAATTTTTGCTGCATATCCTTGTGGAATGTCAAATGCTACCTTCATACCAAATTTGGTGACTCTAGCTCAAAGTTTGTATAAAGTGTGGAAAGGGGGGCTGGGGGCGGTATGGTTGGGCGTGTCATCCAAATTTTTGCTGCAGATCCTTGTGGAATGTCAAATGCTTCCTTCATACCAAATTTGGTGACTCTAGCTCAAAGTTTGTATAAGGTGGGGAAAGGGGGGCTATGGGGCTTGGGGCGGTATGGGTGGGCGTGGCATTCAAATTTTTGCTGCCGATCCATGTGGGATGTCAATTGCTCTCTTCATACCAAATTTGGTGACTCTAGCTCGAAGTTTGTATAAAGTGGGGAAAGGGGGGCTGGGGGCGGTATGTTTGGGCGTGGCATCCAAATTTTTGCTGCATATCCTTGTGGAATGTCAAATGCTTCCTTCATACCAAATTTGGTGACTCTAGCTCAAAGTTTGTATAAGGTGGGGAAAGGGGGGCTATGGGGCTGGTGGCGGTATGGTTGGGCGTGGCATCCAAGTTTTTGCTGCAGATCCTTGTGGAATGTCAAATGCTTCCTTCATACCAAATTTGGTGACTCTAGCTCAAAGTTTGTATAAGGTGGGGAAAGGGGGGCTATGGGGCTTGGGGCGGTATGGGTGGGCGTGGCATTCAAATTTTTGCTGCCGATCCATGTGGGATGTCAATTGCTCTCTTCATACCAAATTTGGTGACTCTAGCTCGAAGTTTGTATAAAGTGGGGAAAGGGGGGCTGGGGGCGGTATGTTTGGGCGTGGCATCCAAATTTTTGCTGCAGATCCTTGTGGAACGTCAAATGCTACCTTCATACCAAATTTGGTGACTCAAGCTCAAAGTTTGTATAAGGTGGGGAAAGAAGGGCGGAATGAATGGGCTAGGCTCCAAAACTTTGATGCAGATTGTTGGGGGTCGTTGCCAGCTATCTTCCTACCAAATTTGGTTGCTCTAGCTCCACTACTCTGGAATATACACGCATTCCCGTTTTTGACGAAGCGTTGGGGCAGATGGGGGTGGCTAGGGCGGCATTGGTGGGCGTGGCATCCAAACTTTTGATGCAGTTTTTGGGGGTCATCATCATCTATCTTGGCACCAAATTTGGTGACTCTAGCTAAAAAACTGTGGGAGATATAGGCTTTTCTGATTTCTAAATGCGGGGAGGCTGGGGGCGGGATGGGTGGGCGTGGCTCCAAAACTTTGATGCAGTTCTTTTGGGGTCGTTCAAAGCTATCTTCCTACCAAATTTGGTGGCTCTAGCTCCACTACTCTGGAAGATACACGCATTCCCGTTTTTTACGAAGCTTTGAGGCATCTGGGGGCGGCTAGGGCGGTATTGGTGCTTGCAGGTGTATAATGCAACGCAGGTTTAACAGGTGCGCACTTGACTCCAAATCCTATGATCACTGAATCTCACAGATGCTGCTGGTAAAGTGGTGGCCTAGGAATGTTAATCCTTTGTTCTCCACCCTAGTCTTATCAAAGGAGGGACACGATCATGGGAAAAAGGGTCATAAATTATCATATTGTAGGGGGTCAACAGAAAAGGGTCAAAAGAAAAGGGTCGAAAATAGGGTCATAAAATTTAATGGGGTCATAAATTGTCGGCATCCCTTTGGGGTAGAACCGGCAGTTCCCTACTACTCAAGAGAAAGAGACTTCAGATTTTGGATATAAGTTCTCCTATACCATGAGCATAATATGTTTGCTTCAAACTATCGATAACTATTCTGGTTTCCGATATACACATAATACCGATAAAAAATATCGAATTTTGAAAATCTAAAAAAAAGGGTTAAAGAAATGGAAAATGATAGAACTTTTCTGAAAATTTCGTCCAAATCGGTTAAGAAACACCGGAGATATTGAACTTAATTGATTGAAGCTAAGTCAGTATACCAAAGTCTTATAAAATGTAATATATTTATTGCAACTGAGTTCAGGGTATCTTCTAGTCGGGCTCTCCCGACTAGAGCCTTCTTACTTGTTTTCTTTACAAAGTAGTTTACATCTGTCAGCAATGTCAATTCGTGATTTTTTTTTTTTCGAAAAAATTTCTGAGCACCGAATCTATTTTTTAAAGAGTGCTTTCAAATTTTTATTATCTTTTTTTCACTAAAAGCCAACGAAAGTACTGACGCAATACTGCTGTGTTTCGTACTATAACTTTAATTTAAAATTTAAATTAAAGAACAAGTACACAATCGTGACGATAAAAACCGGGACTTAAAAGTACGCTGTTGAACAGAGTAAAGTACTCCATGCAAAGTGAGGCAGCGGTGACCATCTGACGTTTCCAGGCAAATATTTTCTCTTTCAACTCCAATTCTAGAACTCATACAATAACTTTGAAAAGAGGTAAGCCCAAAATACATGGAACTGGTGGCAGTTTTGCTGTTAAAAACACGTTTTTTTCGGTTTTATAAACCGGTTTTTGTTTAACTGTTTACAACAGGGAGCTGCTATTTTTTACGGTTTGAAAAACCGGGTGCTGTTTTGCTGTTATTTTTCATGTTTTCAGAAACAGCTTGTTGTTTAGCTGTTATTTTTTGTGCTGTTCAGAAACAACTTGTTGTTTTGCTTTTATTTTTGTTGTTTTTAAGAAACAGGTTGATATTTAGCTGTTTAAAACAGAGAGCGGTTAGTTTTCCGGTGAAAAAAAAAAAAACGTGTGCTGTTTAGCTGTTAAAAAAAGCTTTTATTATTTTTTTAAGAAACAGGTTGTTATTTAACTGCTTAAAATAGAGAGCTGTTATTTTTTCTGGTTTGAATTACTGGGGCTGTTAAGCTGTTGTTTTTGAGGTTTTCAAGAAACAGGTTGTTGTTTGACTGTTATTTTTCCGGTTTAAAAACAGTTGTGGGGAGGGGGGTGTAAATTTTGCTGTACAAAACAGGGATTTTTCAGGTTTAAAAAAAAGGTTGATGTTTAACTGTTATTTAAAAATAACAGCTAACAGCAAGCTGTTTTTAAAAACAGGTTGTTGATAGATGTTAAACTGGTGGGCTGTTATGTCTGCATATTGCACATATATGAAAAATAACAGCAAAGCAACAAGCTCTTTCTGACAAACATGAAAAATAACAGCAAAACAACAAGCTGTTTCTGAAAAACATGAAAAATAACAGCAAAACAGCACCCGGTTTTTCAAACCGTAAAAAATAGCAGCTCCCTGTTTTAAACAGTTAAACAACAACCAGTTTATAAAACCGAAGAAAAAACGTGTTTTTAACAGCAAAACTGCCACTAGTTCCATGTATTTTGGGCTAACCTCTTTTCAAGGTTATTGTATGAGTTCTAGAATTGGAGTTGAAAGAGAAAATATTTGCCTGGAAACGTCAGATGGCCACAGCTGCCTCACTTTGCATGGAGTACTTTACTCTGTTCAACAGCGTACTTTTAAGTCCCGATTTTTATCGACACGATTGTGTACTTGTTCTTTCATTTAAATGTTACATTAAAGTTATAGTACGAAACACAGCAGTATTGCGTCAGTACTTTCGTTGGCTTTTAGTGAAAAAAAAGATAATAAAAAAATTGAAAGCACTCTTAAAAAAATAGATTCGGTTCCCAGAAATTTTTTCAAAAAAATATATCACGAATTGACATTGCTGACAGATGTAAACTACTTTGTAAAGAAAACAAGTGGAAACGTTGCAGTCGGACGCAAAAGACTGAGGTATACTCGATACCAGTATTAAAAATTTTGATGCCCATCCATGTGGGATGTCAATTGCTATCTTCATACCAAATTTGGTGACTCTAGCTCGAAGTTTGCATAAAGTGGGGAAAGGGGGGCTGGGGGCGGTATGGGTGGAATTGCATCCAAATTTTTGATGCAGATCTTTGTGGAATGTCAATTGCTATCTTCATAACAAATTTGGTGACTCTAGCTCAAAGTTTGTAAAAGTGGGGAAAGGGGGGCTGGGGGCGGTATGGTTGGGCGTGGCATCCAAGTTTTTGCTGCAGATCCTTGTGGAATGTCAAATGCTTCCTTCATACCAAATTTGGTGACACTAGCTCAAAGTTTGTATAAAGTGTGGAAAGGGGGGCTGGGGACGGTATGGTTGGGCGTGTCATCCAAATTTTTGCTGCAGATCCTTGTGGAATGTCAAATGCTTCCTTCATACCAAATTTGGTGACTCTAGCTCAAAGTTTGTATAAAGTGTGGAAAGGGGGGCTGGGGGCGGTATGGTTGGGCGTGTCATCCAAATTTTTGCTGCAGATCCTTGTGGAATGTCAAATGCTTCCTTCATACCAAATTTGGTGACTCTAGCTCAAAGTTTGTATAAGGTGGGGAAAGGGGGGCTATGGGGCTGGTGGCGGTATGGTTGGGCGTGGCATCCAAGTTTTTGCTGCAGATCCTTGTGGAATGTCAAATGCTTCCTTCATACCAAATTTGGTGACTCTAGCTCAAAGTTTGCATAAGGTGGGGAGAGGGGGGCTATGGGACTTGGGGCGGTATGGGTGGACGTGGCATTCAAATTTTTGCTGCCGATCCATGTGGGATGTCAATTGCTCTCTTCATACCAAATTTGGTGACTCTAGCTCGAAGTTTGTATAAAGTGGGGAAAGGGGGGCTGGGGGCGGTATGTTTGGGCGTGGCATCCAAATTTTTGCTGCAGATCCTTGTGGAACGTCAAATGCTACCTTCATACCAAATTTGGTGACTCAAGCTTAAAGTTTGTATAAGGTGGGGAAAGGGGGGCGGAATGAATGGGCTAGGCTCCAAAACTTTGATGCAGATTGTTGGGGGTCGTTGCCAGCTATCTTCCTACCAAATTTCGTTGCTCTAGCTCCACTACTCTGGAATATACACGCATTCCCGTTTTTGACGAAGCGTTGTGGCAGATGGGGGTGGCTAGGGCGGCATTGGTGGGCGTGGCATCCAAACTTTTGATGCAGTTTTTGGGGGTCATCATCATCTATCTTGGCACCAAATTTGGTGACTCTAGCTAAAAAACTGTGGGAGATATAGGCTTTTCTGATTTCTAAATGCGGGGAGGCTGGGGGCGGGATGGGTGGGCGTGGCTCCAAAACTTAGATGCAGTTCTTTTGGGGTCGTTCAAAGCTATCTTCCTACCAAATTTGGTGGCTCTAGCTCCACTACTCTGGAAGATACATGCATTCCCGTTTTTTACGAAGCTTTGGGGCATCTGGGGGCGGCTAGGGCGGTATTGGTGGGCGTGGCATCCAAACTTTTAGTGCAGTTTTTGGGGGGTCATCATCAGCTAAATTGGCACCAAATTTGGTGGCTCTAGCTCAAAAACTGTGGGAGATATAGGCTTTTTTGACTTTAAAATGCGGTGGGTCTGGGGGCGAAATGGGGGGGCGTGGCTCCACAAATTTTGATGCAGTTTTTTGGGGGTTGCTAGTAGCTATCTTCTTACCAAATTCGGTAGTTCTAGCTGTAAGGGTGTGTGAAATATGCGGATTTATCGTTTTTGAGTTATCGAATTTATCGATTTGCCAGCCGCCCAGTTATCGTAGAACCCCAATCTTGACACTTTTATTTACTATCCCATAGATAAAGAGAATTGGAAAGTTTCAAGTCCCTAGCTTGAAGGGTGTGGAAAAAACTTGCACACATACGGTCGGACAGACGGACAGACACCATGACGGACATTGCACAAAACCAATATACTCTTGATCGGTATCGAGTATAAAAACGGTAAGTAAATTTCCGACAAGATAAAAACAAATTAATAAAAAATCAATAAAAGTCAGTAAAATAGTAACAAATTTATTGAAATGTTCTTTTTTAATAAAAAAAAAAATAAAATATAAAGGGGAATCAATTATAGAATAATATGCCTGTATAAACCTAAATCGTCGATGAATGATTTGGTAACTAAGAGGTTTTTTGTGCCCCCCTTTTTGTTTTATGACTCTTCCACCGGACATGGAAACTGTACGAGATCAAGTATTTATGATGAGTTGTGGGTTTCTTAGCCTTTAATACGGTTGATATGTTGTTCTAAGACAATAAAATTTGTTCCTCGCTAAGGCTACGCATACTGCTATAATGTGAAAGGTGGATTCTTTCTCCCGCTAAACATTTGTCTTGCCTGAGATCAGATGTCTTCGTTCAGGTCGCTTCCCTCTAAAGACTCTCGCTGCTCGTTAGCTTCTACCTCATTGTACCTTTTTCTACGTCACACTTCAGCTCAAAGCCTTTTAGGATTATCTTTGCACTCAATCTTGTTTGCGTGCTAATTTTGACGTATCCTGCTATATTAACGTGACTCGGGTACGATCTAGAAAATTTAATAAGTAGTGATTATCGAAAACTCAATCAAAGATACGTTAAAAAGACATTATGGAGGTAGTACTCAATCAATTGTTTAGTAAGAACAATCAGCGATATAATAGGACAGCTAAAATTCCATACAAAAAAGTAAATCCTAAAATTTTTAAAATATTTTAAGACATTTTTATTAGTCAGATATAAATCTGAGTTAATGTTAATGTGTGCATAAGCAAACATAATACTTAAATGAGAAAGGTTACTCACCAAACCGGAAAACTTAAAATTTACAATAATAGAAATACATATACATATTGAATGACTGTGAGGCTACCGAACTTAAAGTCATTTTCTAGAAAGAGAAAATTGCAAAAAAAAAAGGTACGCACTTACTTGGTTGAAAAAATAATAATAAAAAAAACGGATAAATTGATAGGGGTTTTAGATGGGAACAACTCATGGAAAAATGTGTAGTACGTAGTAGACTCGACTATGACTTCACGATTTAATGTAAACTATAATAAATATTTTGGGTGTTACATTGTTCGATCAAATTTCCTCCGAATACTTTATAAATTTTTTTAATAGCTCTAGTTGCTTGATGTCGTTGTCTAAGGTTTTTATATCCAAATTATATGTTTTGTGGGCTGGTGTGTTAAAAGTTTAAGGTGTGAGCCTTGGAAAGTAGCTGGAAATAATACAAGTCAGGGGATCCGAAATCGGTACAAAGTAGAACAGTACTATTCATATAAGACGGCTACACGCAAACCGTACCTTATCTAGGTAAAAGGTAATTATGTGTGTACGCGTGATGGTCCAGGTGAGGATCGCTTCGTCGTATGGGAGGGTTGTGGTGGGATGAGGGGGGTGGGGTGTCAAGTGATGGTGGTAAGCGATTGAGTCTTTTTTAGGATTCCAGGCTGCTGTAAACAGTGAGAGTACTTAAGTCGTAAAGGAACTAATTTTCATCGTCGGGCAGCTAAATTGTGATTATTTATTTATTTATTTATTTATTTATTTATTTATTGTCAGCTAAGAGCAGCTGACATTAAAAAGAAATCAAAATTAATTTAAATTAAAAAATAGTTAAAATAATTAAATTAAGTAAAATATAGAATAATATATAAATCTGAAAATATAATTAAAAGTTAACGTTAAAGCTCTGGGAAATTCAATAAAAAATTGAGTAGTCCAAAATTTGTTGCGAGGATTGGGAAAAACCCAGAAAAACCCAATCAGACCAGCGTTAGATTAGTAATTAGGGGTTACGATGAGATAAAGCAAACAGGATCGATCTTTTTAGTACTGGAGTTGAGGCCTTCAAGGAGACAAGAGAATAAAGTTTGTTATAGTCGGAACATATAACACGAAATGGTTCATGAATTAAATAGTTGCTGAAGCAACGATCAAGGCTAAGGGGTAAAAAGTTACGTGAAGATCTAATTGGGACATTAAATTTAATTCGTTTCAAAAGAACTGATGAGTCGATTTCACCATTAAGTAGGTTAGTAATAAATAATACTCCATGCAAAGTTCTACGGTTTAACAGGGAGGGTAGATTTATCGAAAGGAGTCTACTTGAATACGAGGGTAAGTCAACTCCAGGAACCCAGTTAAAACTTCTAAGGGCAAATAGAAGAAATTTCTTCTGCACAGATTCAATTCTATCCTGGTGAATCGAGTATTGTGGAGACCACACACAAGATCCATACTCCAGGATGGGACGAACTAGGGATGTATACAGCGTTTTAGTGGTGTAGGGATCATTAAACTCTTTCGACCACCGCTTGATGAAGCCAAGGACATTAATGGCCTTATTGACCATGGACAAAATATGAGTGTCAAACTTTAATTTAGGATCAAGAATAATGCCTAAATCTTTAATTTCAAACACGCGGTCTAGTGGTGAAGCATCAAGAAAGTAGTGAGCAGTATGAGGGGTACTTCTACAAAATTACATGACTTTACATTTAGAACAATTAAAATTGAGTAATTTAAAACGACACCAGGCCGACAATGCACCCAAATCCGACTGTAGTAAATTACACAGGGAAGCGTCATTATATGTGAAACATAGCTTCACATCATCAGCAAACATATATACATAGGAGTTAGTAATAACAGCTGGAAGATCGTTAATAAACAGATTAAATAGCAAAGGTCCAAGGTGACTACCCTGGGGAACACCAGAGGTAACATAAATAGGTTTAGATACCGACGATTTAAAAACTACTTTTTGTGTTCGACCACACAAGTACTCCGAAAGTCACAGTACGAGTTTTGATGGAAATCCAATAATATTTAGTTTTTGAAGCAACAGAGAATGACTAACAGAATCAAATGCCTTAGTAAAATCGGTGTAAACAACGTCAGTTGGCATTTTTTCCTGGAACCCTTTGATAACAAGCGAAGTGAATTCAAGAAGGTTGGTTGTAGTAGATCTACGCCTCACAAAACCGTGTTGATAAGGCGATATAATTGAACTACATGTGTGTTGCAGTTGAGAACATATAATTTTTTCAAAGACTTTAGGAATGGCGGACAACTTGGATATGCCCCTATAATTTTTAACGTTAGACTTAGAAGAATTTTTATGGAGTGGAATGATAAAAGATTCCTTCCATATAGCAGGAAACACTGTTGTGTCAACCGACAAGTAAAATAATTTATGTAATGGTTTACAAAGTGAATCCGCACAGTATCTAAGAATACAACCTGGCAATCCATCAGGACCAGCAGATAGCCTGGTTTGATAGAGTTAAGGTCACTTAGAAGCGTACACTCAGTTATAACTGGGATATACATGCAATTAGACGATTGAACTTGAAAACGATAGGAATTACTACTACTATACATATTCGATGAGTATACTGATTGAAAATACTCAGCAAATAGATCGGCTACTGCCTGATCAGAACTTGCTTTTGTATTATCAAGGTATACTGAGGACGGCAAGCAAGAAGACGTACGTTTAGAGTTAACAAATTTATAAAAATGTTTAGGGTCACGTGAAAAGTTTAGTCTACAACGATTTAGATAATTATTATAACAAGATGAGTTTACAGAAAGAAAAGTAGATTTTGCTATTAAATAAGAAGATAAATCTAAAGTGGTTCCCGATTTTTTAAATTTTTTATAAGATTTTGTCTTCGCGTTTTTCAATTTCGATAGTTCCCTCGTAAACCAAGGTGGCTTATTAACACTTAAAAAATAAGTGAGGGGAACACAAATATCCAAAAGCGAATTCAAAGTCCCATAAAATATGGCAATGGCAGTTTCTGTATCACTACAAGAATAAAGACGAGACCAATTAGTATGTTGAACAAGATAATTTATTTTGGTAAAGTTAGTTTTACGAAAGCAACGGTTTTTTAAAGTATTATAAGATACTGCACTAGGGTTAAAAATTTCGATGGATAGTTCTAAGGTTGGATGGTAGGTACCTTCCGGAAGCACTAGAGGGGGTATTCTACAAGCATTACTGCAATCTGAGTCCGAAACAAATGTCAAGTCCAACATTCTACCACTACAGTTATGCACCCTGTTAACTTGCGATAGGCCTAACTCCAGTAGGCCATCGATAAAATCATCAGAAGTGACTAGTAATATCGCCGAGTAATATCGAATATCATTCACAGACCATACAACATGTGGCAGATTAAAATCACCAACCACTATCAGATTATCCATATCTGTCAACAATGACGAAACAAGTTGCATGGCACTAAGATGGGATGAGTAAATGTTAGTATCAGAATGAGGAGTAATATAAGAACAAGTAACATAAAGTGAACGGCCGTTTAGTAATATTTTAACACATAAAAACTCTATGTCCAGAAGATCATGAGAATGAATCTGTTCAGAGGAAAAACAAGAGTCCACCGCAATGAGAACACCACCCCTCTTGCAGGAGGTGCGATCGCATCTGTACAAGCTATATTTTGAAGGAAAAACGGAATAATCAGAAATATCGGGTTTAAACCAGGTTTCCGTGAGTGCTACTATATGTGAATCAAATGATAAGCTGTTAACATATATAACATATATTTAGAAAGTTTAGTGTTAAGGCCTCTAACGTTTTGATAGGCCAAACTAAGTTGTTTTTGTTAGTTTTTTGCCACCGAGGTGGAGACAACTGGGTGGCTAACAGGCTGTGCACTACTAATCCTAATGCCCTTATTATTATTACTTCGCCTATTCACATACTCCTTTACAACAAGAGTTCAGGCGGCACGCTTAACTTGAAAGAAGATATACTTCGAGCGTGTTTAAATTTAAACTTCTCAACAGTAATAAGAGGAGAATCAATTTTACTTTTAACATAAGCTGAAACATCATCCGATGAAGTATCGGATGCCAGCCTGGACACAAAAATAAATTTGTTAAATGGCACAACAACAAGAGGCTTGGGAGTCCCAGTTGTACCTGAATTGGGATCAATAGACGCACAGGCAGTTGAACCGATTTCATGCATAGGATCAGAAGAAAGGTTATTAGTAATGGTTCTTGCCGGCGAATTAAATAACATTAATGTCCTGGCCGTAGGTTGATTAATGCTGGGCACCAGAAGGGGCTTTGTGGGGACGATAGGTGGGACAATAGGCGGATTAGGACCCGAAGTCTTTTTACGCTTCGGAGATTCAGTCGTAACCTTCCCATTTTTGAAATTAGACTCAAGCTCTGTAAAGGAGTTATGCAGTGCATTAAATGCAATATGCATAGCTTTGAAGCCTAAATGAGTCTGTCTCATGAATTTTGAAGACTCTTTAACCACCTCCCTACAGGGCTCACAATACCATTTAAGGCCTGTGTCTGCAATCAAGCAGTCCCTGGTTTTGGCAGTAAAGCCAACACATTTCATGTGGATCATGTTGTCGCACAATCCACACAGAATAAAATCTTGATTGGTTGTACCAACCAATTTGCAATTTTTGCTGCAGCAAACAAGCATTATGAAATATGTAATTAAATTTACTAAAGAAATCGATATGCTACATCAAAACAAGGTAGAGTGCAAGTATGTAAGTAGAAACGAATCGAAGCAATGAGCACGATACAACGGATAAAATCAAGAGAGCGGTTGAGTGAAAGAGCGTGACCGCAAATGCAGATAAATACAACCGCTAGATAAGAGCGGACAAAGCGGGAGTGGTGCTGGAGAGCGAGATCAAGCAAATAGACAAGATGTTTGTTGTTAGTAGAAGAAGAATATATAAAACACAAAGTATGAACCGCAAATATATGAGTGTATGTATGTACGTATGCTCGTTTACTTGTCAAGCACTGCAGCGTCAATTCGACTGCAAGTTAAATTAAATGAATATTCAACAAGAAAAATTCAATAATGCACGCGCAAATACACACAACGTACACTTGCGATCACTGTTAGAGACGTTTACCAAAATAAACCGAATAAAACACCGTTCACAAACACAAGAAATTGATAAATTATTAAGAGCACTCAAAAACACATCCGTCACCAACGAAAGACCATTAGATTTGAGAAACGATATAGCGGCATCCCCGTTTACTTCACCGTCTGTAAACGGCAGCTCACTATCGGATGTTGAGGGAGTTGAACTGATGTTACCTAAATGTGAAAACCTAAATAAATATGATATGAGCTTAATATGTTCTTTAAAAAACAACATTTTCGAAAAAAAATCCGGTTTATTAAAAATCAATTCAAATTTTAATTTAATTTAAGTAAATATTTTGTGTACCCGTATAACAGCCTATTTTTATTTTTAAATGAAAAATAATCACAACTATTCCCTTCCATCAGTTTTGTAGATTAATTGGCTTCCGTTTTTAACAGCCGAGCTTTTGTCAATTAAAGGGCGATTGAATATAAATTGTAGGAAACATATGATTTATTATTAAAGTAAGTATATAAGTGAAGCGAAAAAAGAAACATAAGGGAAAAATACTATATGAGATGCAAAAGAAATAAATAAACAAAATAATAATTAACAAAAATAATCAGCAAACAATCAGGAACATGGAGCACGTTCCATTAAGTAATGCTATAATCTCCAAGTGCGTGATAAAAAGCGATAAGGAAAGAACCAACTTATGATGTTGAAGAAATTCTATAAGACAGTTCCGTCTTTCCACTTATTGTTTTAACTGTATAACCTACCAAGCTCAGGCAAGCAAATTGTTCTTAAAAGCGTCAAATAGTAAACTGTTTGAAACGAAAAGATCTGATGCTCCTTAAGTGTGAAAGTTGTAACACTCATGTGTTTAAGACAGCGATTAGATTCTGAGCAAAATTTAATCTCAATACCTAAAAGCTGATAAAAAATAGATACAGACATATAGATCTAGGAAGCCTACGGTGTTGATCTAAATATTAATTAAGACTTAACATATCTGGGATCAAGCATGCTTTCGTTTATGCAGGTTTATGCAGCAAAGAAAAAAAAAAAAAATATATATACTATATCTCAAGGCAATATATAAAGTCAAATAACACAAAAGAATAAAATTAAAAAAAAATTATATAACAAAATAATAAAACAATATACAAATATTACTAGAATGGAATGACGTACTACTTTTAAATCTTACTCCCGGCCGTATTATATGCAAAGGAAAATGGACCAAGAAAATAGAACAACTTTATCTCGCTCTTTCAATGTACGAATTATAACCCACAAGAATCATAATAGAATATAGCCTATCAAAACTACTTAAGATGAAGTCTAAACGGTCTTAAGACCAAGAATCCCAAGTTAGTGAAAATTATTGTAAATGACTTGCTTGCGCTCTTTTATTAGTTTAACATACACACAACTAGTGCTCTACCAACACAAAAGAGAAGAATAAATCTTACCACACAATTACTAAATCAAATCCTATTATTTGAAGCCTCCTCCACAAACAGCATACAATAAAATCAGACCCTTATCTAAAATCAAAAATGGATCATGAGGTAGGGTGTATAAAACGACTCATACAAAGGAAGAAATAACAGAAAATACCAATATTTTGTGGGTATAAACCAATCCGGTGATAGTTAATGTACATTATTTTAAAAACACACCGCCCGTTTTGCAAAATACCGACTTTTAATTCATCTCGAGCTTTAGTACATCGCAACCTTATTTTGCCATCCAAATTAAAGATTAATGCAAAGGTTCAAGAAGAATAAAACACAATACAATGGTTTCATGAATTAAAAAAAATAACTCAGATCAAAAAAAAAAAAATAAAAAAAAAAAAAAAAAAAAGCGACAATAGCGGCAGTAAGTTTTGAGCACTAAAGAAAATAAGTCTCCTTAAGAAATAATTAAACTTAATATTTAAATGAATAAATACGCCTTAATAATATGGCATCTTGAACAAAAAGGTTTTGTTCTCATAAAAAATAATAAAGCACATACAAAAAAATATATCTATATAAAAATTTTAATTTATAAATAAATAAAAATAAAAACAAGAAAAAAATGGAAGTGAGATGTAACAAAACTCCAACTATCACAGTTAACGAACAGTAGTAGTAGATACTTAACCCTTAAACAACAAAAATGGGGAGAATAATGAAATAAAATATTACCATCCACTAATTATAAAAAAAAAGTAACGAAATTTTCTTTGTAAAGCGTAAAGCCTAGTCAAGATAGCCAACTACTTAACATAAATGATTTAAAAATCAAAAAACATACGAAGTTGAAGAAAACGATTAAATGTTACACAAATTAAGATAGGGTATCAGACAATATCAATAGAAGAATTTTTATACTCGATACCGAAGGTAAAGAGTATATTGGGTTTGTGCAATGTCCGTCATGGTGTCTGTCCGTCTGTCCGTCTGTATGAACGCAACTTTTTTCCACACCCTTCAAGCTAGAGACTTGAAACTTTCCAATTCTCTTTATCTATGGGATAGTAAATTAAAGTGTCAAGAAAGGGGTTCTACGATAACTAGGGGGCTGGCAAATCGATAAATTCGATAACTGAAAAACGATAAGTCCGCATATTTCACACACCCTTACAGCTAGAACTACCAAATTTGGTAAGAAGATAGCTACTAGCAACCCCAAAAAAACTGCATCAAAATTTGTGGAGCCACGCCCCCCCATTCCGCACCTAGCCCCGCCCGCTTTTTAAAATCAGAAAAGCCTGTATCTCCCACAGTTTTTGAGCTAGAGCCACCAAATTTGGTGCCAAGATAGGCGATGATGACCCCCCAAAAACTGCATCAAAAGTTTGGATGCCACGCCCACCAATACCGCCCTAGCCGCCCCCAGCTGCCCCAACGCTTCGTCAAAAACGAGAATGCGTGTATCTTCCAGATTTGTGGAGCTATAGCCACCAAATTTGGTAGAAAGATAGCTGGTAACGAACCCCAAAAAACTGCATCAAAGTTTTGGAGTCACGCCCACCCATTCCACCCCCTTTCCACACCTTTTTCAATCTTTGAGCTAGAGTCACCAAATTTTGTATGAAGGTAGCAATTGACAGTCCACATAGATCTGCAGCAAAAGTTTGGATGCCACGCCCACCCATACCGCCCCCAGCCCCCCTTTCCCCACTTATTACAAACTTTGAGCTAGAGTCACCAAATTTGGAAGGAAGGTAGCAATTGACATTCCACATAGATCTGCAGCAAAACTTTGGATGCCACGCTCACCCATACCGCCCCCAGCCCCCCTTTCCCCACTTTTTACAAACTTTGAGCTAGACTCACCAAATTTGGTATGAAGATAGCAATTGACATTCCACACAGATCTGCATCAAAACTTTGGATGCCACGCCCACCCATACCATCCCCAGCCCCCCTTTCTGCACATTTAACAATTTTCGAGCTTGAGTCACCAAATTTGGTATGAAGATAGCAATGGACATTCCACAAAGATCTGCATGAAAACTTTGGATGCCACGCCCAGCCATACTGCCCCCAGCCCCCCTATCAACAGCTCTTACAAACTTTCAGCTAGAGTCATCAAATTTGGAATGAAGATAGTTGGTGGCATCCCTATCTGCATCGGATAATCTTTAAGGCTGCGTACACCCCTGCCCCATCCGTACCCCTATGCAATCAGGCCTCTTTTTACCTGTTTTAATACTGGTATCGAGTATGCCGCAGTCGGTTGCGTCCGACTGCAACGTTTCCACTTGTTGATGTCAGTAAATGAGTACACAACTCATTATTTATACAAATAATAATAATTTTGTTAAAACATGATTTATTATACCAGCTACACGAATTTCTTTAAGCTTTCATGTGAGTACTAGATTTTAGGCTTATAATATTGACTTAAAAAAGCTTTTTATAAAGCTGAAACAAAATTACGGAGTATGACTTGTGAGTTCTACCGGCTATAACTATATGTCATTAATCTTAATGTTCGGTGTTTGTGTTTGCTTAATCCCTCAACGGAACAAGCTTAATATAAATCTCAAATTTAACATACTGCAAAAATCTTTAAAAAGAAAAAAATATTAAATAAAATTAAAACATACCCATAAGAAAAACATAATTTGATAGTTTATTAACAAAGTACAACAATTTAAAAAATTTTCATTAGTTTATTAAAAAGTTATACTAATTAGCTCTATAAAAGTAACAGAAGTCAGTGCAATAATCAAAACAAATATATGCAAATAAAGGTTAGAAACGTTAGTAGCGAACAAGTTGGGTGTGCGTTAGAAGGAGGGACAATCAATTATCATACCACCTGAATTTCATAGACGCTCGTGTATAGAATCGCATAAGGGAGCGTGTTTTAATATAATAATACAAGCAGGATCACTTTCCCCTATAACACTTTCGTCCTCTAACATTTACCCTCTCTAATACTAACTCTTTTTTTCTCCCTCTAACATTTCCCCACCCCCCCCCCCCCCCCCCCACCTCTGTACACCTTCCCCCTCTAATATTCCAAACTAAATCTGCAAGTCCCAATAATCTTGTTTAAAAACAATGTGTTGATCTTGCTGCTGCTGCTGCTGAAGAAATCCTTGCACACATAACCCCTCCCCCACAACCCCCACCCAACCCCCACCACACGAAGGTTGTAGTTGTTGTTGCTCTTGACAATAACAATGCACGTGTGCAGAGCAACGTATTTCAAACAGGAGCATACTTGACTCTAACACTAATTGCTTAAATAGCTAAAACTGATCCTGTAATTATAACAACCATAAATATTAACGTTTATGGCTTGCTTGTCAAACAGGAGCACCCTTGACTCTAATACAAATTGGTTACATAGCCAAAACTGATCGTGTGAACACTGATTTTCACAACTTGACACCAGATCCATTGCTCACTGATTCTCAAGAATGCTGTTGTTGTTGTTGTTGTTGATAAAAACAATGTATGTTGTGGCTTGCTTATACGTGTTCAAGGCAACGCACTTAAAACAGCAGCACACTTGACACCCGATCCTATGATCACTGATTCTCAAGGATGCTGTTGTTGATGTTGCTCTTGACAATAACAATGCATGTCGTGGCTTGCTTGCAGGGGGTAAAAAACAACGCACGTGCAAACAGATGTACACTTGATACCAGATTCTATGATCACTGATTCTCGCAACCATAACAATGCGGCCTAGGAACGTCGTGCCTTTGTCCTTAATACCCAGTCTAATTAAAGCGGGGCACGATCATGGGAAAAAAGGTCATAAATTAAAGTATTGGGGGGTAGTAAAATTGTCAAAAAATAAGGGATCATATAACTTTATGGGGTCATAAATTATGATTGGGGGGTGATTAAACTGTCAAAAAAAAGTCATCAATTGAGTTAGAACCGCCAGTTCTACTACTTACTTCCTTTTATTATGTTAGAACAAGTAAAGAAAATCAATGAAATTCTGGGTCAAAAAACCGATTTTGGATGGATTGTCTTTCGAGAAAAAACTACGCAGGACAAAAATGGACGGCTAGTATTCTCAATACCATTCCTTAAAAACTTTGAGTTAGGCAACTTTCGGAAACAGGCAATGGCACGACTTCTGCAAATGGAAATCAAGTTCAAGAAACACCCACAAATATTCAATGAATACAAAACGTTCATGAGGGAATATTTGAAACTGGGTCACATGAAACCGGTGAACACAATCGGCCAAGGCAAATATTTTATGCCACACCAAGCAGTGATCAGGCCAAACCTTCTTACTACTAAACTAAGAGTAGTGTTTGACGCATCGTCCCAAAATTAACCAGAGTGTCTGGACCCGTTTTCGTTCGTCGGGAGAGCCCGACTAGAAGATACCCTGAACCCAGTTGCAATAAATATGTAAATTAAATTTATAATTGACTTTGGTATACTGACTTAACTTCAATCGATAAAATTAGATATCTCCGGTGTTTCTTAACCGATTTGGACGAATTTTTCAGAAAAGTTCTATCGTTACCCATTATTTAAACCCTCATTTTTACATTTTCCAAATTCCATATTTTATTGTTATCAATATTATGTGTGTATCGGAAACCAGAATAGTTATCGATAATTTGAAGCAAACTTGTTCTGCTCATGGTATAGGAGAACTTTAATACAAAATCAGAAGTCTCTAGCTCTTGAAGTCTCTTAGATCCACGCGTTCATACAGACAGACAGACAGACGGACAGACAGACAGACAGACGGACAGACGGACATGGCTATATCGTCTCGGCTGTTGATGCTGATCAAGAATATATATACTTTATGGGGTCGGAGATGCTTCCTTCTGCCTGTTACATACTTTTGCACAAAACCATTATACCCTTATTTACCCATTTTATGGGTTAAGGGTATAAAAAGGACATATTTGATATACTTATCAAATGGCGACTGTGGAAGTTCGTAATGACAGCTGACATTGAAAAGATGTACCGTCAAATTAAAGTCGCCAAAGACGATCAGGAATATCAATATATCCTCTGGAGAGACGACCACAAGTTGCCAATTAAAGAGTTCAAGCTAACTACGGTAACGTACGGGACTTCAGCTGCGCCATTTTTAGCAGTCCGCTGTCTACAGAAACTAGCAAGTCAGCACTGCCAAGGCAACACCAAACTGATGACAGCAATAAAGGAAGACTTTTACATGGATGTTCTAATCACTGGTGGTGACTTAATTGACGACTGCATCAAAACACAAACGGATTTTAGAAGCGTCTTGGAAAAGGCTGGCATGCATTCGAGAAAATGGGTATCAAATGATGACAGAATCATCGCTGGAATTCAAGGAGAAGACTCAACCGAAAAATAATAATAAAAAATGACGAGTCGGTAAAAACTCTCGGTCTGCAATGGGATCCCAAAAAGGAAGTATTTACATTTTTTGTCGACTGTCCAAAATTAGTGCGCATTACAAAGCGCCTAATTTTATCTCAATTAACACGAATCTTCGATCCACTGGGATGGCTTACACCAGCTACACTGCAGGGAAAATGCATAATTCAGGAGCTATGGAAATTGCCTCTTGGGACGCCGAGGTGGAGCCCAGTCTTGCCAATTATTGGCAAACATATCCGAGTGCATTGCCGGACTTAGAAAAAATATAATACCGCGCTGGTCTGGAAAATCGAGCACTAATGCTACGGAGTTTCATGTATTTTGCTATGCATCAGAATAAGCGTATGCAGCAGTGGTGTATACCAAAATTGGAAATAAAATCACTTTGCTGACAGCGAAAAGCAAGGTAAATCCAATAAAAAACAAAAAACAATCCCTAAGCTAGAGCTATGCGCAGCTCACTTATTAGACAAATTATTAGCTTAAGTCCAAGCAATAGTAGGAAATATCACCAAAATGCAAGCATGGAGTGATTCACAGATTACGCTAGCTTGGATAAAGAACAAGCGCAGCAAGACAAATTCCTCAAAACGAGAGTAGATGCAATCAATAAAAAATTGCCTCATGTTGAATGGAGTTACGTTAAATCAGCAGACAAGCCAGCAGATGTCGCCTCAAGAGGAATTTCACCAAACCAATAAGAAGCATGCGACATATTATGGATAGGACTCAAGTGGCTGACAAGACCGTCAAATCAATGGCCACAATTTGAAGAACCTGAGTCATTTATAGTAGCAACTCTAACAAAAAAAGAAAAGTGCCTCATCCCACTATTGACAAAATTTACGTCGCTTAACAAGCAGTTGAAGAATTTACAACACTGCTCTGCCAAATTGAAGAAGTGTCAATCTCACGCCCTTTAGTCGCCTTGGATAGTGACACAGATGGGGATGACATTTTGACTCCAGGTCATTTTAATGTGGGACGACCACTTATTGGAGCTCCAGAACACGTTGAAGACAATCAGAGAATTGGGTCTTTAGACAGATGAAGACACATGCAGCGCATTAGAGGTGAATTCTGGAGGAAAAAAAAGGAAGAATACTTGGCGGCGAAAAAAACTTGGAAGAATACTAGCAACAGCGAACCAAATGGCGACAAGGAAAGTCAAACCCCAGGAAAGGCCAACTTGTTTCATTAAAACAAAAAAACACGCGAACAACACGCACAGATGGCCTATGGGAAAAATAACTAAAACTACTAGAAGACAAGATGATAAAGTTCGAGTAGTGACTGTGAAAACAAACACGGGTGAAGTAAAAAGATCAATAAATAAGATCTGTCTACTAACAACTCAGGACAAAGATGAGCAAGCCGACAACTCCAGAAAGCTGACAAGAGCAGATAAAATAACGCCGGTAAAAGCAACGATTGTCAGCCTGCTAATGATTCTGCAGATAGCAAGCACTTCTACAATACCTGCCGAAAACACAAGCAGGCTAAGAATCCAGAATATGGATCAGCAAACAGCAATGCTAATGGACAATCTTGGAAAAGTGGAAGTCGTCTCGTCCAGCTGGCAATTGTTGTTTTACTACAACATGCAAGCATATTTCGAAATTTTGAAACAAGCTGATGAGGTCATGAGGAAAACGGATGCCATTTGCGAGAAATTAGGTGAATTTAAAGAACACTGTACAACAGTGAGCCGCACAATCAAGTTGAAAATAAACAATATACAGGTGAAAAATAAAATCATCACTCATGCATCGGAAAGAAAAAAAAGGTTTATAATGTTTTTCAACATTGGCACAGCTAATAGAATCAAGATGGGGGTTCTACGATAACTGGGGGCTGGCAAATCGATAAATTCGATAGCTCAAAACCGATAACTCCACATATTTCGCACATCCTTACGGCTAGAACTACCAAATTTGGTAAGAAGGTAGCTGCTAGCATCGGGAGAGCCCGACTAGAAGATACCCTGAACCCAGTTGCAATAAATAAATTAAATTTATGTAAGACTTTGGTATACTGACTTAGCTTCAATCGATTAAGTTCAATATCTCCGGTGTTTCTCAACCGATTTGGACGAAATTCAGAAAGTTCTATCGTTACCCATTACGTCAACCCTCATTCTAGATTTTCCAAATTCGATATTTTTTTTCATCGATATCATTTGTAAATCAGAAACCAGAATAGTTATCGATAATTTGAAGCAAACTTGTTCTGCTCATAGTATAGGAGAACTTAAATACAAAATCAGAAGTCTCTAGCTCTTGTAGTCTCTGAGATCCACGCGTTCATACAGACAGACAGACGGACAGACGGACATGGCTATATCGTCTCGGCTGTTGATGATGATCAAGAATATATGTACTTTATGGGGTCGGAGATGCTTCCTTCTGCCTGTTACATACTTTTGCATAAAACCATTATACCCTTATTTACCCATTTTATGGTTTAAGGGTATAAAAAGCCTGGTAAATCGATAAAAACAGATGGAGATTAAATCCCTGATTCTTTATATGTAGTTACATTCCAAAACATCTTTTTTTTTCAAAAAAATTTTATGTTCTTCTCTATCGTATTGCATTTCTTCCTTTGTCCTTTTGCATGCACGACAAAACCGTTATGTATTAAATGACTGCACAAAGCCTAAAATAGTTGGGGTGTTCAACATCTCGTTTCATCGTTTCACGTTTCAAAGATGAAACGTCCCGCAACAACAACATACATAGAAAATTTCTTGAAACGTTGAAACACCCCAGCCTATGTATACAAAAAGTGTTTCAAGTTTCAACAAAGTAAAAATGGGAAGAGCACGATATTTAGTCGATATTTGCTATCGATGCTCAGTACTTTTAGTATATTTGGTGTATTTTTGTGCAAAATAGTATGAACACATATGATAAATGGCCGCCAAATGTTAAAAGCGTGTGATTGAGCAACTAATTCAAACAACGAGCTCTTCTCACACTCAATATCCTCTATTTATCTAATAACTTGCTTTGCTAAAGCATCGCATAGCATATCTTTAGCACTTTTAAATGGCATTTTTTACAAATAAAGTATAGCCGCAGTAAACAGCAACAGTGACAAAAATTGAAGAATATGAAATGTAAACAAACAACAGCTGACTGCACAAACATGAAACGCATTGACACCCAAAATGCCGTTCACGAGTTAATCGTTTCAACTTTGAAACATGAAACGATGAAACGGAGCTGTTGAACACCCCAAATACTTCAAGGCAGTCAAACATAATTTTTGGTGCTGGTCGATCATTTGCAGGAACAGTCGAACATTAAAATAAACAAGCCAAATTGTCGCCTACAACTAAGCACAAAACAAAATGAACCTTCTTAATAGAACTGCCTTCCTTTATACTAATGCCATCATGCAAATGCTTAAGGTTTTGTATCAATTGATAAAATGATTATACTCGATACCAAAGGCAAAGAGTATATTGAGTTTGTGCAATGTCCGTCATGGTGTCTGTCCTTCTGTCCGTCTGTCTGTCTGTCCGTCTGTATGAACGCAACTTTTTTCCACACCCTTCAAGCTGGAGACTTGAAACTTTCCAATTCTCTTTATCTATGGAATAGTAAATTAAAGTGTCAAGATTGGGGTTCTACGATAACTGGGGGGCTGGCAAATCGATAAGATCGATAACTCAAAACCGATAAATCCACATATTTCGCACATCCTTACAGCTAGAACTACCATATTTGGTAAGAAGATAGCTACTATCAACCCCTAAAAACTGCATCAAAAATTTTGGAGCTAAGCCCACCCATTCCGCCCCCAGCCCCCGAATTTTAAAGTCAAAAAAGCCTATATCTCCCACAGTTTTTGAGCCATAGCCATCAAATTTGATGGCATCCACCCCAACGCATCGTCAAAAACGGGAATGCGTGTATCTTCCAGAGTTGTGAAGCTAGAGCCACCAAATTTGCTAGGAATATAAATGGCAACGACCCCCAAAATCTGCACCAAAGTTTTGGAGCCACGCCCAACCATTCCGCTCCCTTTCCCCACTTTTATAAACTTTGAGCTATTGTCACCAAATTTGGTATGAAAATAGCAATTGACATTCCACAAAGAGCTGTATCAAATATTTGGATGCAATTCCACCCATACCGCCCCCAGCCCCCCTCTCCCTACTTTTTACAAACTTCGAGCTAGAGTCACCAAATTTGGTATGAAGATAGCAATTGATATTCCACTCGGATCTGCATCAAAAATTTGAATGCCAAACCCACCCTTACCGCCCCCACCCCCCCTTTCCCCACTTTAAACAAACGTCGAGCTAGAGTCGCCAAATTTGGTATGAAGATAGCAATTGACATCCCACATGGATCTGCATCAAAAATTTGAAAGCCACGCCCACCAATACTGCCCCCAGCCTCCCTCTCCACACTTTTATAAACTTTGAGCTAGAGTCACCAAATTTGGTATGAAAATAGCAATTGACATTCCACAAAGAGCTGCATCAAATATTTGGATGCAATTCCACCCATTCTGCCCCATATATTTTATAACTTCGAGCTAAAGTCACCAAATTTGGAAAGAAGATAGCAATTGACATATCACACAGATCTGCAGCAAAAATTTGGATGCCACGCCCACCCATTTCGCCCCCAGACACACCTTCCCCATTTTTACAAACTTTGAGCTAGAGTCACCAAATTTGGTATGAAGATAGCAATTGACATTCGACAAAGATCTGCATCATAACTTTGGAAGCCACGCCCACCCATACCGCCCCAAGCCCCCCATTCCCCAATTTTTATAATTTTCGAGCTATTGTCACCAATTTTGGTATGTAGATAGCAATTGACATTTCACAAAGATCTGCAGCAAAAATTTGGATGCCACGTCCACTCATACCGCCTCCCAGCCCCCCCCCTTTCTACACCTTTTCATTCTTCGAGCTAGAGTCACCACATTTGGTATGAAGATAGCAATTGACATTCCACAAAAATCTGCATCACAAATTTGGATGCCACACCCACCCAATCCACCCCCAGCCCCCCTCTCCACAGCTTTTACAAACTTTGAGCTAGAAATATCAAATTTGGTATGTAATAGCTGGTTGCATCCCCATCTGCATCAAAAAATCTTTAAGGCAGCGTACACCCCTGCCGCACCCGCTACCCTTTGCAATCAGGCCTGTTTTTACCGGTTTTAATACTGGCATCGAGTGTACCGCAGTCGGTTGCGTCCGACTGCAACGTTTCCACTTGTTTCTTTAAAATATCGATGGTCGACGACTCCAAAATGCATCAGTGTTTTGTGGTTGGCAGTAAATTCTGTTTCCAAATTTTCCACAACTGACAATGCTTCCTTTTGCGCTATTGCTTGCCGGACATTTTCAAATATCGCCACTTGCTTTTTCAATAGTTCCAGAGTTTGTGCTGACAGCATATTGTATGTTTTGTTTTTCACAGCTTGTTATGGTTGGCAAAAAGAAAAATTTTTTCACACACACTTTTAACACTTTCTGTTGTTGAATGCTACAGAAACGCTTTATTAGTTTTGTAGAATAAAGTAGCACAGTACTCGAAGGACCAAATATTGAGTATGTACTGGTGGTGTTGCACTTTTTTACACTGATCTTTATTTTCCTGAGCCAGGTTTCCTATACCCAGACTAATGCATATTTCATCCCTTAATTCAGCGTGCATATGGCTATTTAAGATAACAAACATGTGTCCCTAATTTTACCGCACTCTCAGTTTGTCTACCTGTTGGACCTTGAGAGCGCACAAGGCATATTTGTTATCTTATCTTGTTATTATCTATGTTCATGCTTGAACATGTAGAGTCAAAGGTATACAAATTTTTTCTCTTCCCAATACGTCATTATATTTTTCCCAATACTAATGCGCTTTGGCCTATACCCGTTCAACTCCGTGACAGCTAATTTAAGTTCAATTTCTTTGCTCAAATTGGCTCCCGTGTGTTTTTTCTCTAGCTCAATGACTCCAAGTGTCCTTATTTCAATATTCCTATTGCGATCAAACTGCACATTAACACCCAAAATGCCTCTGCTATGCCGTAATGCTTTGTCAATTTTCAGCGATACATCTTTGTTTTTCATATTCGCAATAAGACTTTCTTAAATTAAATCGTATTTTTCGCTCAAATGCAGCATAACATTACGTGATGTTATGGGGCTCATGTCCAATCCGCTAAAAATTTGCTCCGTCAACTTCCTAAGAGGCACTGAATCCAATATTGCAAAAGGCATCTTCTCTTCGGTTACCAATTGCACGCACGCATCTTGCACATCAGTCTCCGTTAAAGCAATAGAATTTTTATACCCTTAACCCATAAAATGGGTAAATAAGGTTATAATGGTTTTGTGCAAAAGTATGTAACAGGCAGAAGGAAGCATCTCCGACCCTATAAAGTGTATATATTCTTGATCAGCATCAACAGCCGAGACGATATAGCCATGTCCGTCTGTCCGTCTGTCTGTCCGTCTGTCCGTCTGTATGAACGCGTGGATCTCAGAGACTACAAGAGCTAGAGACTTCTGATTTTGTATTTAAGCTCTCCTATACCATGAGCAGAACAAGGTTGCTTCAAATTATCGATAGCTATTCTGGTTTCCGATATACACATAATATCGATAACAATGTATTTGAGTGAAGATCTCGCCGTTAAGATACCCAATACGTCTTTTAAACCTATTATAAAAATATTCAGACTAAGAACATTGCACAAAAACTCATTTCTTCAAAATTAATATTTTTTTTATACATTAATTTTTACAAAATTTCAATATACCCTCTTAATAATATATATATATTATATATATATAATATAATAATAATATACATATACATATATATATATATATATATATATATATATATATATAAGGGAGAAGCCCTAATAGTGAACACCCCTAAGGTTTTTGGGATATTAAATTGTCAGAAATCAACGTAAAGCTTAGTTGTTGGTATCGTAGGAAAGCTAGTTCAATTGCCCATCGATCAGTGTAAGGCATTATACACATTTCATTCGTTTTTGAAAGATATATAGGATTTAATGAAAAAAGTCAAAATCACGATTTTCGATAAAGTGCCCCTGTAGTAGTCACTCCCCTTAATCTTGTGAAAATAGAGCCAATAAAATGAAATAAAATGCCAAATCATTGTTTTTATTTATGCTTTTGTATTTTATGCAATTAAACACTCAAAAACAACCGAATTTAATAATTTATTAAAATTTATTACTCGTAAAAAACAGTATCGCCAGCGATGCAGCGATGTATCGATTAAAGTATCGATTTATGCATCGCACGCTCAACATCGCACACACAAGAACAATAAATTTTTAGATTGCCCAGAAACTTGTTTATGTTGTGCGCAGATGACTTCACAATGCATGTGTTGAATATTTGCCTTGGTAATATGCATCATATGTGACGTCATCTGCGCAATGCGTTATCTGTCTTAATTGTGTCATGTTGCTATTAAAAAGGGCGCAAACTTTTAAGCAAATCTTCAAAAAATTAAGTCAAGTTTTATGCCAACTCATAATAAATTCATTTTATTAATTTTTCTTCATTTTTCTTAATAAAACTTTGCTCTTCTTGCAAATCATAAGAAATTCATTTAACATTGTTTTAACTAAATAATAATAAAATTTTTCTATTCTTCTTAAGTCAACACGCATCTGTTCCTTGTGTGAATTTGGCACAATTTTGAAATTCGGCTTTTGCGGCTTTTCTACTTATCAAATGTGAATTTTGGTTCACTGAACAAATTTTGAAGAATTTTCAGATATTTTGAAATTATGATTTTCTGATTAAGAGCAACGCGAGAGACGCAAAGTGATACGATAGTCGATACAAATATCGATAAGTGTTAAAGTGTATCACATCGTATGTGACCAGAACACGCAGAAACATAATTTTACATTTATTAATGTTAAACCCAAAATATTGAACAGAAAAAATTTTGGATTACAGATTATGAAAGGGCAAGAAAAAACGATTAAGAAAATTATTTATTTCCCTTTGCTGAAACTTGAAATAATACAATTCCAACGCGTTGAAAAGTTACAAAGCTTACGTCGAAATATCGGTATTTTAATTTTAGTCTCTGGTGCATCCAAAACTTAGTATAAACACCAGTAGACTACATAAAAAGCAAGCCGGCACTAAGAGCTATCAATCACAGTGATTAGACCCCGCTAGCATCAAAACTCGCCAAAATATTCCGGTTGACCTATTTAGGGGCTATGACCGTCACTAGGGCTTCTCCCTTATATATACATGTATATGTATATGGATTATTTTCAATTGTATTACTACACTGACAGAAAAAAAATGTGCTTAAATTAAGTACGAACGTACTTGAATTGAGTATTTGCGATTCTAGTATTTCATTCTGCATTTAAGTATGAAATACTTGAAATGAGTATACAATAATCAATTATAAAATACTTGAAATGAGCTTAAAAATACTTAAATCACGTACAAAACATTTGTTCATGCCTAAAAGCAGGCAGTGAACAAGGAACTGCCGTCTTATATATTACTCTCTCTGCAGTGGTCGTAAACTCACCACACGTTGGCAACATGTAACATTAAGGCTAGTTTTAAGGTACTCTCAAAACATGTATTACTCTGAATAAACCCGCGAAGGCGAAAAAACGTGAACACACACCAAGTTTTGCATATTTCAACTCCCACGATTTTTCTACAAGTGCGACGGAGTCGTATCACAGCAGCGTAACCAGAAGAAGCCAGCCCACCCCGTAATCATTGGTCCTTCGAGCCGGATCTGGATAAACCAGCAAATCAGCTAGCATCGTTGGATTTCTTCGTAACCCAAAAAAAAAAGCACAGATAAGTAATATTTCCTCCATATTTATGCACTTTGCCAAGTGGCAACTTCTCCGAAAGAAATATTTTACTTATCGTGCTGGTACTTACTTATCAGAACACTCCGTTCAACTTATTAATGCCCACATAAAGGACAAGTCCATTAATTATATTCATATATATTATTATTATTATTTTTTTTTTTTCCATCGCGTAAGAAAAAAATTCATCCGCCATATTTGCATTTGCATACTATGTATAGAAAAGTGCATTACATAGCCTTGTACATAAGACGCCATATTGGTGAAAAGTCTATTTTCTGAAAAATTGAGAAGTTTCACTAGTTCCGAATTAAAAACACAAGTTTATTTTAGTTTTTTTTTCTTGATGAAACTCAATTATTTATTTTTCTTAATTCGTGTTTCTCCTATATCACTACACTTATATGTTTGTTCATTTATATGTATGTATGTATTTCGGTAATCTTTTCCATTACCACAATAATGTCCATACATACGTAATATTATACATATATAAATATTTTTATTGTTAATCCTCAATTGTCTTAAGTGGCAAAATATATTTTGTTAACAACACAAACTGCAAACTACATACATACGTACATACATATCCACAAGCATATGCCGGCACTTGAGCGCACATATGTACATATGTACATAGCGGCCGACATATGTATGCAAATCATATGATAATAAAAACACGCACAGATTGATAAGAATTAAATACTTTTACAATTCCAAACATTACGAAACTACAAGTTGTACTTATTGGTAAAAACATATATACGCACATATTATTTTAAACATATAAAATTTACCACAAAAAAATTCAAATAACACATACAAACATACAAACAGCTGTCGGCTAGAGCAAAGCGTACGACATATACATATATTTCAACGCGCAATGCCGACATATTTTTATTAATATTTAACAACACATATATATATATATATATATATATAAAACTCCAAACTTCTACTTGTTAAATATTTTTTTTGTCCATTATAATTAATTTCCAATAAACACTGGACTTGCACATGCACATAACCAACAAGAACAAAATATAACTAAATAATATTCTGGCCGCCACAACACAAATAGATAAATAAATATACACATTTCAACAAGGCGGCCGATCACAAAATACAATTACATAACTCATTAACATAAATAAACACTATTTTTTGTCACATTTATTCGTAATAATAACAAAACATTGCAAGTTCTTTGTTCACTGTATGTACATACAAAACTATCGTCACGATCAGTTATCGATATCCACGCACTCACACAAATAATATCGTTTAGCATTGAAGCTGCGTTCAGCATCCGACTTTCACGTATTTTTATATGTTCGTGATTTATTTTTTTTATCGATCGCAAGATAATTGAATACTCCATATGCTATAATAATTATTATAATAATATACATAATTCGTGATTATTAAAATTAGTATTTTTTGTGCGTTTTGCTGACCTTGTATTAAATAATTATTATTAATTATTCATTCTTTGGTCGTTCCACTCCACTCTTCCAAACATTACTGTATCTTTGATTTTATATGTACGTCGTGCGAGAAAAAAAAAAAAAAATAAAAAGCTATTTTATTCTGGCTGCATAAAATCCTAGCATGCAAAGTGACAGTGCCAAGGATAAAAATAGTCTTCTTGCTGTTCCGTCCGGACTCCATAAAAGATCTAGTTCTGATCCAACTAAATTCGTAGCGTCCACATCTGCAAAGGGTCCAGTTATAGTTCCGCCGCTAATTACTAGATCCGTCGGTCAGAAACTAAAAATGCTGAGTATGTTTACCTTAACCACATTCATTTCCGTGACCGATCGTCTCAGTCAATTTGAGTCTAAATTCGCCTCCAATTCCGACGTGTCACTGCACACGCTCAAAGTTAGACAAGAACAGATTCGGACCTTGTGGGAAAAGGTCGAGCAGGAATTCGAGCGCTGTTCAAGAGCGCTCTCCGAATCTGCGGGATTCAGCAATGTTACTGACACTGAAATCCTACATTCGAAATATGACCATTGCTATGGGGCGTACGAGCGTTGTGCATCCATGCTTAGCGAGCAAATTGAGAACGCTACGATACCAATTCCGAGTCCGAACCTTTCCTATCAGCCGAGAGGCTGCCGATTACCGCCTGTTGACACCGAAGTCTTTTCCGGAGACTATTTGAAATGGCCTACGTTCCGGGACATTTTCACAGCGGTGTATATCAACAATCCAAGTCTTACCCCAGTCGAAAAACTATTCCATTTAAATTCAAAGACGAGTGGTTATGCTAAGGCTATCGTGTCCAAATCCCCCCTGACGAATGAGGGTTTTGCGTCAGCGTGGCAAGCGCTCGTCAATAGATTTGAAAACAAGAGACTGTTAGCCAACAGCCAACTTCGGATTCTTTTTAATGTCCAACCCATTTCTCACGAGTCTGCGGCCGCATTAAAGGATTTACAGAGCACCATCCAAGGGTGCCTGTCGGCTTTAGAACTTTCCAATATTTCCACTGAGAATTGGGATTGTCTCCTCGTTTTTATGTGTTCCTCGAAGCTTCCGAAACTCACACTATCACTGTGGGAACAGTCTCTACATAGTACGGCAGATATTCCGACTTGGGGTGAGTTGAATAATTTCCTTTTAGAGCGGTACCGAACCTTAGAAGCAATTGAAGATGTACGGCCCCATGTAGCTCCTCAGCTGGCAGTTAAGGTTACGAAAAAGGAACCCCCTTCCAAAAGAGTGAACTCCTTTGAAGCCAAAGTCACTGCCAAAATTCAGATCTGCAAACTTTGCGCGAAAGAAAATCATCCAATCCGTACGTGCCCAAAGTTTTTACAAATGTCTGTCCAGGAACGATCCGACACTGTGAAGCAGCATAAGCTGTGTTTAAATTGTTTCGCCAGGGGTCACCACCTCAAAGATTGCACTAGTGCGCATAATTGCCATACTTGCAAGGGGCGTCATAACACTCTTCTTCATCGTCCGACGAATTGCCAAACAGGTGGTTCTGGGACAGTTTTGGACACTCCAGTCAATTTACAGTCCACTTCTCATCCACAAACGACGGTCCAAAATTATTTCTCGGCAAGCACACATAGCGTTCTCCTCGGCACGGCTATAATCCAAGTATGTTCTTTGGGAACAAAATATACAGCTCGTGCATTGGTAGACTCTGGGTCAGAAGCAACCTTCATTTCTGAGCGGCTATTCAACTTGATACGACCCCAGTATCAGTCCGTTGACGCTCAGGTTTCGGGGCTCAATGGAGCTGTTTCAGCTCAACCTCAACGTTTATGCCATTTCCATATTGGCTCTCCAATTAAGCCGAGAATTCAGATTGAAACTTCGGCCTACGTACTTCCAAAGTTGGCAGGAAATCTGCCCTCCTACGCAATTCCACAAAGTTCTTTGGAAGGTCTTCCTGATATACAACTGGCAGACCCCACCTTTTATAAGAGTTCCCAGATAGATGTCCTATTGGGAGCTGATGTTCTTCCCTCAATACTGCTTAAGGGGTCATATACCAATATTTGTGGTACCCTGTTAGGCCAGGAAACGATTTTTGGTTGGACCATCACGGGTCCTATTTCCAACACTGGTTCAAAAAACATTTCGTCGTTCTCCACTCGAATTTCGCATAGCCAAGAAGTTAGGCTAGAAAAACTTCTCACGAAATTTTGGGAGGTGGAGGATATCCCAGTCAAACTGATTAAGGAGTCCGATGCAGTTGCGAGAGTTGAGAAGTTGTTTCAGCAGACAATCACGAGAAACGAAGGTGGGAGATATGTTGTCACCCTCCCTTTTAAGAATCCTGAATCCATCAACTTAGGTCATTCAAGATCTATCGCACTGGCTCAGCTCCTTCGCAATGAGAATCGTTTGAATAAGAACGCATCCCTCAAAGAGCAGTACGATAAGGTCCTTCAGGAGTATTCGGACCTTGGTCACATGAGACCAGTCCCCCCTACAAACGGCTCAGGCAATTTTTATCTCCCGCACCATGCTGTCTATAAGCCAGATAGCACCACTACTAAGCTTCGCGTTGTGTTTAACGCCTCCAGTCCGTCTACAAACGGCAAAAGTCTCAACGACGTCCTACATCCGGGACCCGTTCTCCAATCGGATCTGACTATGCAGATCCTAAAATGGCGATTCTTTGAGTACGTGTTTAACGCAGACATTACCAAAATGTATAGACAAATCCTGGTGGATCCCAAACACACTCCATACCAAAGAATCCTTTTCCGAACAAAGGACAATGAGCTCCGAGATTTCGAGCTGAACACAGTCACCTTTGGAGTGAACTGTGCCCCATTCCTAGCGATCAGGGTACTGCAGCAACTAGCTAAAGATGTGCAGTATCGCTATCCCCTAGCAAGTGACATTATATCCAATTATATGTATGTTGATGATGTGCTAGCAGGCGCTCACTCTAAGAGTTGTGCAGTGCAATGCATATCCGAACTTTCTAATGCACTTGAATCCGCAGGGTTTCCACTAAGAAAGTGGACTTCTAATAAAAAGGACTTGCTCAAAGTCATCCCAGAGCAGCACCGCCTTAGATCCGACTTCCTCGAGATAGAAGAAGCCAGTGCTGCAAAAACTCTCGGCATTCGATGGAAAGCAGACTCTGATGAGTTCTTCTTTTCACCTTCCCAGTTGCCGACGAAAGCACTTATTTCGAAACGAGAAGTTCTCTCGCAGATTGCGAAGCTTTTCGATCCCGCTGGGTGGTTAGCACCAGTCATTGTCCGAGCAAAGATATTCATGCAAGAAACATGGCTCAGGGAACTAGGATGGGATGATCCGCTACCCGATGACCTTATTTCGAAGTGGCACGAATTCCTCGACCACTTTGCGAGCCTCGGAGAGGTTCGCATTCCACGATGGGTAGAGACCCGGCCAAAGCTCCGGCTACAAATTCATGGGTTCTGTGATGCCTCTCAGCGTGCATATGGCGCTGCGCTTTATGTTCGCACGGAAGCTAGGGACAAAATCGCTGTCCACCTCCTTACCGCAAAAACTCGAGTTGCTCCCACAAAAACGGTGTCCATCCCACGACTCGAATTGTGCGGAGCTGTATTGTTAGCCGAATTGTCAGCAGCAGTGATTCCAACACTTCCGCTTAAAGAGTGCGAGTGTTACTACTGGACTGACTCGACAATAGTTTTGGCATGGCTAAATAAGCCTCCATGTGCGTGGTCAACCTTTGTGGCGAACAGGGTAACCAGAATTACTCAGGCCACAGATTCCAAGCAGTGGACCACGTACGATCCGAGTCCAACCCGGCTGATCTCGCGAGCAGAGGAGTGTCAGCAGTTGAATTACTTGGCAGCTCACTGTGGTGGCACGGGCCAGAATGGTTGCAAGGTGCGCAACAGCAGTGGCTAGCCTCTATAGAATTCCCTCTCGAGACTGAACTGGAACAGCGTCCGATCAAGGTCAATGTGGCGACCGCTAGTTCCGCATTCAGCTTTCTCGAACGATTTTCCAAGTTCGAAAAGGCTATACGCGTGTTTGCCTATGTACTACGTTTTATAGCGCGCTGTAAGGGAAGCGCAGATCCATGCTCAGCAGATTTGCATCACAAGGAGCTCTCCAAAGCTCAAGAGAAACTGGTCAGTCTCGCGCAAAGAACTGAGTTTCCGGAAGAATATAAGGGATTTCTCCAAGGGAAACCAGTCCCGCGTTCCAGCAGTCTTCTTAATCTTAACCCGTTTTTAGACAACCACGGAGTTATTCGGGCCTGTGGGCGCATCCGTTCCAGCGAGACTCTTAGTTATGATGAGCGTCACCCCATCATACTGCCCTATTCCTGTTCGTACTCTCGCCTTCTTGTGAGCTTCACCCACCAAATCTCGTTGCATGGGGGCAATCAGCTGATGATGCGCCTTATCCGAGCAAGATACTGGATCCCAAGGCTCAAAGTGTTGGTCAAATCCACTATAAATTCCTGCAAGGTTTGCATAATCCATCGAAAACGGCTTCAGACCCAACTCATGGGGGAGCTACCAGTTCAGCGTACTGACTTTTCGCGCCCTTTCACACACACCGGTGTTGACTTTGCCGGCCCCTTTGATATTAAGAATTATACAGGCCGAGCATGTCTAATAACCAAGGGGTACGTGTGCGTCTTTGTGTGTTTTAGCACCAAAGCGATCCACTTGGAAGCTACTTCAGACCTCACGACCGAAAAGTTCTTGGCAGCATTCGCTAGGTTTATAGCAAGGCGTGGGTGTCCAGCGACAATGCACTCCGATAATGGGAAAACATTTGTCGGAGCTGCCAAGGTCCTGTCGCTTGAGTTTCTTGAGGCTACAAGGAATCTCGTCCTCTCCAAATATAGCTACCGGAACTTATCTTGGCATTTCAACCCTCCTAGTGCCCCGCACATGGGTGGCTTATGGGAAGCCGGAGTGAAGAGTTTTAAAACTCTCTTTTACAAATCCACGGCCACGTTCAAGCATACCTTCGAGGAGTTATCAACTCTGCTCTCCAAAGTAGAGGCGTGCCTGAACTCACGTCCAATTTCACCAATGTCCGAAGACCCGACCGACCTGCTGGCATTAAGCCCGGGTCACTTCCTTGTCGGTGGTCCACTCCTATCCAACCCTGAGCCAGAAATTGGCGCAGACGCATCATCTATTTTGAATCGCTGGCAGCGTCTGAAGTCCCTTCATCAACATTTCTGTCTGAGGTGGAAAGAGGAATACCTCAAGGAACTCCACAAAAGGAATAAATGGCAGTCGCCATCCCGAGATCTTCAATAGAATGATTTGGTCATAATCAAAGAGGATAATCTCCCATCGAATGAATGGCGCCTAGGGCGTATCCAGAATACATATCCTGGCGTCGATCTCAAAGTCCGAGTAGTCGACGTCTTAACTGCCCGAGGCGTTATTAAGCGTCCAATAGCGAAGCTGATATTGCTTCCCGCAGAGACTGGAAACCAGTCGAAAAATACCTTCTAATCCTACCATGTCTAATTTCCGTCTCGTTCTCTTTTTTCATTACGCAGCAGGATGGCACCCCAGAAGGTACAATTCAAGAAGGGCCCAAAAGGAACGGCATCGTTCCGATGCCGCGTGTGCCGCGGTATTCACGCGTTGCGGAAATGCCAGCGTTTCATGCGTTTGGCGGCCGAAAAGAAATTACGGGCCGTACTAATTAACAAATACTGCCCAAAATGCCTCGCTCACCAGCACTCGGGAGCGACGTGCCGTCGTAAAGACCGATGCCACGTGTGCCAGGGCGACCACCACACCCTCCTACACATGCACGAGGCACAGCCACGCTCGTTGGCACCCACACGACCGGCACCCCGGGCTCGACCTGGCTCCCCACAGCCTTCCGTTTCACCATCTCCAGCACCTTCGGTACGACCGTTGTCGCTTTCGTCAATCATGGAGCGGCAGCGGACAACAGTGCTGCCGACAGCGATTGTGAGACTTGACACGGGGTCCAAGATATTCGACATGCGAGCTGTAGTCGACCCGTGCTGTCCGCTCAGTCGTATCGACACGCCCTTGGCAACGGCCCTCGGGCTTTCCGTCACTCGGGTCGGTAACGACAGAGCGTGCACGGCCGTGATCAAGTCGCGCTCCTCCGACTTCCAGAAGGAGGTCATTCTTCAGGCGATGCCAACCAAAATCCTTACCCCCATCAAGGACATAGCGGAGCAGCATTGCGCCAACACGGCGAATATTACTCTGGCAGACGACCGCTGGTTCCGGTCAATCACGACTAGCCTGGTGTTGGGGGCTGACATCTATTCAGAGATCATCCTGTCGGGGGTGATTCCGAGTCAAGGAGGTCCGTTGGCGCAAAACACGGTGTTCGGCTGGATGTTGTCCGGCTCATGCGCCCACCAATAGAAGCATGGGCTCCGTAGCGGAATTCCATTCTTTTTGTAAATAATTTTTATCCTTTTCTTTTTGCATGACGCTGCAAGGGGGGCGGTATGTTCATGCCTAAAAGCAGGCAGTGAACAAGGAGCTGCCGTCTTATATATTACTCTCTCTGCAGTGGTCGTAAACTCACCACACGTTGGCAACATGTAACATTAAGGCTAGTTTTAAGGTACTCTCAAAACATGTATTACTCTGAATAAACCCGCGAAGGCGAAAAAACGTGAACACACACCAAGTTTTGCATATTTCAACTCCCACGATTTTTCTACAAGTGCGACGGAGTCGTATCACAGCAGCGTAACCAGAAGAAGCCAGCCCACCCCGTAATCAACATTCTTGAATTAAGAATAAGAGAACTTGAATCAAGTATAATTCCAGAAATACTGAAATCCAGTACGAAATTTTTGATTCAAGTACGAGTTGCGGGTTCAAATCCCACCAGCGGCTTTTTATACAATTTTTTATGTTTTTGTCTGTTGAGAAAATATTTTATGTACAAAGGTACGTACATACATGATTTATTGTTTGCTTTGTTTCGTTTATGTTATATATGTATGTACCCTGCAGTCACGTTGACTATGCCAAACATAGTGATTAGACTAGCCCACATGGGCTACTACTAGCCCACGCCTATGCCATTTCAATGTATTTCTCCTATTCAATTTAACACGGGGTTGTCATTGGAGTGGACGTATCGGCCGCCTCTGCAGCCACGTGGACTAGTCTATAAAACAGGCCACGTAGACTAGTCCATAAAACAGGCCATCAGGAATAGTCAAAAAACAGACCAAATGGAGTAGTATTTGGTATCTGGGGTAAAAAGATGCCAACGAAGCCAATCATATAAACGTTAAATTAGCTGTTGTTATAAATATTACTTAAATGTAATTTAATTTTAAATTATGCAAGTGTTAGAAGAAATAGAATACAAATTAACTTACCGATTATGAAATATGATTGTCTACGACGGGATTCGAACATGGAACTCTCGTTCACTAAGCAGATGCCTTAGCTATTGCGCTGTTGCCAAACATATTTCATAAGCAGTAAGCTATATTTTAAATTGAAAAATGTATAAATTGGTTTTCACTCGTTCGTTTTTTTGCCGCTGCAACGAACATCAACGTGGTGCAAAATTGTGTTCGGTTTTCATGATTCGTAAATTTACGTTTTTGTTCCGCATCCACTTCTGCATCCACTTTGACGCATCCATGAACTGGGCCACGTGGAATAGGCAGTTTACACACAAATGCTTAATGATAATTTTAAAAAGTGTTTTCCCCCGCTGCATCTACACAGACTGGTTCAATGTTAGCCTACGTGGGAAAGTCTTGGGCTAGGCTTGAACAACAATAACAACAAACACTGGCCCAACCAATGTAATTTTCTGCACCCGCTTGGACTAGTCCTTGACTTGTCCATTATAGCTAGTCAATGGACTATTTTATATATGCAACTAGCCCATACAAAAACCGTAGGGTATGTATATTCACATGCATAGATGTTTTTTTTTAGAAAACAAGAATTGCGCTATTAGTTTAGAAAAATATGTACCGCTTTTATTATACTCGATACCGAAGGTAAAGAGTATATTGGTTTTGTGTTTTTGTCCGTCTGTCCGTCCGTATGTGTGCAAGTTTTTTCCACACCCTTCAAGCTAGAGACTTGAAACTTTCCACTTATCTTTATCTATGGCATAGTAAATAAAAGTGTCAAGATTGGGGTTCTACGAAAACTGGGGGGCTGGCAAATCGATAGATTCGATAACTCAAAACCGATAAATCCACAAATTTCGCACATCCTTACAGATAGAACTACCAAATTTGGTGAGCAGATACCTTCTAGCAACCCCCAAAAAACTGCATCAAAAATTTTTTAGCCACGCCCACATATTCCGCCCCCTTTACTTTCTTTAAGGCAATTGCTGCTGATAGTCTCTTTATTATATGCATCCTCATGAAGCAAATTGTTGTGAGCTTTTGAGCATCGATTGCATTTCCAATCCTTATTGCTATCTTTGATGCTATGTGTGCCTAAGCATTTGAAGCATAGTGAGCTTTTGATCACAAATTCCTTGCACTTTTTGACTGGCTCGGCTCTTAACTTCTGGCATCTTATTATTTCATGACGATCCATTTGGCAATAACGGCATTTTTTGTTTTTCGTTTTCTTGGCTTCTGACTGAATGGCATGTTTATACTCGATACCGAAGGTAAAGAGTATATTGGTTTTGTGCAATGTCCGTCATGGTGTCTGTCCGTGTGTATGTATGCAAGTTTTTTCCACACCCTTCAAGCTAAAGACTTGAAACTTTCCAATTCTCTTTATCTATGGGATAGTAAATTAAAGTGTCAAGATGATGGTTCTACGATAACTGGGGGGCTGGCAAGTCGATAAGTTCGATAACTCAAAACCGATAAGTCCACATATTTCGCACATCCTTATAGCAAGAACTTCCAAATTTGGTGAGCAATTTTTTAGCCACGCCCACCGATTCCGCGCCCCCCCCCCCCCCCCCCCCCCCGCACTATAAAGTCAAAAATGCATATATCTCCCACAGTTTTTGAGCTGTAGCCACTATATTTGGTGCCAAGATAGGTGTTGATGACCCCCCAAACACTGCATCAAAAAGTTGGATGCCATTCCTACCGATACTACCCTAGCCGCCCCCATCTATCCCAACGCTTCGTCTAAAACGGGAATGCGTTTATCTTCCAGATTTGTGGAGCTAGAGCCACTAAATTTGGTAGGAAGATAGCTGGAAACGACCCCCAAAGAACTGTATCATCATTTATATCTTCCTGGTTGCTGATTTCTAGGCAGGCATTCACTGTATTAATGTGCTGCCTTACCTTCTGCGCTCTTTTGTCCACAATATCTACCAACACGTCCATTGGGCTTGGGCTCTGTTGAGAAAACATTTCTTCCTGATGAATATTTTTTCCCTTAAAAGTTTCTGCTTGCATTTCCTTGACAGTAATTTTTGATGACTTAGGTTGATCGTTTGCCTTGGCGGTGTCGGCAACTTCGACCTTCATCAGTGACTTTTTATAGGTCATGATGTTTGCCATGGTGCCATCATATATTTATACTCGATACCGAAGGTAAAGAGTATATTGAGTTTGTGCAATGTCCGTCATGGCGTCTGTCCGTCTGTCTGTCTGTCCGTGTGTCCGTCTGTATGAACGCAACTTTTTTCCACACCCTTCAAGCTAGAGACTTGAAACTTTCCAATTCTCTTTATCTATGGGATAGTAAATAAATATGTCAAGATTGGGGTTCTACGATAACTGGGGGGCTGGCAAATCGATAAAATCGATAACTCAAAACCGATAAATCCACATATTTTGCACATCCTTACAGCTAGAACTACCATATTTGGTGAGCAGATAGCTACTATCAACCCTTAAAAAACTGCATCAAAAATTTTGGAGCCACGCCTACCCATTCCGCCCCCAGCCCCCCGAATTTTAAAGTCAAAAAAGCCTATATCTCCCACAGTTTTTTAGCCATAGCCATAAAATTTGGTGCCAAGAAAGGTGTTGATGACCCCCCCAAAAACTGCATCAAAAGTTTGGATGCCACGCCCACCAATACTGGCCTACCGGCCCCCATCCGCCCCAACGCTTCTTCCAGAGTAGTGGAGCTAGAGCCACCAAATTTGGTAGAAAGATAGCTGGTAATGACTTTCAAAAAACTGCATCAAAGTTTTGGAGTCACGCCCACCCATTCCGCTCCCAGTCCCCCACATTTTGATATCAGAAATGGCTATATCTCCCACAGTTTTTTAGCCATAGCCATCAAATTTGGTGCCAAGAAAGGTGTTGATGACCCCTTAAAAACTACATCAAAAGTTTGGAAGCCACGCTCACCGATACAGCCCTAGCCACCCCCATCCACCCCAACGCATCGTCAAAAACGGGAATGCGTGTATCTTCCAGAGTTGTGAAGCTAGAGCCACCAAATTTGGTAGGAAGATAAATGGCAACGATCCTCAAAAATCTGAACCAAGTTTTGGAGCCACGCCCAACCATTCCGCCCCCCTTTCCCCACCTTATACAAACTATGAGCTAGAGTCACCAAATTTTGTATGTAGGTAGCAATTGACATCCCACATGGATCTGCATCAAAACTTTGAATGCCACGCCCACCCTTACCGCCCCAAGCCCCCCTCTCCACACTTTACACAAACTTCGAGCTAGAGTCACCAAATTTGGTATGAAGATAGCAATTGACATCCCACATGGATCTGCATCAAAAATTTGAAAGCCACGCCCACCCATACTGCCCCCAGCCTCCCTTTCACCACCTTTTATAAACTTTGAGCTAGAGTCACCAAATTTGGTATTAAAATAGCAATTGACATTCCACAAAGAGCTGTATCAAATATTTGGATGCAATTCCACCCATACCGCCACCAGCCCCCCTCTCCATACTTCTTACAAACTTCGAGCTAGAGTCACCAAATTTGGTATGAAGATAGCAATTGACATTCCACAGAGATCTGCATCAAAAATTTGGATGCCAAACCCACCCATACGGCCCCCAGCCCCCCTCTCCCACATTTTACAAACTTTGAGCTATATTCACAAAATTTGATATGAAGATAGCAATTGACATTCTACATAGATCTGATGCAAAAATTCGGATGCCACGCCAGCCCATATCGCCCCAAGCCCCCCTTCCAGACCTTTTACAAACTTTGACCTTGAGCTAACAAATTTAGTTTGAAGATAGCAATTGACATTCCACAAAGATCTGCATCAGCCCCCCTTTCCCCACCCTTCACAAACTTTGAGCTAGAGTCACCAAATTTGCAACGAAGACAGCTGGTGGAATCCCCATCTGCATCGGATAATCTTTAAGGCAGCGTTCACTCCTGCCGCATCCGTTACCCTTTGCAATCAGGCCAGTTTTTATGGGTTTTAATACTGGTATCGAGTATACCGCAGTCGGTTGCGTCCGACTGCAACGTTTCCACTTGTTATACTCGATACCGAAGGTAAAGAGTATATTGAGTTTGTGCAATGTCCGTCATGATGTCTGTCCGTCTGTCTGTCTGTCTGTCTGTCCGTCTGTCCGTCTGTATGAACGCAACTTTTTTCCACACCCTTCAAGCTAGAGACTTGAAACTTTCCAATTCTCTTTATATATGGGATAGTAAATTAAAGTGTCAAGATTGGGGTTCTACGATAACTGGGGGGTTGGCAAATCGATAAAATCGATAACTCAAAACCGATAAATCCACATATTTCGCACATCCTTACAGCTAGAACTACCATATTTTGTGAGCAGATAGCTACTATCAACCCCCAAAAAACTGCATCAAAAATATTGGAGCCACGCCTACCCATTCCGCTCCCAGCCCCCCGAATTTTAAAGTCAAAAAAGCCTATATCTCCCACAGTTTTTGAGCCATATCCATAAAATTTGGTGCCAAGAATGGTGTTGATGACCCCCCAAAAACTGCATCAAAAGTTTGGATGCCACGCCCACCAATACTGGCCTACCGACCCCCATCCGCCCCAACGCTTCGTCAAAAACGGGAATGCGTGTATCTTCCAGAGTAGTTGCGCTAGAGCCACCAAATTTGGTAGAAAGATAGCTGGTAATGACTTCCAAAAAACTGCATCAAAGTTTTGAAGCCACGCCTACCCATTCCGCCCCCAGCCCCCCACATTTTGGAATCAGAAATGGATATATATATGTTTTCACACACACTATTTACACATTCTGTTGTTGAATGCCACAGAAACGCTTTATTAGTTTTGTAGAATAAAGTAGCACAGTACTCGAAGGACCAAATATTGAGTATGTACTGGTGGTGTTGTACTTTTTTACACTGATCTTTATTTTCCTGAGCCAGGTTTTTTATACCCAGACTCATGCATATTTCATCCCTTAATTCAGCGTGCATATGGCTATTTAAGATAACAAACATGTGTCCCTAATTTTACCGCACTCTCAGTTTGTCTACCTGTTGGACCTTGAGAGCGCACAAGGCATATTTGTTATCTTATCTTGTTATTATCTATGTTCATGCTTGAACATGTAGAGTCAAAGGTATACAAATTTTTTCTCTTCCCATTATATTTTTCCCAATACTAATGCGCTTTGGCCTATACCCGTTCAACTCCGTGACAGCTAATTTAAGTTCCATTTCTTTGCTCAAATTGGCTCCCGTGTGTTTTTTCTCTAGCTCAATGACTCCCATTGTCCTTATTTCAATATTCCTATTGCGATCAAACTGCACATTAACACCCAAAATGCCTCTGCTATGCCGTGATGCTTTGTCAATTTTCAGCGATACATCTTTGTTTTTCATATTCGCAATAAGACTTTCTTAAATTAAATCGTATTTTTCGCTCAAATGCAGCATAACATTACGTGATGTTATGGGGCTCATGTCCAATCCGCTAAAAATTTGCTCCGTCAACTTCCTAAGATGCACTGAATCCAATATTGCAAAAGGCATCTTCTCTTCGGTTACCAATTGCACGCACGCATCTTGCACATCAGTCTCCGTTAAAGCAATAGAATTTTTTTTTATGGTGTCACGTGTTTTTTTGTCTGATCATCCATTTCACTTTTATATTGTTCGTTGCGACACTCTTGCAAGTGTCTTCTTGAATTGGTGAAATATCCTCCTTGAAATGAACGTCTACATAGCTTGCACTTTCTTTTGTTTTCACTGCTGTCCAAGGTGAAAAGATTTCGCACTACTAAGTCACACTTACGGCCCATCGAGATCAACACTCTAATGAACCACAAAACTTTGCAGAGATAAGCTCATGCCAGACAAGCATGCAGTTTTGACTATTTGTTACTGCAAGCCAAATTTTTTCTAGTGTTTTTGAGTGAAGATCTCGCCGTTAAGATACCCAATACGTCTTTTGAACCTATTATAAAAATATTCAGACTAAGAACATTGCACAAAAACTCATTTCTCTAAAATTATTTTTTTTTTTTATATATTAATTTTTACAAAATTTCAATATACCCTCTTAAAAATATATGTATATTATATATATAGTTTTGTAGAATAAAGTAGCACAGTACTCGAAGGACCAAATATTGAGTATGTACTGGTGGTGTTGTACTTTTTTACACTGATCTTTATTTTCCTGAGCCAGGTTTTTTATACCCAGACTCATGCATATTTCATCCCTTAATTCAGCGTGCATATGGCTATTTAAGATAACAAACATGTGTCCCTAATTTTACCGCACTCTCAGTTTGTCTACCTGTTGGACCTTGAGAGCGCACAAGGCATATTTGTTATCTTATCTTGTTATTATCTATGTTCATGCTTGAACATGTAGAGTCAAAGGTATACAAATTTTTTCTCTTCCCATTATATTTTTCCCAATACTAATGCGCTTTGGCCTATACCCGTTCAACTCCGTGACAGCTAATTTAAGTTCCATTTCTTTGCTCAAATTGGCTCCCGTGTGTTTTTTCTCTAGCTCAATGACTCCCATTGTCCTTATTTCAATATTCCTATTGCGATCAAACTGCACATTAACACCCAAAATGCCTCTGCTATGCATCTTTGTTTTTCATATTCGCAATAAGACTTTCTTAAATTAAATCGTATTTTTCGCTCAAATGCAGCATAACATTACGTGATGTTATGGGGCTCATGTCCAATCCGCTAAAAATTTGCTCCGTCAACTTCCTAAGATGCACTGAATCCAATATTGCAAAAGGCATCTTCTCTTCGGTTACCAATTGCACGCACGCATCTTGCACATCAGTCTCCGTTAAAGCAATAGAATTTTTTTTTATGGTGTCACGTGTTTTTTTGTCTGATCATCCATTTCACTTTTATATTGTTCGTTGCGACACTCTTGCAAGTGTCTTCTTGAATTGGTGAAATATCCTCCTTGAAATGAACGTCTACATAGCTTGCACTTTCTTTGTTTTCACTGCTGTCCAAGGTGAAAAGATTTCGCACTACTAAGTCACACTTACGGCCCATCGAGATCAACACTCTAATGAACCACAAAACTTTGCAGAGATAAGCTCATGCCAGACAAGCATGCAGTTTTGACTATTTGTTACTGCAAGCCAAATTTTTTCTAGTGTTTTTGAGTGAAGATCTCGCCGTTAAGATACCCAATACGTCTTTTGAACCTATTATAAAAATATTCAGACTAAGAACATTGCACAAAAACTCATTTCTCTAAAATTATTATTTTTTTTTATATATTAATTTTTACAAAATTTCAATATACCCTCTTAAAAATATATGTATATTATATATATATATATATAGATATATATATATATATATATATCTATATATATATATATATATATATATATATATATCTATATATATATATATATATATATAAATCTCGTGTCACAATGTTTGTCCTCAATGGACTCCTAAACCACTTAGCCGATTATAATAAAATTCGCACACCATGTGCAGTTCGATCCAACTTGAGGGATAGGATAGTTTAAATCTCAAATTATAGTCGCAATTTTAATTTATTGCTATTTATTTGTCTGTTATTATTTGACAGTCTCAATTATCTGTTAACTCCAAATGACTCTAACAGATGTGGATACCTTTCGACTGGGTTGAGTAAGTAATCAATAGATGGCGCTGCTATGGTAAATTTACGAACGTGTCATATAAGCTACATTTTAACAGCATAATTACCACGTGTTGTTGACGCTATAAAATTAATTAAATTTATTTTGTAGTGAACGAAATACCGTATAATTCAATTAGCCTATGCGTGTGATCTAACACAATCTGAAAGCTTAAAGTCGAGGGGAAGCCGAGGACGCAGTGCGGAATTTTTTTTTGTTCTTTTCTTAAAAACTCTTATTAAAATATATTTCTAATTGTTACATTAGTCATTGTTGTTTTATTTCAAAGAGAATATAAAAAAAAATGTTAAAGCTGGAGCTCCGATGGTTTAGACTTTATTGAGCATTGGCGGTGAGTGTAAAGGGGGCGCTAACCTGATGACGCGCAGTGTACATAGAGAAGACGTTACTACGCACCACAGCAACGCTAGGTAGGGTTCCACGTCCACCTATTACATAAACTTTGACTTATCTGTCATTATAGCCTGGCAAATAATTAAACAGTTAAGATATTTTCGAAATGGGGGAGTGCAGCAACGCGCACCGGTTCACCTAGTATATACTTATATACATATACATGTATATGATGGATTATTTTCAATTGTATTACTACACTGACAGAAAAAAGCCGTGCTTAAATTAAGTACAAACGTACTTGAATTGAGTATTTGCGATTCTAGTATTTCATTCTGTATTTAAGTATGAAATGCTTGAAATGAGTGTACGATAACTTAAATCAAGAATAAAATACTTGAAATGAGTTTAAAAATACTTAAATCTAGTACAAACGCTATTGAACTAAAAATAAGAGAACTTAAATCAAGTTTAATTCCAGAAATACTGAAATCCCGTACGAAATTCTTGATTCAAGTACTAGTTGCGGGTTCAAATCCCACCAGCGGCTTTTTATAAATTTTTTTTTTTCATGCTTTTGTCTTTTGAGAAAATATTTTATGTACATATGTCATACATACATGATTTCTTGTTCGCTTTGTTTCCACTTGGGGGCTGGCAAATCGATAGATTCGATATTTCAAAACCGATAAGTCCACATATTACGCACATCCTTACAGCTAGAAAAATTTTTTAGCCACGCCCTCCGATTCCGCTCCCAGCCCACCCGCATTTTGAAATCAGAAATGGCTATATCTCCCACAGTTTTTTAGCTTGAGCCACTAAATTTGGTGCCAAGATAGGGGATGATGACCCCCCAAAAACTGCATCAAAAGTTTGGATGCCACGCCCACCAATACTGCCCCAGCCGCTCCCATCCACCTCAACGCTCCGTCAAATACGGGAATACGTGTATCTTGCAGAGTTGTGAAGCCAGACCCACCAAATTTGGTAGGAAGATAGCTGTCAACGACCCCCAAAAATCTGCGTCAAAGTTTTGGAGCTACGCCCTTACAAACTTTAAGCTAGAATCAGCAAATTTGGTATGAAGATAGCAATTGACATTTCAGAAAGATCTGCATTAAAAATTTGGATGCCACACACACCCAAACCGCCCCCAGCCCCCCTTTCTACAACTTTTACAAACTTTGAGCTAGAGTCATTAAATTTAGAAGGAAGATAGCTGGTGGCATCCCAATCTGCATCGGAGAATCTTTAAGGCAGCGTACACCCCGTCGCATCCGTGCCTCTTTGCAATCAGGCCTTTTTTTTATCGGTTTTAATGTTGTAACTTAAGTATACCCGATACCAAAAACCAAGTACACTTATTATGTGATTGATACTTTTTTGTGGGGCTATTTAATTATGCAAGTCGTTCTCTTGATGCACCTAACCCCCCTTTTACATTACCTTTGTACATACATACATATGTACACATAAAAGTGCCAGCGACCAAGTTTTGCACTGATTTTGGGTGATCGATAGTATAAATTATATTATAATTATATAAGAAAAACCTCACAAGGTATACATATGTACCTACATTCATATGTAGTATATATATTTCATCAAGTTTTGTGACGAATATTATATTTTATGTACAAAAGTGGAAAAAAGTAACTTGACATTAAAAAAAATGCATATTTTGTACATGCATTAAGTACATACATATGTATGTACATACATATATAAAAGTGAGAAAAAAACATAGTGGCGCATAGTTAGTTTTGGCTACGCCAAGAAAACAACAACAATTTGACATGTAGATACTTGAAAGTGCACGACAGAGACAACAATTGATAGTACGATATGGTAAATTTTTATGGTGGCTATGTCGTAGAATGCTCCGATCGGGATGAAATTTCATAGTGAACAAACCCGACATGATCTAAGCAATCAGTGAAAGTTTCATCAAGATCGGTTCAGCAGTTTGGCCGAAAATCGTGTTGAAACAGACAGATGGACAGACGGACGGACGGACGGAAATCAATTCCTGAGCTCGTCCTGATCATTTTGATATATAGTTTATGGGGTCTCCCATCATTCCTTTAAGGCGTTACAGATTTATGACAAACTCAATATACCCTGTTTCACATGTGAAGGGTATTATTATAAGTGGAAAAAAATATATGCATGTATTTCTATATGCTTTGCGCTGTATGTACTATAAATTTATGAATGCATGTACAAACATGATTGTAATTGTTTTCATACCGTCGCTTACGCTATACACATTGCAATGTATGTACATATGTACATACACGCCGGCGCTACTACCTTATTTAAACAAAACATAAGCTCATACACATTAATATATAAATATAAATAATATTAAATTATTTTGAGTGCATGTACATATGTATAAAGGGTTATGTTTTGTTCAAATAAAGTTTGTTCAAAATATGATCATATAACTTACATGTATGTATGTAAATTTTACATTGTAAAATGAGTGCAAATATTTGCGTGTATATGCGTATGTTTGTGTCAGTGATGGTTGCGGAATACACAAGCGTATATAACTGCGCAATTCGCTTGTGAGTGGCCTGCATTTTCGTTCGGCCTGAAAAAGACCTGAATCAGGGGTGAATAGCCCATTACTGTGCACGAATTTCTAGCTCCAAGACGTTTTTTTTATGCATGAGTTTGCACACGGGCTTGCATCATCAACTATTAGCGATTGAAAACTGCAGGGCTATTATGCTACTTTCGTCATACTTATGCATCTAGAGAAACTCGAAACGCTTGCGTCTTTTGCGATTCAGCTCAGATTTATCAATAAAGCATAATATCTATTTTTTTATACCCTTCACAGGGTATATTGACTTTGTCATGAATCTGTAACGCCTTAAAGGAATATTTTATATATATATATTTTTAAAAAACTTTTAGTGGGATTAGCATGGCTGCCGTGGCCTTCAGCTATTTATAATTAGGTATGTACAGTTTTATATTTAATATTTACATTTTTGGTTAGTTAGGTGTAGTAAGTAAGTCTATTTTTTATTGTTGCTTTTATATTTTGTTGTAAAGGTTTGTTTTTCTTAAGAAGTATATTATAAGTTTGATGTTGTCTATGGATGGGTCTGTTAGGATGTCAATAGGGTTTTTGTTTTGGAAGAGATTGGTTCGTGCTGTTGTTAGGGATGGGCATTGGGTTAAGATGTGCTTGAGGTTTGTTGCAGAATTGCAGAGGGGGCAGTTGTTAGTTATGTTTTTGTCTATGTAGTGTTGGTTTGTGATTTTTGTGTGTCCCAGTCTTAGTCTAATGAGTTTTATTTGGTCAAGTCTGGGTATTTCGTTTTGTTTTATGGTTTTGAAAGTTTGTAGGATGTTTGTGTTGTTTGGGTTAATATTTTTGTACCAGTTTGATGTTGGGTATTGCTGAATTGAGATAGTTTCTAGTTTTTTGAAGTATTTGTTTATGTCTGTTATGTTTATATTGTTAGTGGTGATAAGTGGGTATTCTATTGATTTTTTGGCGTGTATGTCTGCGAACTCGTTGCCTTTGATGTTACTGTGGCTCGGGATCCACATTAGTTTTACTTTGTTTTGGTGTCTTGTCAGTAGTGTTCTAATGGTTTTTGGGTAGTAGCTGAGGTTTTCTATGTTTTGTATTGACATTAGTGAGGATAGAGAATCAGAACAAATGATCCATTTGCCGTTTTTTTGTGATACTGTTTTAAGTGCTTCGAATATGGCTATTATTTCTGCTGTAAAAATTGATGTATAAGTAGGAAGAATTCCTCTTTTGATTATGGTGTCTTCTGTTGTGATGGCGAATGAGGTGTTGTGGGCGGATTTAGACCCGTCGGTGAAAATAAAGTGGTATTGGGTGTGTTTCTCTTTGAATTCTAAAAAGTGTTTTTGGAACACGAGGGGGTTGGTGGTGTTTTTAGTGTATTGGTGTAGGGTTGTGTCTATTGTACTGCGTTTAAGGTACCAGGGGGGTATATTTGTTTTTATTATTTTGGTGGGCTTGTAAGGGATTGAAAAGTTTATTGTTTATGTTATAGAGCTTTCTCGCGTTGTTCACGTTTTAGAATAGTCAATGCACAAAAAATGTTGTTCACGTTTTGATGAGTTCACGTTTTAGACGTATCAAGTTATCGAGCGTTTGCTGTATATTGTTTCAGCCTTGCTGCGTCGGTATCATTTGAAAGCCTTAAATATTTTGAAAAAGCGGACTTGCAGGAGGCAGTGCCGCCAATAGGTTTGAGGGTACACTTCCGAGAAAAATTGTTTTTGTGGAAAAAATTAAAAGTAAGTTTGCTTTAGCAGTGGTGAAAAATGTAAATATCAATTTTTATACTCGATACCGAAGGTAAAGAGTATATTGGTTTTGTGCAATGTCCGTCATGGTGTCTGTCCGTCTGTCCGTCCGTATGTGTGCAAGTTTTTTCCACACCCTTCAAGCTAGGGACTTGAAACTTTCCAATTCTCTTTATCTATGGGATAGTAAATTAAAGTGTCAAGATTGGGGTTCTACGATAACTGGGGGGCTGGCAAATCGATAAATTCGATAACTCAAAAACGATAAATCCGCATATTTCACACACCCTTACAGCTAGAACTACCAAATTTGGTAAGAAGATAGCTACTAGCAATCCCCAAAAAACTGCATCAAAAATTTTGGAGCCACGCCCCTCCATTCCGCCCCCAGACCACCCGCATTTTAAAGTCAAAAAAGCCTATATCTCCCACAGTTTTTGAGCTAGAGCCACCAAATTTGGTGCCAATTTAGCTGATGATGACCCCCAAAAACTGCACCAAACGTTTGGATGCCACGCCCACCAATACCGCCCTAGCCGCCCCCAGATGCCCCAACGCTTCGTAAAAAACGGGAATGCGTGTATCTTCCAGAGTAGTGGAGCTAGAGCCACCAAATTTGGTAGGAAGATAGCTGGCAACGACCCCCAGATATCTGCATCAAAGTTCTGGAGCCACGCCCTCTTATTCCGCCCACCTTTCCCCTTCATTTACAAACTTTGAGCTTGAGTCACCAAATTTGGTATGAAGATAGCAATTGACATTCCTCATAGATCTGCACCAAAAATTTGGATGCAATTCCACCCATACCGCCCCCAGCCCCCCTTTCCCCACTTTATACAAACTTCGAGCTAGAGTCACCAAATTTGGTATGAAGAAAGCAATTAACATCCCACATAGATCTGCACCAAAAATTTGAATGCCACGCCCAACCATACCGCCCCCAGCCCCCCTTTCCCCACTTTTACAAACTTTGAGCTAGAGTCACCAAATTTGTTATGAAGATAGCAATTGACATTCCACAAAGATCTGCATCAAAAATTTGGATGCAATTCCACCCATACCGCCCCCAGCCCCCCTTTCCCCACTTTATACAAACTTCGAGCTAGAGTCACCAAATTTGGTATGAAGAAAGCAATTAACATCCCACATGGATGGGCATCAAAATTTTTAATACTGGTATCGAGTATGCCGCAGTCGGTTGCGTCCGACTGCAACGTTTCCACTTGTTTATATTATATACATACATATGTTTATTAAGTATGGAATCGACGACGAAACTATATCTATTGGCTCTAAGGTTTCAACCTTTCTACGTGGATCAGTTCCAATGTAATATAGGGTATATATATTTAAAACTGTTGCGATTTATATATTCTTTAAAAGTTCTGGTAATCTTTTTAAAAGATTTTATAATATTATTTTGTTTCTTAATTTTACTTAAAATTTATTTACTATTTTTTTCGAGGATCTAGCGACAATTTTGAATGAGTCTACGAAAGGACGCGCCGTGCTTATATATCAGCAGCAAAATAAATAGCTCTTAAATAGTCACAGGGATGACGTAATAAATATCATTATTGAAGAGGTCATTTTAAACAACATTAATTTATAAGTTAATGATTTTAATGTTGTTTTTAATGAATTTTGTTCAATTTTTCCGAGCGAAAATTGGAGGCATGTAAAATATTCAATGGTTTCTATATGAAGTATATGAAGTTTTCTGTTGATACTTTTTTAAATATTTATTTATTTTTGTTTATTTTTAGGATTAATATTTTATTGAAAGAAGAGGAAGAAATTGCCCAACTGGAAAATTATATTCAAAGTATAGGAATGCTCAATGCAAAAGATCCCAAATCACAATCCGTGAAGAAGAAAATAGCAGGGAAAATATAAACCCTCTTGTTCCTGAAATTGATAAGTCAGTAGGAGCTGCATTAAAAGCTTCTTTGAATAGAGACTGCGCTGACTGGGGAGAGGTGTGTCAAAAATGGAAATCAAATTTTCATCTCCGCCAAAGGGACTTGATGAGCTTAAAATCTACCGAGCTATCTAACGCTAGAGCCGCCTGATCTGGTAACTATAAAAAATTACCTGTTTGTACTTTTAACTTACAAAATTTTAAAAATTTCAGATTAAAATCGATTTTGAACTGATGTATCCTTTAAAAGATAACTTGCTTCTTTCCAAATGTGATCAGTTCAAAGCAAAAATGTTTCAATTTTATGAAAATAATATCAGTAACGACTACTGCAAACAGCTTTTACTTAAAGCAAAACAGACAAAAAACAATGGTAACTATTATTAACTCTCGTTAAATTTTTTACTATTCACACTTATTTTTATTCTATAGATGCGCAAGATTATTTAGCTGCTATCCTGTTAAATGCTGTGCTACTACCAGTTGCACGCTTTAAAGACGACAGTGGAAAAAAATACAGAAAGGCAACAATAACGGATGCTCAAGAATGTTTCGTCTTACACATTTTGTGCATCAACGACTACGATAGGAAAATAAATGAAGTCATCAACCAATTCTACTGTTCTCGGATGACAATCCAACTCTTTATAATTGTGGTTGGAGTTTCGGAAAGTGACATAAAAGGTTTTTGTATATATCTTGACGGTAACCTCCTTAAATTTAATTCGTTCATTGAAAGCTTAGACAATTGTTTCAAGACTTTCCAAGTTTTATCGCTCAAATATCCAGAAGCTTGCCAAACATTTTGGCTGTTAATTCAAAAATATTTTTTTTGGCATTGATTCTTCATATGATGGAAAATCTTCTTGTTTAACTTCACTTTTGCAGTTTTTACATAATGAAAATCAATTTAAAAAATGTATTTCTGACTTAAAGGCCACAAAGCACTAAGGAAGCCAAAAGACTTTGTAAGTGTATATTTGTTTTGTAAGCATTCAGTACATAAACTGACTGCTAAAAAGGCGTCGCAACTAGCACTTGTAACTAGGTGGACTACGGAGGGGGAATTCCTTGATGATGAGTAAAATACTTGGTTTGTTGGTACAAAGTAAAGAAATGATTTTTATTCATGAAAGTAACAATATTTATAGGAAAAAATAGCTTAGTTTGCATAAGTGTAATATCAATATAAATTGGGTTATTGTAAACGCAGCAATTGCTTGCCAATGCAGAATTGCATATTGGCAATTTCCGCGTTGACTGACTGCTGTTTTGGTAACTCGTTGTGTGTGTCGGTTTCGCTGTGATCAGCGGTTTGTGTACCTAAGAAAATAATACGTATGGTGTTGCATTTGATTGGCCTTGTTAAATTATAATTGTCTGTCATATATTGTGTGTGCTGTAATTTTAATGTATATATAAAAACATAGGTCAGTATTTGACATAGTTAAATTGTACATATTATTGTGTGTCATTTATGTGGGTTGTGACTTAAATATATATACGCCTAAACATTCTCCCGGCCGTTGAACAGGTGTTCAACCATCATCTTGGTTTATTGTGAATCGTCTTGGTGATGCTGCTGGATCAGGTGTATTGATGACTTCATTCCTGGGAGCCGTTGATTGCACAGTCCATAGGCGTTTCTTTCGCATTGCATAGGCACATAGCAATATGATTGAGATAGCTAAGGCAGCATACGATGCTATATGATTATGTTGGACTGAACTTGATTGGTTAGGTAAATCTAGATTGTTCAGTGTTGCCAACTTCTGCTGTAAGTCGTCCAGATCCTTGTCTTCTTGAACCTTGTAGTCTGAGATGTTGATATTTGTCGCAGGTACATGGGTGATGTTTGGCTTGATTAATTTGCCAAAGTGTGCGTAACTTGGCCTCACTTGACTTATGATAGTGCCAAACGTACTGATGCTAATCTCTAAGTTGCGTGCAGTACAACCAGATGATAATGAGAGTATTCCGGTGTCTTCTAGCTGTATTGTGGATGGTGTTCCGTTGCATACGGCTTGCAGTTCCATTGCAGAATGTGTTGCAAAGATCCACCTGTTAGGTTGGTGTGTCTTTTCCCAAACCATCTTGGTGGTTCTGTGAGTTGTTTGACACACTGTTGGTGTCTTGTTGTTAAAGAGCTGAAACTCACAACGATTGTTTACATTGAACACAGCTTGGTGGTCAATACATATGTATTCTTCATTTGGTAGTGTGAGGCAGCGTCGTAGATCATCTTGAGTCAATCCCATGAATTGATCCCAGTGGTTGTTAACTGCTATTATATGTGTTTTAAGCTCAAACAATCTCCAATTTGTTGAGTCCCACACCGGAATTGGCACGATATTAAACAGCTCTTATTTTGATGTTGATACTAGCGGTAATATTACTCTGAATATTACCTGAGTGTCGGTAGCTGTTCCTTCTGCTCGCATTATTCTGTATAGTTGAATTACATTGGATGATGTCACAGGCAGCGTTTGATCTGGTGGCAAATGATCCCGTATTTGATCCAATTGATCCTTTAGTTGATTAGGAGAAATCAACGTTGGGCTGATCGTATGGTGGCGAATTCCTGTTAGAACGTCCACTATTTCTGATTGCATGCGCTGAAGAGTGGCTGCCAGAAGTGTTAGTTGAGTTGTCAGTGCCAGGAAATTCTCGGTAAGACGTGCGCCTGTGTACCTTCCTCTGCTTTGGCTAAGGATAGCCACTTGTTGTTCAAGTAGTTTTATCCGTTTGTCCGATGTAGATCTGGTCTTCTTGACAACGTTGATAGTTGAATCAAGTACTGATGTTTGATTTCTCAGTAAGTGCAGTAGAAATGCTTCGTTGGTTTTTACCTCCTCTATGACTTTGGTCATTTTATTGGCGTAGTCCGAGTCTAAAACTCCAAATAGACTGTTTGCAATGTTGCCAACTGCATCAAATGGTGATCGGCGTTTTCGTGTGTGTTGCAAGAGTGCGTTTGCCATTTCTAATTCGTCGAATAGGTGCCGAAAATGCTGTGATATGGAATCACATGTGTTCACATTATTTAGTTCTGGGCAAATGTATTTGAACTCCTTTATTCCCAAATCGAATGTCTTCATATCGCGCCAGTAAGGGTCCAATTCATAATATATAATTATGGTCCAGTCGGAAATTGCTCTCTTTGTTGTTCCAATTTTTTCATAAAATATTCCAGGCTTTGTGTCGAACCTTTCCACGGACACCGACTGTGTCAGCACCAAGGGCAACATGAGAAGAAGAATTAGAATGGATGATGTGATTGTTGGCGACATAAGGCGTTTTCGCTGTACGGGTGGCGCATCATGGTTTTCTGTGTCCTCTGTTTCGTTAATAGTTCGTTTTTTGGCCATGTCTTCTGGAAATAGTGGCGCTAGTCTGTTTATAGGGCGCTTGTAGGTGCCTGAGGCAGTTTTAACGTCAACCACCCTGACATAATTGTCTTGTCCTGGGTATGTTTTGACAATGCGTCCCATAGGCCAACTCATCACAGGTATGTTGTCTTCTTTGACTAGCACCAGCATGCCTTCCTTAATGTTGGAGTTGACGGATTTCCACTTGTGCCTGGCTTGCAGTTCTTGCAAGTATTCTTCCGACCATTGCTTCCAGAATCCCTGCTTTAATCTGGATACTAGCTCCCAGCGCTTTACCAAGGATTTTTCATTGCGGTCCGTGTTTACATCAGGGGGAGCAGTAAACGTTTCCCCAATCAAAAAGTGTGCTGGAGTGAGGGCGGTTGTGTCCGTTGGATCATTTGACATGGGTGTGATTGGGCGAGAATTGAGGATTGCTCCAATTTCGATAATCACCGTATTTAATTCTTCAAATGTTAGAGATGCGGTATTGGTTGTGGTGACCAAAAGTCTTTTTGCAGACTTGACCGCAGCCTCCCATAGCCCTCCAAACGATGGCGCGCGTGGTGGACTAAATTTGAAGGCAACTTGTTTTTTGTTGCACTGATTGATGATCTCGGCTTGGCTCTTCTCGCCAAATATTGATCTTTCCAGTTCCTTTAGCTGGTTGTTTGCTCCAACGAAGTTAGTTGATTTGTCACAATGAATTGTCTGACACTTGCCTCGACGGCTTAGGAAGCGTCGTAAGGCTCCCAAAAAGGCGTCTGTTGTTAGATCACTAACCAGCTCAAGGTGTACTGCCTTGGTGGCGAAGCAACAGAAAACAGCTACGTATGCTTTGTCTGGTCGCTTTCCTCGAAGCTTATGATGAATCCATATTGGTCCGACGTAATCTACGCCTGTTGTAAGAAATGGGCGTGTTGGTGTTACTCGATCGGCTGGCAAATTACCCATAATTTGGTTCATTAACTTGGGCCTTGCCTTGTTGCATTTCACGCAATTGTGAATGATATTCCTTGACATTGTTTTGTCGTTGAGGATCCAATATTGTTGTCTAGCGGTTGCTCGTAAAGCTTGGGCACCGCAATGCATATTGTCATCATTCAGATCTTTCAACAGCATTTTTATACTCGATACCGAAGGTAAAGAGTATATTGGGTTTGTGCAATGTCCGTCATGGTGTCCGTCCGTCTGTCCGTCTGTATGTTCGCAACTTTTTTCCACACCCTTCAAGCTAGAGACTTGAAACTTTCCAATTCTCTTTATCTATGGGATAGTAAATTAAAGTGTCAAGATGGGGGTTCTACGATAACTGGGGGGCTGGCAAATCGATAAATTCGATAACTCAAAACCGATAAATCCTCATATTTCGCACATCCTTACAGCTAGAACTACCAAATTTGGTGGGCAGATAGCTACTATCAACCCCTAAAAAACTGCATCATTATTTTGGAGCCACGCCCACCCATTCCGCCCCCAGCCCCCCCGCAATTTAAAGTCAAAAAAGCGTATATCTCCCACAGTTTTTGAGCTAGAGCCACCAAATTTTGTGCCAAGATAGGTGATGATGCCCCCCAAAAACTGCATCAAAAGTTTGGATGCCACGCCCACCGATACTAATCTAGCCGCCCCCATCCACCCCAACGCTTCGTCAAAAACGGGAATGCGTGTGTCTATCAGAGTTGTGGAGCTAGAGCCTCCAAATTTGGTAGAAAGCTAGCTGGTAACGACCCCCAAAAAACTGCATCAACATTTTGGAGCCACGCCCACCCATTCCGCCCCCAGCCCCCCCGCATTTGGAAATCAGAAATGGCTATATCTCCCACAGTTTTTGAGCTAGAGCCACCAAATTTGGTGCCAAGATAGGTGATGATGACCCCCCAAAAACTGCATCAAAAGTTTGGATGCCACGCCCACCAATACCACCCTAGCCGCCCCCATCCACCCCAACGCTTCGTCAAAAACGGGAATGCGTGTATCTTCCAGAGTTGTGGAGCTAGAGCCACCAAATTTGGCAGGAAGATAGCTTGCAACGACCCCCGAAAAACTGCATCAAAGTTTTGGAGCCACGCGCACCCCTTCCACCCACCCAATCCGCCCCCAGCCCCCCCCTTTCCCGAGCACCTTTGTATAAGCAACACTGTCGAGCTGATCCGCCCCAGCCCAGCCCCCCTTCACCACCTACATGCTTGGTATGACAATGGTAGAAGTTCATTGACATTCCACAAGGATCTGCAGCAAAAATTTGGATGCCACGCCCAACCATACCGCCCCCAGCCCCACCTATCTTTGCAGCCCAATTGTGGTACCAAAGCCTTTGAGCAGCCTACGCCCCAGCCCCCTCCACACCAAACTTTGTTATGAAGATAGCAATTGACATTCCACAAAGATCTGCATCAAAAATTTGGATGCAATTCCACCCATACCGCCCCCAGCCCCCCTTTCCCCACTTTATACAAACTTCGAGCTAGAGTCACCAAATGTTTGGTCATTGACACGAAAGCAATTACAACATCCCACATACATTGGTATGGGCAATCACAAGATCTTTTAATACTGGTATCGAGTATACCGCAGTCGGTTGCGTCCGACTGCAACGTTTCCACTTGTTACTATTGGATCATTGTAGGGCAGCAGAATCTGGTGCCTTGCATTGTAAGGGAGTGGGGCTTGATCCAATCTGCCACCAACTCGTATAAGTCCGTCGGATCCTTGTAGGGGGGACAGCGATGAAATAGAACTCATTTTTTCCACCATGTTGTGACGCTGCAGCGTTTTAGCTCAGCAGAAAATTCCACTTGTTGTATTGTCCTCAAAATTACGTTGCGGGCGTGATTCAATTCCTCGACGCTTAAAGTGACAGTTGCTGATCTTTGTTTGTTGTAGCAGAAGCGTAACATGTAAGCTACAATGCGTTGTAACTTGTGGAACGAATGACTGTGTCTGCAAGTGTACAATTCCTCACCTATTGTAGATGGGGATATTGCCAGGCTTATATGTTTTGTTTTCCTTTCCAGGTTGCTCGGAATGATGTTGGGTATGGTTGCCCATTTATCTGGAGACCCATGCAGGAACAGTGGTCCATATAGCCATAGATTATGCTCAGGTAATCTACGTGCAGATATTCCTCTTGAAAGAACATCCGCTGCGTTGTTAGCGGATGACACATGACGCCATTGATTTTGGTTTGTTAGTGCTTGGATCTTGGCTATCCGGTTGGCCACAAATGTATGGAATGTGGAGGCAGCTGCATTGATCAATGACAGGACGACCGTAGAATCTGACCAAAAGTATCCTGGTACTGTGTTGGAGTTCAAGTTGAGGTCCCGTCGAATTGTGTCCGCGAGCTCAGCACCCAATAGTGCAGCACAAAGTTCTAGTCGCGGGAGTGACTGCTTTGCCGTTGGGGCTACTCGAGATTTTGAGCATAGCAACCGCACAGAAATTTGTTTATTCTTGTACGTTGCGCGAACGTATATTGCTGCGCCATAAGCGCGTTCCGATGCATCCACAAATGTGTGCAGTTCCTTTGTGACTGGAATCTTTCCGTCGTATAAATGTCGGGGAATTTGCATCGAATTAAGGCTCTTCAAGTCCTCTCGATAGTCCTTCCAGTCGTTCTGAAGGGATGTGGGTAATTCGTCATCCCAGTCGAGTTTGTCTTCCCAGAGTCGTTGCATGAAGATTTTGGCTTTCACAACGACGGGAGCGAATAAGCCTAGGGGATCGAAGATTTGTGCCAGCTCAGAGCAAACGACACGCTTAGTTATTTTCGTAGCTGTGCTGCTCTGAGCGCGGCCACAAAGTTGGTCTCCTTTGGGCATCCAAATAAGACCCAATGTCTTGATCTTGTAACTTTCCATTGTATCCTCGAAGTTAACTTCCCTTGCAGTGTCGTCCTTTTGTATCCCTTGCAACAGTTGCTCGTTGTTCGAGCACCATTTTCGTAAGTTAAATCCATAGGGACGCAGGATCTTTAACAACTCTCCTCGAATTTGGACCGCTTCTTGGACTGAGTCTGCTCCTGTAAGGCAGTCGTCTACGTAGAAGTCTTTTACTAATTTAGTGGCTCCTACTGGTGATTTGTCCATATGTGTTGCGCCTAAGTGATTCAGACACTTTGTTGCTAAAAATGGAGCTGAGGCCGTGCCGTATGTAACTGTTTTGAGTCTATAGTACCTTAACTGCTCCTTGGGATTGTTCCTCCAAACAATCATCTGGTGAAATTGGTTCTCTGGATTGATCCAAATCTGGCGGTACATTTTTTCAATGTCCGCAATGAACACATATTTGTGTGTTCTGAATCTTAACAAGATTGACATTAGGCCACTTTGCACCGTGGGTCCTACATGCAATATGTCGTTAAGTGACTTTCCTGTCGATGTCTTGCAGGATGCATCAAAAACTACTCGTAGCTTTGTAGTGCTGCTATCTGGTTTTTGCACACAATGATGAGGGATGAAGTAATGACTTCTGGGAATCTGTTGTGGTGACACTTCTTTCATGTGTCCTAGATCCTCATATTCTGACATGAACGCTGCATATTGCTTCCAAGTATCTGCAGACGCTCTGCGCTCCAAAGATAAAAATCGTCTTGTCGCAATCTCCATGGAGTCTCCCAGGGCTGAATAGTGTTCAGAAAATGGAAGCTTCACAATGAGCCGGCCGTCCACTGCTAACTGCAAATTCTCCAAAAAATGCTTTTCGCAATGGGCCTCAACAGGTGTTCGGTGTTTCTCTGCTGTTTCCATGTTGTCCAGTGTCCAAAATCGCTCTAATAGTTCATTAGTTTCCTCATTAGTTGCTGCCGCACAAATGACTGATGCTTCATTTGCTGCCTTAACTTTTCCTGCAATAATCCAACCGAATTCGGTCCTTTGCATAATTGGTCCAGAATGTAATATTCTGTGTTGCTGAGGAAGCAGTATTGAGTAATAATGCTCTGCTCCAATCAACAGATCGATTTTGCCTGGTTTGCTGAAGTACGGGTCAGCAAGTGGTAAATTGCTCGGTATGATCCAACTCGAATTGTTGATCGCTTGGGCAGGTTGATCCGATATTATATTTGGTAGTACAAATGCTTCCATTCGCATCGTAAAATTGCTGTGTAGTGACTTAATTGTCACATTTACACGAGCTTTGCTGATCCTTGTATTTCCTCCGATGCCTTCAATCCGGAGAGTTGTGTCATGGCGTTTTAGTGCCAGCATTGTCACTAGCCTTTCAGAGATGACGTTGATCTGTGATCCAGAGTCCAGGAGTGCCTTGAATGTTGCCTGCTGTCCATTATTTGCTTGTACAACTACCTTGGCTGTTGCAAGTAAGTTGTAATTTTGGTTGTTAGCAGATGCCACAACTTGTGCGTGTGGCTCTGCTGCTGAAGCGATAGCGTTCTCCAAATGTAGCACAGTGTGGTGTTTCTTGTTGCATTTAAAACAACTGAACTTGCTAGGGCAAGCATTCGTCTTATGGTCATTTTTAAAACAGTTGACGCATAACCTTTGTCGTTGCACCCAATTAAGACGTTCGCTAACTGTTTTAGCGCGAAAGTCGTCACATTTGGATAAATAGTGACCTGTCTTTTTACAATAAAGACATCCTTTGGGTGCACTTGAAGTCCAGTAGCCATGACTCGAACTCGCTGTTCGAGGAACTGGAGCATGGTGTCCAGCGGCTGGATTTCCTTTGTGTTACCCAATGATTGTTCATATAGGGTTTTGTTTGTGCCATCCAGTTTGTTCCTTAGGATGGCAATGATGATTGGATCCCATGTTGAGATGTCAATCCCGAGTCCTTTCAACGAAGCTAATGACTCAACTGTTGTGATGTGCAGTTCTTTTAAAGACTTCACATCGTCGCTGCAGGTTTGTTGCAGCAAAAGACGATTCAATATCCTAGAAGCAATATCTCTAGGATTATTGTACGCATCAACTAAGATTTCCCATGCGAAGAGGTAATTTTCCTCCTTCAGATCAATGTGACGGATTAGTCTTTCCGCCTCTCCGATTACGCTGGTCTTGAGGTACCACATTTTACGTATGGTTGGCATTCTAGTTTCATGTATCATACATGAGAACATATCAAAGAACTGAGACCACTTGAGTATATCTCCATCAAATTTTGGAATGGAGATGCGTGGCAAGTTAATGTTATCGGACACCGTACTATTTGACTTGTCTGTCAGTACGTTCCTAACCTCAGCTTCTGCTTTGAGATAGTCAGTGGCGTCATAGCCTGCTTCCTCCGGGTCCTCAAGCTCCTCGTATATTTGGAAGTGGACCTCTTGAAGTTTTGCCCATAATGAGTTTACAATTTCTGCATTAAGGGGCTTGTGTTGAATGGCGCGATTGATTGACGCAATCATCACCTTTTGCCGACGGCACAATGCAACTAGCTTGGCATTTGTGTTTTCTTTGGCATCGAAAATTCCTGCAGCAATGGCGGGTTTTGGTTCCGTCCTATTGCTGGTAGACTGATCTGCAATATCAGCTTGTTCTTTGAAGTAAGTTCTGGTTTTTTGAACCAAATCGTAAACCTCTTCGGAGAACTTGTGGTATGGGTGAGACTCCTCTAACTTAGAGTTTTTGATCAAGACATTGTTGTTCTTGAAAATAGTCCACTTTTCTTCAAGGATTTTGGCCTTGGCTTGGTAGTAGCCAGGTTTTGCCTTCCGCTCTGCTGGGTCCTTTTTTGTGTTCTTTATAAGCCTTGATACCTCCTGGCTTATTTCTTCCTGCGCATCTAGGACATCTTCCAATACCAGTGATTTCTCTATGCTCATTTTGTCGCCTTGTTGACAATGATTAAGCTACCAGAATTGTTATGTTATGTTGAAGACAGGATCCTTCCTAGGAGTCCTGTGTCGGGGTCACCAAAATGTAAGTGTATATTTGTTTTGTAAGCATTCAGTACATAAACTGACTGCTAAAAAGGCGTCGCAACTAGCACTTGTAACTAGGTGGACTACGGAGGGGGAATTCCTTGATGATGAGTAAAATACTTGGTTTGTTGGTACAAAGTAAAGAACTGATTTTTATTCATGAAAGTAACAATATTTATAGGAAAAAATAGCTTAGTTTGCATAAGTGTAATATCAATATAAATTGGGTTATTGTAAACGCAGCAATTGCTTGCCAATGCAGAATTGCATATTGGCAATTTCCGCGTTGACTGACTGCTGTTTTGTTAACTCGTTGTGTGTGTCGGTTTCGCTGTGATCAGCAGTTTGTGTACCTAAGAAAATAATACGTATGGTGTTGCATTTGATTGGCCTTGTTAAATTATAATTGTCTGTCATATATTGTGTGTGCTGTAATTTTAATGTATATATAAAAACATAGGTCAGTATTTGACATAGTTAAATTGTACATATTATTGTGTGTCATTTATGTGGGTTGTGACTTAAATATATATACGCCTAAACAGACTTAATATCTCATTTTAAAGTTTATCACTTAATGACAGCAAAATTATTAATAATTAAATGCTTGCAAAGCAACTGTAATCAAACATTTACTAAGTTTTCAATTTTTCGAACACATTGGGAAAAAAGGCACCACAGCCAAATTAATAATGTGAAATTAAGTAAGCCTATTTTACCAGCAATGCTTCAGCAGCCAAATATTTTTAAATCAAAAGATTCATTGCCAGACATTGATTACTTCTCAGTGAACTTAAATAAACCTATAATTAAAGATATTGCGTCTGTTACAAATGATCTCAAACAACAAGCTTTGATTTGCTCTCTCAATTTGTATGAAAAAAATGCAATGCCACTAAGTCATGTTATCGAAATATAAAATATGTTTTCAACGCTTTTGACAAATATATCTACTGCTATAGAATGACAGTTAAAGGAGAATAATGTAATGATAACTAGTAACTTAAAATGTTTATTAAACTTTTGTAAAAGCCCATTTGAAGAAAACCGCACTGAGCACAGAATGCTTACTAGATTACAAAATTTAAGTTTATATAAATAGCCCACTTCTTACATTATTGATGAAGAAGTTTCAGATATTATTACTAATGGAAATCCAACGTTGGGTCCAAAGATATCCAAAGTTTTTGTAATGCCATTATGTTTTGTATTTAAATCAATTTTTGGAATCCCCAATCTCTTAAAATTAACACTTAAAAATATAAAAAAAAAAAGAGTTGTTATCAGAAAGTATATCAAACTTTACCGCTGGCGAATTATATAAAAAAAGAGATGTTTGATACAGACTTAGACAGAAATATTTTATACTTTGACGATTTTCAGATTAATAATCCTCTCGGCAGCCAAGTATCCGTATGTGCTTCTTATATAAGCTTCCCCCTTATGCCAGAGCACTAAGTATCGAAATTGGAATATATTTTTCCTGCCGCATTTGTTTCAACATCAAACTTGAAGACAATTGGCAATGAAAAACAAGTGGAAACGCTGCAGTCGGACGCAACCGGCTGCGGTATACTCGATACCAGTATTAAAACCCGTAAAAACAGGCCTGATTGCAAAGGGTAACGATTCTCCGATGCAGATGGGGATTTCACCAGCTGTCTTCGTTGCAACTTTGGTGACTCTAGCTCAAAGTTTGTGAAGGCTGGGGAAAGGGGGGCTGATGCAGATTTTTGTGGAATGTCAATTGCTATCTTCAAACCAAATTTGTTGGCTCTAGGTCAAAGTTTGTAAAAGGTCTGGAAAGGGGGGCTTGGGGGCGGTATGGTCTGGCGTGGCATCCAAATTTTTGCAGCAGATCTATGTGGAATGTCAATTGCCATCTTCATACCAAATTTTGTGAATATAGCTCAAAGTTTGTAAAATGTGGGAGAGGGGGGCTGGGGGCCGTATGGGTGGGTTTGGCATCCAAATTTTTGATGTAGATCTCTGTGGAATGTCAATTGCTATCTTCATACCAAATTTGGGGACTCTAGCTCGAAGTTTGTAAGAAGTAGGGAGAGGGGGGCTGGGGGCGGTATGGGTGGAATTGCATGCAAATATTTGATACAGCTCTTTGTAGAATGTCAATTGCTATTTTCATACCAAATTTGGTGACTCTAGCTCAAAGTTTATAAAAGTGGGGAGAGGGAGGCTGGGGGCAGTATGGATGGGCGTGGCTTTCAAAATTTTGATGCAGATCCATGTGGGATGTCAATTGCTATATTCATACCAAATTTGGCGACTCTAGCTCGACGTTTGTTTAAAGTGGGGAAAGGGGGGCTGGGGGCGGTAAGGGTGAAATTGCATCAAAATGTTTGATGCAGATCCATGTGGAATATCAATTACTACCTAAGTACAAAATTTGGTGACTCAAGCTCATAGTTTGTTTAAGGTGGGAAAAGGGGGGCGGAATGATTGGGCGTGGCTCCAAATCTTTGGTGCAGATTTTTGGGGGTCGTTGCCATTAATCTTCCTACCAAATTTGCTGGCTCTAGCTTCACAACTCTGGAAGATACACGCATTCCCGTTTTTGACGATAAGTTGGGGTGGATGCCACCAAATTTGATGGCTATGGCTCAAAAACTGTGGGAGATATAGGCTTTTTTGATTTTAAAATTCGGGGGGCTGGGGGCGGAATGGGTGGGCGAGGCTCCAAAATTTTTGATGCAGTTTTTTGGGGGTTGATAGTAGCTATCTTCTTATAAGGATGTGCGAAATATGTGGATTTATCGGTTTTGAGTTATCGATCTTATCGATTTGCCAGCCCCCCAGTTATCGTAGAGCCCCAATCTTGACACTTTAATTAACTATCCCATAGATAAAGAGAATTGGAAAGTTTCAAGTCTCCAGCTTGAAGGGTGTGGAAAAAAGTTGCGTTCATACAGACGGACAGACAGACAGACGGACAGACGGACAGAAGGACAGACACCATGACGGACATTGCACAAACTCAATATACTCTTTGCCTTTGGTATCGAGTATAATCATTTTATCAATTGATACAAAACCTTAAGCATTTGCATGATGGCATTAGTATAAAGGAAGGCAGTTCTATTAAGAAGGTTCATTTTGTTTTGGGCTTAGTTGTAGGCGACAATTTGGCTTGTTTATTTTCCTGTTCGACTGTTCCTGCAAATGATCGACCAGCACCAAAAATTATGTTTGACTGCCTTGAAGTATTTGGGGTGTTCAACAGCTCCGTTTCATCGTTTCATGTTTCAAAGTTGAAACGATTAACTCGTGAACGGCATTTTGGGTGTCAATGCGTTTCATGTTTGTGCAGTCAGCTGTTGTTTGTTTACATTTCATATTCTTCAATTTTTGTCACTGTTGCTGCTTACTGCGGCTATACTTTATTTGTAAAAAATGCCATTTAAAAGTGCTAAAGATATGCTATGCGATGCTTTAGCAAAGCAAGTTATTAGATAAATAGAGGATATTGAGTGTGAGAAGAGCTCGTTGTTTGAATTAGTTGCTCAATCACATGCTTTTAACATTTGGCGGCCATTTATCATATGTGTTCATACTATTTTGCACAAAAATACACCAAATATACTAAAAAGTACTGAGCATCGATAGCAAATATCGACTAAATATCGTGCTCTTCCCATCTTTACTTTGTTGAAACTTGAAACACTTTTTTTATACATAGGCTGGGGTGTTTCAACGTTTCAAGAAATTTTCTATGTATGTTGTTGTTGCGGGACGTTTCATCTTTGAAACGTGAAACGATGAAACGAGCTGTTGAACACCCAACCTATTTTAGGCTTTGTGCAGTCATTTAATACCTAACGGTTTTGTCGTGCATGCAAAAGGACAGAGGAAGAAATGCAATACGATAGAGAAGAACATAAAATTTTTTTGAGAAATGAGAATTCATACAAAAAATATGTTTTGGAATGTAACTACATATAAAGAATCAGGGATTTAATCTCCATCTGTTTTTATCGATTTACCAGGCTTTTTATACCCTTAACCCATAAAATGGGTAAATAAGGGTATAGTGGTTTTGTGCAAAAGTATGTAAAGGCAGAAGGAAGCATCTCCGACCCCATTAAGTATATATATTCTTGATCAGCATCAACAGCCGAGACGATATAGCCATGTCCGTCTGTCCGTCTGTCTATTTGTCTGTCTGTATGAACGCGTGGATCTCAGAGACTACAAGAGCTAGAGACATCTGATTTTGTATTTAAGTTCTCCTATACTATGAGCAGAACAAGTTTGCTTCAAATTATCGATAACTATTCTGGTTTCTGATTTACAAATGATATCGATAACAATAAAATATCGAATTTTGAAAATCTAGAATGAGGGTTGACGTAATGGGTAATGATAGAACTTTTCTGAAAATTTCGTCCAAATCGGTTAAGAAACACCGGAGATATTGAACTTAATTGATTGAAGCTAAGTCAGGATACCCAAAGTCTTATAAAATGTAATATATTTATTGCAACTGAGTTCAGGGTATCTTCTAGTCGGGCTCTACCGACTAGAGCCTTCTTACTTGTTTATATATAAATTTAATGTATCGGATCAAAAACACAGTTAGTTTCTATTACGACACAGTTATCTTCATTAGTTAATTCGGCAAGCCTGGTTGACTTCAGGCGTAGTTGGCTCGACTCTAACTCGAAAATTGTAAAAAGTGGGTAGAGGGGGGCTGGGGCGGAATGGGTGGAATTGCATCCAAATATTTGATACAGATCTCTGTGGAATGTCAATTGCTATCTTCATAGCAAATGTGCTAATATGCTTATTCCGTTGTTGGTAGTATATGTTGTTGCAGTGCGAATACTTTCCCATGCCTGTCTCACCGAAATAAAGTCAAAATGCTTTTTGTCTGTCAACCTTCAAAGGCATGGTCGCGACTCGACAGATTTAATAAGCAAAATCTTCCCCTCGTGACTAAAATTTTCCACTTGTTTTTTGGTTTTTATTTCCATTATTATTTATAAGTTTTTTAAGCGTTTTATAAAATGTGGTTGCTGGACTGGGCACAAAAATAAATATGAATTCGTATTTCCTGCGCCCAGCGCCAGTGTGTACATATTGTATAAATCGATACTTTCGATAAGGAGTTTAGTATTTTTTGCTACGTTGCTAGATACCTAGAACACACGAAGCCAACAAAAAACAAGCGGAAACGTTGCAGTCGGACGCAACCGACTGCGGTATACTCGATACCAGTATTAAAAATTTTGATGCCCATCCATGTGGGATGTCAATTGCTATCTTCATACCAAATTTGGTGACTCTAGCTCAAAGTTTGTAAAAGTGGGGAAAGGGGGCTGGGGGCGGTATGGTTGGGCGTGGTATTCAAATTTTTGGTGCCGATCTATGTGGGATGTCAATTGCTATCTTCATACCAAATTTGGTGACTCTAGCTCGAAGTGTGTATAAAGTGTGGAAAGGGGGGCTGCGGGCGGTATGGTTGGGCGTGGCATCCAAATTTTTGCTGCAGATCCTTGTGGAATGTCAAATGCTACCTTCATAACAAATTTGGTGACTCTAGCTCGAAGTTTGTATAAAGTGGGGAAAGGGGGGCTGCGGGCGGTATGGTTGGGCGTGGCATCCAAATTTTTGCTGCAGATCCTTGTGGAATGTCAAATGCTACCTTCATACCAAATTTGGTGACTCTAGCTCGAAGTTTGTATAAAGTGTGGAAAGGGGGGCTGCGGGCGGTATGGTTGGGCGTGGCATTCAAATTTTTGCTGCAGATCCTTGTGGAATGTCAAATGCTACCTTCATAACAAATTTGGTGATTCTAGCTCAAAGTTTGTATAAAGTGGGGAAAGGGGGGCTGCGGGCGGTATGGTTGGGCGTGGCATCCAAATTTTTGCTGCAGATCCTTGTGGAATGTCAAATTCTACCTTCATAACAAATTTGGTGACTCTAGCTCAAAGTTTGTAAAAGTGGGGAAGGGGGACTGGGGGCGGTATGGTTGGGCGTGGCATTTAAATTATTGGTGCAGATCTATGTGGAATGTCAATTGCTATCTTCATACCAAATTTGGTGACTCTAGCTCGAAGTTTGTATAAAGTGGGGAAAGGGGGGCTGCGGGCGGTATGGTTGGGCGTGGCATCCAAATTTTTGCTGCAGATCCTTGTGGAATGTCAAATGCTACCTTCATACCAAATTTGGTGACTCTAGTTCGAAGCATGTAAAAGGTGGTGAAAGGAGGGCTATGGGGCTTGGGGCGGTATGGGTGGGCGTGGCATTCAAATTTTTGCTGCCGATCCATGTGGGATGTCAAATGCTCTCTTCATACCAAATTTGGTGACTCTAGCTCAAAGTTTGTAAAAGTGGGGAAAGGGGGCTGGGGGCGGTATGGTTGGGCGTGGTATTCAAATTTTTGGTGCCGATCTATGTGGGATGTCAATTGCTATCTTCATACCAAATTTGGTGACTCTAGCTCGAAGTGTGTATATAGTGTGGAAAGGGGGGCTGCGGGCGGTATGGTTGGGCGTGGCATCCAAATTTTTGCTGCAGATCCTTGTGGAATGTCAAATGCTACCTTCATAACAAATTTGGTGACTCAAGCTCGAAGTTTATAAAAGTGGGGAGAGGGAGGCTGGGGGCAGTATGGATGGGCGTGGCTTTCAAAATTTTGATGCAGATCCATGTGGGATGTCAATTGCTATCTTCATACCAAATTTGGCGACTCTAGCTCGACGTTTGTTTAAAGTGTGGAAAGGGGGGCTGGGGGCGGTAAGGGTGAAATTGCATCAAAATTTTTGATGCAGATCCATGTGGAATATCAATTACTACCTAAGTACAAAATTTGGTGACTCAAGCTCATAGTTTGTTTAAGGTGGGAAATGGGGGGCGGAATGATTGGGCGTGGCTCCAAATCTTTGGTGCAGATTTTTGGGGGTCGTTGCCATTAATCTTCCTACCAAATTTGCTGGCTCTAGCTTCACAACTCTGGAAGATACACGCATTCCCGTTTTTGACGATAAGTTGGGGTGGATGCCACCAAATTTGATGGCTATGGCTCAAAAACTGTGGGAGATATAGGCTTTTTTGATTTTAAAATTCGGGGGGCTGGGGGCGGAATGGGTGGGCGAGGCTCCAAAATTTTTGATGCAGTTTTTTGGGGGTTGATAGTAGCTATCTTCTTATAAGGATGTGCGAAATATGTGGATTTATCGGTTTTGAGTTATCGATCTTATCGATTTGCCAGCCCCCCAGTTATCGTAGAGCCCCAATCTTGACACTTTAATTAACTATCCCATAGATAAAGAGAATTGGAAAGTTTCAAGTCTCCAGCTTGAAGGGTGTGGAAAAAAGTTGCGTTCATACAGACGGACAGACAGACAGACGGACAGACGGACAGAAGGACAGACACCATGACGGACATTGCACAAACTCAATATACTCTTTGCCTTTGGTATCGAGTATAATCATTTTATCAATTGATACAAAACCTTAAGCATTTGCATGATGGCATTAGTATAAAGGAAGGCAGTTCTATTAAGAAGGTTCATTTTGTTTTGGGCTTAGTTGTAGGCGACAATTTGGCTTGTTTATTTTCCTGTTCGACTGTTCCTGCAAATGATCGACCAGCACCAAAAATTATGTTTGACTGCCTTGAAGTATTTGGGGTGTTCAACAGCTCCGTTTCATCGTTTCATGTTTCAAAGTTGAAACGATTAACTCGTGAACGGCATTTTGGGTGTCAATGCGTTTCATGTTTGTGCAGTCAGCTGTTGTTTGTTTACATTTCATATTCTTCAATTTTTGTCACTGTTGCTGTTTACTGCGGCTATACTTTATTTGTAAAAAATGCCATTTAAAAGTGCTAAAGATATGCTATGCGATGCTTTAGCAAAGCAAGTTATTAGATAAATAGAGGATATTGAGTGTGAGAAGAGCTCGTTGTTTGAATTAGTTGCTCAATCACATGCTTTTAACATTTGGCGGCCATTTATCATATGTGTTCATACTATTTTGCACAAAAATACACCAAATATACTAAAAAGTACTGAGCATCGATAGCAAATATCGACTAAATATCGTGCTCTTCCCATCTTTACTTTGTTGAAACTTGAAACACTTTTTTTATACATAGGCTGGGGTGTTTCAACGTTTCAAGAAATTTTCTATGTATGTTGTTGTTGCGGGACGTTTCATCTTTGAAACGTGAAACGATGAAACGAGCTGTTGAACACCCAACCTATTTTAGGCTTTGTGCAGTCATTTAATACCTAACGGTTTTGTCGTGCATGCAAAAGGACAGAGGAAGAAATGCAATACGATAGAGAAGAACATAAAATTTTTTTGAGAAATGAGAATTCATACAAAAATATGTTTTGGAATGTAACTACATATAAAGAATCAGGGATTTAATCTCCATCTGTTTTTATCGATTTACCAGGCTTTTTATACCCTTAACCCATAAAATGGGTAAATAAGGGTATAGTGGTTTTGTGCAAAAGTATGTAAAGGCAGAAGGAAGCATCTCCGACCCCATTAAGTATATATATTCTTGATCAGCATCAACAGCCGAGACGATATAGCCATGTCCGTCTGTCCGTCTGTCTATTTGTCTGTCTGTATGAACGCGTGGATCTCAGAGACTACAAGAGCTAGAGACTTCTGATTTTGTATTTAAGTTCTCCTATACTATGAGCAGAACAAGTTTGCTTCAAATTATCGATAACTATTCTGGTTTCTGATTTACAAATGATATCGATAACAATAAAATATCGAATTTTGAAAATCTAGAATGAGGGTTGACGTAATGGGTAATGATAGAACTTTTCTGAAAATTTCGTCCAAATCGGTTAAGAAACACCGGAGATATTGAACTTAATTGATTGAAGCTAAGTCAGGATACCCAAAGTCTTATAAATGTAATATATTTATTGCAACTGAGTTCAGGGTATCTTCTAGTCGGGCTCTACCGACTAGAGCCTTCTTACTTGTTTATATATAAATTTAATGTATCGGATCAAAAACACAGTTAGTTTCTATTACGACACAGTTATCTTCATTAGTTAATTCGGCAAGCCTGGTTGACTTCAGGCGTAGTTGGCTCGACTCTAACTCGAAAATTGTAAAAAGTGGGTAGAGGGGGGCTGGGGCGGAATGGGTGGAATTGCATCCAAATATTTGATACAGATCTCTGTGGAATGTCAATTGCTATCTTCATAGCAAATGTGCTAATATGCTTATTCCGTTGTTGGTAGTATATGTTGTTGCAGTGCGAATACTTTCCCATGCCTGTCTCACCGAAATAAAGTCAAAATGCTTTTTGTCTGTCAACCTTCAAAGGCATGGTCGCGACTCGACAGATTTAATAAGCAAAATCTTCCCCTCGTGACTAAAATTTTCCACTTGTCTTTTGGTTTTTCTTTCCATTATTATTTATAAGTTTTTTAAGCGTTTTATAAAATGTGGTTGCTGGACTGGGCACAAAAATAAATATGAATTCGTATTTCCTGCGCCCAGCGCCAGTGTGTACATATTGTATAAATCGATACTATCGATAAGGAGTTTAGTATTTTTTGCTACGTTGCTAGATACCTAGAACACACGAAGCCAACAAAAAACAAGTGGAAACGTTGCAGTCGGACGCAACCGACTGCGGTATACTCGATACCAGTATTAAAAATTTTGATGCCCATCCATGTGGGATGTCAATTGCTATCTTCATACCAAATTTGGTGACTCTAGCTCAAAGTTTGTAAAAGTGGGGAAAGGGGGCTGGGGCGGTATGGTTGGGCGTGGTATTCAAATTTTTGGTGCCGATCTATGTGGGATGTCAATTGCTATCTTCATACCAAATTTGGTGACTCTAGCTCGAAGTGTGTATAAAGTGTGGAAAGGGGGGCTGCGGGCGGTATGGTTGGGCGTGGCATCCAAATTTTTGCTGCAGATCCTTGTGGAATGTCAAATGCTACCTTCATAACAAATTTGGTGACTCTAGCTCGAAGTTTGTATAAAGTGGGGAAAGGGGGGCTGCGGGCGGTATGGTTGGGCGTGGCATCCAAATTTTTGCTGCAGATCCTTGTGGAATGTCAAATGCTACCTTCATACCAAATTTGGTGACTCTAGCTCGAAGTTTGTATAAAGTGCGGAAAGGGGGGCTGCGGGCGGTATGGTTGGGCGTGGCATTCAAATTTTTGCTGCAGATCCTTGTGGAATGTCAAATGCTACCTTCATAACAAATTTGGTGATTCTAGCTCAAAGTTTGTATAAAGTGGGGAAAGGGGGGCTGCGGGCGGTATGGTTGGGCGTGGCATCCAAATTTTTGCTGCAGATCCTTGTGGAATGTCAAATGCTACCTTCATAACAAATTTGGTGACTCTAGCTCAAAGTTTGTAAAAGTGGGGAAGGGGGACTGGGGGCGGTATGGTTGGGCGTGGCATTTAAATTATTGGTGCAGATCTATGTGGAATGTCAATTGCTATCTTCATACCAAATTTGGTGACTCTAGCTCGAAGTTTGTATAAAGTGGGGAAAGGGGGGCTGCGGGCGGTATGGTTGGGCGTGGCATCCAAATTTTTGCTGCAGATCCTTGTGGAATGTCAAATGCTACCTTCATACCAAATTTGGTGACTCTAGTTCGAAGCATGTAAAAGGTGGTGAAAGGAGGGCTATGGGGCTTGGGGCGGTATGGGTGGGCGTGGCATTCAAATTTTTGCTGCCGATCCATGTGGGATGTCAAATGCTCTCTTCATACCAAATTTGGTGACTCTAGCTCAAAGTTTGTAAAAGTGGGGAAAGGGGGCTGGGGGCGGTATGGTTGGGCGTGGTATTCAAATTTTTGGTGCCGATCTATGTGGGATGTCAATTGCTATCTTCATACCAAATTTGGTGACTCTAGCTCGAAGTGTGTATATAGTGTGGAAAGGGGGGCTGCGGGCGGTATGGTTGGGCGTGGCATCCAAATTTTTGCTGCAGATCCTTGTGGAATGTCAAATGCTACCTTCATAACAAATTTGGTGACTCTAGCTCGAAGTTTGTATAAAGTGGGGAAAGGAGGCTGCGGGCGGTATGGTTGGGCGTGGCATCCAAATTTTTGCTGCAGATCCTTGTGGAATGTCAAATGCTACCTTCATACCAAATTTGGTGACTCTAGCTCGAAGTTTGTATAAAGTGCGGAAAGGGGGGCTGCGGGCGGTATGGTTGGGCGTGGTATTCAAATTTTTGCTGCAGATCCTTGTGGAATGTCAAATGCTACCTTCATAACAAATTTGGTGATTCTAGCTCAAAGTTTGTATAAAGTGGGGAAAGGGGGGCTGCGGGCGGTATGGTTGGGCGTGGCATCCAAATTTTTGCTGCAGATCCTTGTGGAATGTCAAATGCTACCTTCATAACAAATTGGTGACTCTAGCTCAAAGTTTGTAAAAGTGGGGAAAGGGGGGCTAGGGGCGGTATGGTTGGGCGTGGTATTCAAATTTTTGGTGCCGATCTATGTGGGATGTCAATTGCTATCTTCATACCAAATTTGGTGACTCTAGCTCGAAGTTTGTATAAAGTGGGGAAAGGGGGGCTGCGGGCGGTATGGTTGGTCGTGGCATCCAAATTTTTGCTGCAGATCCTTGTGGAATGTCAAATGCTACCTTCATACCAAATTTGGTGACTCTAGCTCGAAGTTTGTATAAAGTGGGGAAAGGGGGGCTGCGGGCGGTATGGTTGGGCGTGGCATCCAAATTTTTGCTGCAGATCCTTGTGGAATGTCAAATGCTACCTTCATAACAAATTTGGTGACTCTAGCTCAAAATTTGTAAAAGTGGGGAAAGAGGGGCTGGGGGCGGTATGGTTGGGCGTGGCATCCAAATTTTTGGTGCAGATCCTTGTGGAATGTCAAATGCTACCTTCATACCAAATTTGGTGACTCTAGCTCGAAGCATGTAAAAGGTGGTGAAAGGGGGGCTATGGAACTTGGGGCGGTATGGGTGGGCGTGGCTTTCAAACTTTTGCTGCCGATCCATGTGGGATGTCAATTGCTATCTTCATACCAAATTTGGTGACTCTAGCTCGAAGTGTGTATATAGTGTGGAAAGGGGGGCTGCGGGCGGTATGGTTGGGCGTGGCATCCAAATTTTTGCTGCAGATCCTTGTGGAATGTCAAATGCTACCTTCATAACAAATTTGGTGACTCTAGCTCGAAGTTTGTATAAAGTGGGGAAAGGGAGGCTGCGGGCGGTATGGTTGGGCGTGGCATCCAAATTTTTGCTGCAGATCCTTGTGGAATGTCAAATGCTACCTTCATACCAAATTTGGTGACTCTAGCTCGAAGTTTGTATAAAGTGCGGAAAGGGGGGCTGCGGGCGGTATGGTTGGGCGTGGTATTCAAATTTTTGCTGCAGATCCTTGTGGAATGTCAAATGCTACCTTCATAACAAATTTGGTGATTCTAGCTCAAAGTTTGTATAAGGTGGGGAAAGGGGGGCTGCGGGCGGTATGGTTGGGCGTGGCATCCAAATTTTTGCTGCAGATCCTTGTGGAATGTCAAATGCTACCTTCATAACAAATTTGGTGACTCTAGCTCAAAGTTTGTAAAAGTGGGGAAAGGGGGGCTAGGGGCGGTATGGTTGGGCGTGGTATTCAAATTTTTGGTGCCGATCTATGTGGGATGTCAATTGCTATCTTCATACCAAATTTGGTGACTCTAGCTCGAAGTTTGTATAAAGTGGGGAAAGGGGGGCTGCGGGCGGTATGGTTGGGCGTGGCATCCAAATTTTTGGTGCAGATCCTTGTGGAATGTCAAATGCTACCTTCATACCAAATTTGGTGACTCTAGCTCGAAGCATGTAAAAGGTGGTGAAAGGGGGGCTATGGAACTTGGGGCGGTATGGGTGGGCGTGGCTTTCAAATTTTTGCTGCCGATCCATGTGGGATGTCAATTGCTATCTTCATACCAAATTTGGTGACTCTAGCTCGAAGTTTGTATAAAGTGGGGAAAGGGGGGCTGCGGGCGGTATGGTTGGGCGTGGCATCCAAATTTTTGCTGCAGATCCTTGAGGAATGTCAAATGCTACCTTCATACCAAATTTGGTGACTCTAGCTCGAAGCATGTAAAAGGTGGTGAAAGGGGGGCTATGGGGCTTGGGGCGGTATGGTTGGGCGTGGCTTTCAAATTTTTGCTGCCGATCCATGTGGGATGTCAATTGCTCTCTTCATACCAAATTTGGTGACTCTAGCTCGAAGTTTGTATAAAGTGGGGAAAGGGGGGCTGGGGGCGGTATGGTTGGGCGTGGCATCCCAATTTTTTCTGCAGATCCTTGTGGAATATCAAATGCTACCTTCATAACAAATTTGGTGACTCTAGCTCAAAGTTTGTATAAAGTGGGGAAAGGGGGGCTGCGGGCGGTATGGTTGGGCGTGGCATTCAAATTTTTGCTGCAGATCCATGTGGGATGTCAAATGCTACCTTCATAACAAATTTGGTGACTCTAGCTCGAAGTTTGTATAAAGTGGGGAAAGGGGGCTGGGGGCGGTATGGTTGGGCGTGGCTTTCAAATTTTTGCTGCAGATCCTTGTGGAATGTCAAATGCTACCTTCATACCAAATTTGGTGACTCTAGCTCGAAGTTTGTATAAAGTGCGGAAAGGGGGGCTGCGGGCGGTATGGTTGGGCGTGGCATTCAAATTTTTGCTGCAGATCCTTGTGGAATGTCAAATGCTACCTTCATAACAAATTTGGTGATTCTAGCTCAAAGTTTGTATAAAGTGGGGAAAGGGGGGCTGCGGGCGGTATGGTTGGGCGTGGCATCCAAATTTTTGCTGCAGATCCTTGTGGAATGTCAAATGCTACCTTCATAACAAATTTGGTGACTCTAGCTCAAAGTTTGTAAAAGTGGGGAAAGGGGGGCTAGGGGCGGTATGGTTGGGCGTGGTATTCAAATTTTTGCTGCCGATCCTTGTGGAATGTCAAATGCTACCTTCATACCAAATTTGGTGACTCTAGCTCGAAGTTTGTATAAAGTGGGGAAAGGGGGGCTGCGGGCGGTATGGTTGGGCGTGGCATCCAAATTTTTGCTGCAGATCCTTGTGGAATGTCAAATGCTACCTTCATACCAAATTTGGTGACTCTAGCTCGAAGTTTGTATAAGGTGGGGAAAGGGGGGCTGCGGGCGGTATGGTTGGGCGTGGCATCCAAATTTTTGCTGCAGATCCTTGTGGAATGTCAAATGCTACCTTCATAACAAATTTGGTGACTCTAGCTCAAAGTTTGTAAAAGTGGGGAAAGGGGGGCTAGGGGCGGTATGGTTGGGCGTGGTATTCAAATTTTTGGTGCCGATCTATGTGGGATGTCAATTGCTATCTTCATACCAAATTTGGTGACTCTAGCTCGAAGTTTGTATAAAGTGGGGAAAGGGGGGCTGCGGGCGGTATGGTTGGGCGTGGCATCCAAATTTTTGGTGCAGATCCTTGTGGAATGTCAAATGCTACCTTCATACCAAATTTGGTGACTCTAGCTCGAAGCATGTAAAAGGTGGTGAAAGGGGGGCTATGGAACTTGGGGCGGTATGGGTGGGCGTGGCTTTCAAATTTTTGCTGCCGATCCATGTGGGATGTCAATTGCTATCTTCATACCAAATTTGGTGACTCTAGCTCGAAGTTTGTATAAAGTGGGGAAAGGGGGGCTGCGGGCGGTATGGTTGGGCGTGGCATCCAAATTTTTGCTGCAGATCCTTGAGGAATGTCAAATGCTACCTTCATACCAAATTTGGTGACTCTAGCTCGAAGCATGTAAAAGGTGGTGAAAGGGGGGCTATGGGGCTTGGGGCGGTATGGTTGGGCGTGGCTTTCAAATTTTTGCTGCCGATCCATGTGGGATGTCAATTGCTCTCTTCATACCAAATTTGGTGACTCTAGCTCGAAGTTTGTATAAAGTGGGGAAAGGGGGGCTGGGGGCGGTATGGTTGGGCGTGGCATCCCAATTTTTTCTGCAGATCCTTGTGGAATATCAAATGCTACCTTCATAACAAATTTGGTGACTCTAGCTCAAAGTTTGTATAAAGTGGGGAAAGGGGGGCTGCGGGCGGTATGGTTGGGCGTGGCTTCAAATTTTTGCTGCAGATCCATGTGGGATGTCAAATGCTACCTTCATACCAAATTTGGTGACTCTAGCTCGAAGTTTGTATAAAGTGGGGAAAGGGGGCTGGGGGCGGTATGGTTGGGCGTGGCTTTCAAATTTTTGCTGCAGATCCTTGTGGAATGTCAAATGCTACCTTCATACCAAATTTGGTGACTCTAGCTCGAAGTTTGTATAAAGTGCGGAAAGGGGGGCTGCGGGCGGTATGGTTGGGCGTGGCATTCAAATTTTTGCTGCAGATCCTTGTGGATGTCAAATGCTACCTTCATAACAAATTTGGTGACTCTAGCTCGAAGTTTGTATAAAGTGGGGAAAGGGGGGCTGCGGGCGGTATGGTTGGGCGTGGCATCCAAATTTTTGCTGCAGATCCTTGTGGAATGTCAAATGCTACCTTCATAACAAATTTGGTGACTCTAGCTCAAAGTTTGTAAAAGTGGGGAAAGGGGGGCTGGGGCGGTATGGTTGGGCGTGGTATTCAAATTTTTGGTGCCGATCTATGTGGGATGTCAATTGCTATCTTCATACCAAATTTGGTGACTCTAGCTCGAAGTTTGTATAAAGTGGGGAAAGGGGGGCTGCGGGCGGTATGGTTGGTCGTGGCATCCAAATTTTTGCTGCAGATCCTTGTGGAATGTCAAATGCTACCTTCATACCAAATTTGGTGACTCTAGCTCGAAGTTTGTATAAAGTGGGGAAAGGGGGGCTGCGGGCGGTATGGTTGGGCGTGGCATCCAAATTTTTGCTGCAGATCCTTGTGGAATGTCAAATGCTACCTTCATAACAAATTTGGTGACTCTAGCTCAAAATTTGTAAAAGTGGGGAAAGGGGGGCTGGGGGCGGTATGGTTGGGCATGGTATTCAAATTTTTGGTGCCGATCTATGTGGGATATCAATTGCTATCTTCATACCAAATTTGGTGACTCTAGCTCGAAGTTTGTATAAAGTGGGAAAGGGGGGCTGCGGGCGGTATGGTTGGGCGTGGCATCCAAATTTTTGGTGCAGATCCTTGTGGAATGTCAAATGCTACCTTCATACCAAATTTGGTGACTCTAGCTCGAAGCATGTAGAAGGTGGTGAAAGGGGGGCTATGGAACTTGGGGCGGTATGGGTGGGCGTGGCTTTCAAATTTTTGGTGCCGATCTATGTGGGATGTCAATTGCTATCTTCATACCAAATTTGGTGACTCTAGCTCGAAGTTTGTATAAAGTGGGGAAAGGGGGGCTGCGGGCGGTATGGTTGGGCGTGGCATCCAAATTTTTGGTGCAGATCCTTGTGGAATGTCAAATGCTACCTTCATACCAAATTTGGTGACTCTAGCTCGAAGCATGTAAAAGGTGGTGAAAGGGGGCTATGGACTTGGGGCGGTATGGGTGGGCGTGGCTTTCAAATTTTTGCTGCCGATCCATGTGGGATGTCAATTGCTATCTTCATACCAAATTTGGTGACTCTAGCTCGAAGTTTGTATAAAGTGGGGAAAGGGGGGCTGCGGGCGGTATGGTTGGGCGTGGCATCCAAATTTTTGCTGCAGATCCTTGTGGAATGTCAAATGCTACCTTCATACCAAATTTGGTGACTCTAGCTCGAAGCATGTAAAAGGTGGGGAAAGGGGGGCTGCGGGCGGTATGGTTGGGCGTGGCTTTCAAATTTTTGCTGCCGATCCATGTGGGATGTCAATTGCTCTCTTCATACCAAATTTGGTGACTCTAGCTCGAAGTTTGTATAAAGTGGGGAAAGGGGGGCTGGGGGCGGTATGGTTGGGCGTGGCATCCCAATTTTTTCTGCAGATCCTTGTGGAATGTCAAATGCTACCTTCATAACAAATTTGGTGACTCTAGCTCAAAGTTTGTAAAAGTGGGGAAAGGGGGGCTGCGGGCGGTATGGGTGGGCGTGGCATTCAAATTTTTGCTGCCGATCCATGTGGGATGTCAAATGCTATCTTCATACCAAATTTGGTGACTCTAGCTCGAAGTTTGTATAAAGTGGGGAAAGGGGGGCTGCGGGCGGTATGGTTGGGCGTGGCATTCAAATTTTTGCTGCAGATCCATGTGGGATGTCAAATGCTACCTTCATAACAAATTTGGTGACTCTAGCTCGAAGTTTGTATAAAGTGGGGAAAGGGGGGCTGCGGGCGGTATGGTTGGGCGTGGCATTCAAATTTTTGCTGCAGATCCTTGTGGAATGTCAAATGCTACCTTCATACCAAATTTGGTGACTCTAGCTCGAAGTTTGTATAAAGTGCGGAAAGGGGGGCTGCGGGCGGTATGGTTGGGCGTGGCATTCAAATTTTTGCTGCAGATCCTTGTGGAATGTCAAATGCTACCTTCATAACAAATTTGGTGACTCTAGCTCAAAGTTTGTATAAAGTGGGGAAAGGGGGGCTGCGGGCGGTATGGTTGGGCGTGGCATCCAAATTTTTGCTGCAGATCCTTGTGGAATGTCAAATGCTACCTTCATAACAAATTTGGTGACTCTAGCTCAAAGTTTGTAAAAGTGGGGAAAGGGGGCTGGGGGCGGTATGGTTGGGCGTGGTATTCAAATTTTTGGTGCCGATCTATGTGGGATGTCAATTGCTATCTTCATACCAAATTTGGTGACTCTAGCTCGAAGTTTGTATAAAGTGGGGAAAGGGGGGCTGCGGGCGGTATGGTTGGTCGTGGCATCCAAATTTTTGCTGCAGATCCTTGTGGAATGTCAAATGCTACCTTCATACCAAATTTGGTGACTCTAGCTCGAAGTTTGTATAAAGTGGGGAAAGGGGGGCTGCGGGCGGTATGGTTGGGCGTGGCATCCAAATTTTTGCTGCAGATCCTTGTGGAATGTCAAATGCTACCTTCATAACAAATTTGGTGACTCTAGCTCAAAGTTTGTAAAAGTGGGGAAAGGGGGGCTGGGGCGGTATGGTTGGGCGTGGTATTCAAATTTTTGGTGCCGATCTATGTGGGATGTCAATTGCTATCTTCATACCAAATTTGGTGACTCTAGCTCGAAGTTTGTATAAAGTGGGGAAAGGGGGCTGCGGGCGGTATGGTTGGGCGTGGCATCCAAATTTTTGGTGCAGATCCTTGTGGAATGTCAAATGCTACCTTCATACCAAATTTGGTGACTCTAGCTCGAAGCTTGTATAAAGTGGTGAAAGGGGGCTGGCTGGGGCGGTATGGTTGGGCGTGGCATTCAAATTTTTGCTGCCGATCCATGTGGGATGTCAATTGCTATCTTCATACCAAATTTGGTGACTCTAGCTCGAAGTTTGTATAAAGTGGGGAAAGGGGGGCTGCGGGCGGTATGGTTGGGCGTGGCATCCAAATTTTTGCTGCAGATCCTTGTGGAATGTCAAATGCTACCTTCATACCAAATTTGGTGACTCTAGCTCGAAGCTTGTAAAAGGTGGTGAAAGGGGGGCTGGCTGGGGCGGTATGGTTGGGCGTGGCTTTCAAATTTTTGCTGCCGATCCATGTGGGATGTCAATTGCTCTCTTCATACCAAATTTGGTGACTCTAGCTCGAAGTTTGTATAAGTGGGGAAAGGGGGGCTGGGGGCGGTATGGTTGGGCGTGGCATCCAAATTTTTGCTGCAGATCCTTGTGGAATGTCAAATGCTACCTTCATAACAAATTTGGTGACTCTAGCTCGAAGTTTGTAAAAGTGGGGAAAGGGGGCTGCGGGCGGTATGGTTGGGCGTGGCATCCAAATTTTTGCTGCCGATCCATGTGGGATGTCAAATGCTCTCTTCATACCAAATTTGGTGACTCTAGCTCAAAGTTTGTAAAAGTGGGGAAAGGGGGCTGCGGGCGGTATGGTTGGGCGTGGTATTCAAATTTTTGGTGCCGATCTATGTGGGATGTCAATTGCTATCTTCATACCAAATTTGGTGACTCTAGCTCGAAGTTTGTAAAAGTGGTGAAAGGGGGGCTGGGCGGGCGGTATGGTTGGGCGTGGCATTCAAATTTTTGCTGCCGATCCATGTGGGATGTCAATGCTCTCTTCATACCAAATTTGGTGACTCTAGCTCGAAGTTTGTATAAGTGGGAAAGGGGGGCTGCGGGCGGTATGGTTGGGCGTGGCATCCAAATTTTTGCTGCAGATCCTTGTGGAATGTCAAATGCTACCTTCATAACAAATTTGGTGACTCTAGCTCGAAGTTTGTATAAAGTGGGGAAAGGGGGGCTGCGGGCGGTATGGTTGGGCGTGGCATCCAAATTTTTGCTGCCGATCCATGTGGGATGTCAATGCTACTCTTCATACCAAATTTGGTGACTCTAGCTCAAAGTTTGTAAAAGTGGGGAAAGGGGGCTGGGGGCGGTATGGTTGGGCGTGGTATTCAAATTTTTGGTGCCGATCTATGTGGGATGTCAATTGCTATCTTCATACCAAATTTGGTGACTCTAGCTCGAAGTGTGTATAAAGTGTGGAAAGGGGGGCTGCGGGCGGTATGGTTGGGCGTGGCATCCAAATTTTTGCTGCAGATCCTTGTGGAATGTCAAATGCTACCTTCATAACAAATTTGGTGACTCTAGCTCGAAGTTTGTATAAAGTGGGGAAAGGGGGGCTGCGGGCGGTATGGTTGGGCGTGGCATCCAAATTTTTGCTGCAGATCCTTGTGGAATGTCAAATGCTACCTTCATACCAAATTTGGTGACTCTAGCTCGAAGTTTGTATAAAGTGGGGAAAGGGGGGCTGCGGGCGGTATGGTTGGGCGTGGTATTCAAATTTTTGCTGCAGATCCTTGTGGAATGTCAAATGCTACCTTCATAACAAATTTGGTGACTCTAGCTCGAAGTTTGTATAAAGTGGGGAAAGGGGGCTGCGGGCGGTATGGTTGGGCGTGGCATCCAAATTTTTGCTGCAGATCCTTGTGGAATGTCAAATGCTACCTTCATAACAAATTTGGTGACTCTAGCTCGAAGTTTGTATAAAGTGGGGAAAGGGGGCTGCGGGCGGTATGGTTGGGCGTGGCATCCAAATTTTTGCTGCCGATCTATGTGGGATGTCAATTGCTATCTTCATACCAAATTTGGTGACTCTAGCTCGAAGTTTGTATAAAGTGGGGAAAGGGGGGCTGCGGGCGGTATGGTTGGGCGTGGCATCCAAATTTTTGCTGCAGATCCTTGTGGAATGTCAAATGCTACCTTCATACCAAATTTGGTGACTCTAGCTCGAAGTTTGTATAAAGTGGGGAAAGGGGGCTGCGGGCGGTATGGTTGGGCGTGGCATCCAAATTTTGCTGCAGATCCTTGTGGAATGTCAAATGCTACCTTCATAACAAATTTGGTGACTCTAGCTCGAAGTTTGTATAAAGTGGGGAAAGGGGGGCTGGGGGCGGTATGGTTGGGCGTGGCATCCAAATTTTTGCTGCAGATCCTTGTGGAATGTCAAATGCTACCTTCATACCAAATTTGGTGACTCTAGCTCGAAGTTTGTAAAAGTGGTGAAAGGGGGCTGCTGGGCGGTATGGTTGGGCGTGGCATTCAAATTTTTGCTGCCGATCCATGTGGGATGTCAATTGCTATCTTCATACCAAATTTGGTGACTCTAGCTCGAAGTTTGTATAAAGTGGGGAAAGGGGGGCTGCGGGCGGTATGGTTGGGCGTGGCATCCAAATTTTTGCTGCAGATCCTTGTGGAATGTCAAATGCTACCTTCATAACAAATTTGGTGACTCTAGCTCGAAGTTTGTATAAAGTGGGGAAAGGGGGCTGCGGGCGGTATGGTTGGGCGTGGCATCCAAATTTTTGCTGCAGATCCTTGTGGAATGTCAAATGCTACCTTCATACCAAATTTGGTGACTCTAGCTCGAAGTTTGTATAAAGTGGGAAAGGGGGGCTGCGGGCGGTATGGTTGGGCGTGGTATTCAAATTTTTGCTGCAGATCCTTGTGGAATGTCAAATGCTACCTTCATACCAAATTTGGTGACTCTAGCTCGAAGTTTGTATAAAGTGGGGAAAGGGGGGCTGCGGGCGGTATGGTTGGGCGTGGCATCCAATTTTTGCTGCAGATCCTTGTGGAATGTCAAATGCTACCTTCATAACAAATTTGGTGACTCTAGCTCGAAGTTTGTAAAAGTGGGGAAAGGGGGGCTGGGGGCGGTATGGTTGGGCGTGGTATTCAAATTTTTGGTGCCGATCTATGTGGGATGTCAATTGCTATCTTCATACCAAATTTGGTGACTCTAGCTCGAAGTTTGTATAAAGTGGGGAAAGGGGGGCTGCGGGCGGTATGGTTGGGCGTGGCATCCAAATTTTTGGTGCAGATCCTTGTGGAATGTCAAATGCTACCTTCATACCAAATTTGGTGACTCTAGCTCGAAGTTTGTAAAGGTGGTGAAAGGGGGGCTGGGGGCGGTATGGTTGGGCGTGGCATTCAAATTTTTGCTGCGATCCTTGTGGAATGTCAATTGCTATCTTCATACCAAATTTGGTGACTCTAGCTCGAAGTTTGTATAAAGTGGGGAAAGGGGGCTGCGGGCGGTATGGTTGGGCGTGGCATCCAAATTTTTGCTGCAGATCCTTGTGGAATGTCAAATGCTACCTTCATACCAAATTTGGTGACTCTAGCTCGAAGCTTGTAAAAGTGGGGAAAGGGGGCTGGCTGGGGCGGTATGGTGGGCGTGGCATTCAAATTTTTGCTGCCGATCCATGTGGGATGTCAATTGCTACCTTCATACCAAATTTGGTGACTCTAGCTCGAAGTTTGTATAAAGTGGGGAAAGGGGGGCTGGGGGCGGTATGGTTGGGCGTGGCATCCAATTTTTGCTGCAGATCCTTGTGGAATGTCAAATGCTACCTTCATACCAAATTTGGTGACTCTAGCTCGAAGTTTGTAAAAGTGGGGAAAGGGGGGCTGCGGGCGGTATGGTTGGGCGTGGCATCCAAATTTTTGCTGCAGATCCTTGTGGAATGTCAAATGCTACCTTCATAACAAATTTGGTGACTCTAGCTCGAAGTTTGTATAAAGTGGGGAAAGGGGGGCTGCGGGCGGTATGGTTGGGCGTGGCATTCAAATTTTTGCTGCCGATCCATGTGGGATGTCAATTGCTACTCTTCATACCAAATTTGGTGACTCTAGCTCGAAGTTTGTATAAAGTGGGGAAAGGGGGGCTGGGGGCGGTATGGTTGGGCGTGGCATCCAAATTTTTGCTGCAGATCCTTGTGGAATGTCAAATGCTACCTTCATACCAAATTTGGTGACTCTAGCTCGAAGTTTGTATAAAGTGGGGAAAGGGGGGCTGCGGGCGGTATGGTTGGGCGTGGCATCCAAATTTTTGCTGCAGATCCTTGTGGAATGTCAAATGCTACCTTCATACCAAATTTGGTGACTCTAGCTCGAAGTTTGTATAAAGTGGGGAAAGGGGGCTGCGGGCGGTATGGTTGGGCGTGGCATCCAAATTTTTGCTGCAGATCCTTGTGGAATGTCAAATGCTACCTTCATACAAATTTGGTGACTCTAGCTCGAAGTTTGTAAAAGTGGGGAAAGGGGGGCTGCGGGCGGTATGGTTGGGCGTGGTATCCAAATTTTTGGTGCCGATCTATGTGGGATGTCAATTGCTATCTTCATACCAAATTTGGTGACTCTAGCTCGAAGTTTGTATAAAGTGGGGAAAGGGGGGCTGCGGGCGGTATGGTTGGGCGTGGCATCCAAATTTTTGCTGCAGATCCTTGTGGAATGTCAAATGCTACCTTCATACCAAATTTGGTGACTCTAGCTCGAAGTTTGTATAAAGTGGGGAAAGGGGGGCTGCGGGCGGTATGGTTGGGCGTGGCATCCAAATTTTTGCTGCAGATCCTTGTGGAATGTCAAATGCTACCTTCATAACAAATTTGGTGACTCTAGCTCAAAGTTTGTAAAAGTGTGGAAAGGGGGGCTGGGGGCGGTATGGTTGGGCGTGGTATTCAAATTTTTGGTGCCGATCTTGTGGAATGTCAATTGCTATCTTCATACCAAATTTGGTGACTCTAGCTCGAAGTTTGTATAAAGTGGGGAAAGGGGGGCTGCGGGCGGTATGGTTGGGCGTGGCATCCAAATTTTTGGTGCAGATCCTTGTGGAATGTCAAATGCTACCTTCATACCAAATTTGGTGACTCTAGCTCGAAGTTTGTAAAAGTGGGGAAAGGGGGGCTGGGGGCGGTATGGTTGGGCGTGGTATTCAAATTTTTGCTGCCGATCTATGTGGGATGTCAATTGCTATCTTCATACCAAATTTGGTGACTCTAGCTCGAAGTTTGTATAAAGTGGGGAAAGGGGGGCTGCGGGCGGTATGGTTGGGCGTGGCATCCAAATTTTTGCTGCAGATCCTTGTGGAATGTCAAATGCTACCTTCATACCAAATTTGGTGACTCTAGCTCGAAGTTTGTAAAAGTGGGGAAAGGGGGGCTGGGCTGGGCGGTATGGTTGGGCGTGGCATTCAAATTTTTGCTGCCGATCCATGTGGGATGTCAATTGCTATCTTCATACCAATTTGGTGACTCTAGCTCGAAGTTTGTATAAAGTGGGGAAAGGGGGGCTGCGGGCGGTATGGTTGGGCGTGGCATCCAATTTTTGCTGCAGATCCTTGTGGAATGTCAAATGCTACCTTCATACCAAATTTGGTGACTCTAGCTCGAAGTTTGTAAAAGTGGGGAAAGGGGGGCTGCGGGCGGTATGGTTGGGCGTGGCATCCAAATTTTTGCTGCAGATCCTTGTGGAATGTCAATGCTACCTTCATACCAAATTTGGTGACTCTAGCTCGAAGTTTGTATAAAGTGGGGAAAGGGGGGCTGCGGGCGGTATGGTTGGGCGTGGCATCCAAATTTTTGCTGCAGATCCTTGTGGAATGTCAATGCTACCTTCATACCAAATTTGGTGACTCTAGCTCGAAGTTTGTAAAAGTGGGGAAAGGGGGGCTGGGGGCGGTATGGTTGGGCGTGGTATTCAAATTTTTGCTGCCGATCTATGTGGGATGTCAATTGCTATCTTCATACCAAATTTGGTGACTCTAGCTCGAAGTTTGTATAAAGTGGGGAAAGGGGGGCTGCGGGCGGTATGGTTGGGCGTGGCATCCAAATTTTTGCTGCAGATCCTTGTGGAATGTCAAATGCTACCTTCATACCAAATTTGGTGACTCTAGCTCGAAGTTTGTAAAAGTGGGGAAAGGGGGCTGGGGGCGGTATGGTTGGGCGTGGTATTCAAATTTTGGTGCCGATCTATGTGGATGTCAATTGCTATCTTCATACCAAATTTGGTGACTCTAGCTCGAAGTTTGTATAAAGTGGGGAAAGGGGGCTGCGGGCGGTATGGTTGGGCGTGGCATCCAAATTTTTGCTGCAGATCCTTGTGGAATGTCAAATGCTACCTTCATACCAAATTTGGTGACTCTAGCTCGAAGTTTGTAAAAGTGGGGAAAGGGGGGCTGCGGGCGGTATGGTTGGGCGTGGCATCCAAATTTTTGCTGCAGATCCTTGTGGAATGTCAAATGCTACCTTCATACCAAATTTGGTGACTCTAGCTCGAAGTTTGTAAAAGTGGGAAAGGGGGGCTGCGGGCGGTATGGTTGGGCGTGGTATTCAAATTTTTGGTGCCGATCTATGTGGGATGTCAATTGCTATCTTCATACCAAATTTGGTGACTCTAGCTCGAAGTTTGTATAAAGTGGGGAAAGGGGGGCTGCGGGCGGTATGGTTGGGCGTGGCATCCAAATTTTTGCTGCAGATCCTTGTGGAATGTCAAATGCTACCTTCATACCAAATTTGGTGACTCTAGCTCAAAGTTTGTATAAAGTGGGGAAAGGGGGGCTGGGGGCGGTATGGTTTGGGCGTGGCATTCAAATTTTTGCTGCCGATCTATGTGGAATGTCAATTGCTATCTTCATACCAAATTTGGTGACTCTAGCTCGAAGTTTGTATAAAGTGGGGAAAGGGGGGCTGGGGCGGTATGGTTGGGCGTGGCATTCAAATTTTTGCTGCCGATCCTATGTGGGATGTCAATTGCTATCTTCATACCAAATTTGGTGACTCTAGCTCGAAGTTTGTATAAGTGGGGAAAGGGGGGCTGCGGGCGGTATGGTTGGGCGTGGCATCCAAATTTTTGCTGCAGATCCTTGTGGAATGTCAATGCTACCTTCATACCAAATTTGGTGACTCTAGCTCAAAGTTTGTAAAAGTGGGGAAAGGGGGGCTGGGGGCGGTATGGTTGGGCGTGGGCCTCGACTAATACAGGCCGA